>CM073127.1:10582967-11087967 GCA_037039145.1 Fundulus diaphanus | reverse complement strand
TTTTAAGACTAATCTTAAAACCTTCCTTTTTGACAAAGCTTATAACTAGAGTGGCTCATGTTACTCTGAGCTACCTTTATAGTTTTGCTGCTATAGGCTTAGGCTACTGGAGGACATCAGGGCCTATTTTTTCTCACTCTACTGATTTCTACTGTTCTCCAGTCTACTGTTCTCCAGATTTGCATTGCATTACATTGAAATGACTGTTGTCATTTCAGCTTTTAACTTTTTGCTCTCTCTCTCTTTTTTCTTCATAGTAGGTACACCTGGTCTGACGTTCTGTTAACTGTGACATCATCCAGGGAAGACAGCTCACCCGCTATTATCATCTAATGTAGAACAGATTACTAGATCAATGTATGCTTCTGTGCTTTTTGTCTGTCTTGTTGTGTCTCTGCTCTGTCTTCTGTAACCCCCAGTCAGTCGAGGCAGATGACCGTTGATACTGAGCCCGGTTCTGCTGGAGGTTTTTCCTTCCCGCTAACGGGTGTTTTTTCTTTCCACTGTCGCTTCATGCTTGCTCAGTATGAGGGATTGCAGCAAAGCCATGTACAATGCAGACGACTCTCCCTGTGGCTCTGCGCTTCTCCAGGAGTGAATGCTGCTTGTCGGGACTTTGATGCAATCAACTGGTTTTCTTATATAGGAACATTTTTGACCAATCTGTATAATCTGACCCAATCTGTATAATATGATTGAACTTAACTTTGTAAAGTGCCTTGAGATGACATGTTTCATGAATTGGCGCTATATAAATAAAATTGAATTGAAAGAAAGTCAGAGTGGCCAAGTGCAAAGTAGGCCACTATTTTACATCTTAAAAATCTCCAGATATCAATTTCACACATACAACACAACATTTCTTTTTATCTTTACAATTAAAACTATTTATAAAAACTTTTTTTAACCAAAAACTATATTTTCATGTGTACAGGTGGTGTAAAGGCAGAAATAAATTGTTGTAAAATATCTGTCTCATTGTGTGGACAGCATTTGCTCTAGTTTTAAATCAGAAAGGCAATGGGATTAGCAAATCGATGCACTTGGGGACTATCCTAATTACAGTTAGCAAAACAAGCTAATAATGTATTTGACAGCAATTTGTATTTTCAAATATTGTAGTAACATGTTCAGCAAAGGAGGCAGTACAACATTATGTTTGTGAAAGATTTTAACAATTGCTATTTTTTCTCTCCAGTGACAACAACATTTGTTGCTTGACAGTTATATTGGATTCTGTAGTTAGGGTTGATAAGCAACCTCCTATTTCGCCAAAGGAACTCTGACTTCCAGTGCCGTGCAAAAATGGGACCATCATCACTGAACAACGTTCTTTAACCAAACATGCAACGTGCTTTTATGACAACACAGAAGAAACGCAAAAGGTCCCAAGTCCTGTTTAAATGCTATTATAAAATGTCAAACAGTGTAGTGGTACTTGGAAACAATATATAAACTAGGCATGGCCCTGTTACCAGGGAGTTAAAAAGTTATGACTTCAACACAACTATTATTTTCACCATATTCCTACAATATTAAGCTCTTTCAATTATATGCTATCTACAGTTTCAAATTCACTGTATAGAGAAGAGTTGCTCTGTGCTGTCTGTCCCCCCTTACCTGTTTCAGTGCTCTATTTGTTGTTAAAGTGTAACTCACCCCATGTAAAAGCATAATCCCGCCCCCAGATAAATTTGAAAAATTCCATCAAAGTGGGCAGGGATACGTGGGAAGCCAGGAATGGCAGGGGTTGTGTTCAGGATGGTTGGGAAAGCAGCAGCTAGCTTGATTTGACATATTGAATCATGGAGAGAGAACAGTTATGCTGGTAGTTGCACCATGGCTCAGTTTTTTGAGGTGGAAGATTTTCACACCCTTCGTCACTAAAGGTTGTGGAAGGTTTTGTGGAGCCCAGCAGGCCAGAGCATTATCAGTTTGAGCCGCTGTATCAAGGCACTGACTGAGCAATGCCCGAAGCTAGTGCTGCTGAGGCAGTGGAGGCAGGTTTCAGGACGAGTCAGCAGCTGTCTGCCTCTGAGACAGGACTGGATATTAATTACAAATATCTGCAAAATAATTTTGCCTAGTCAAAACTCTTATTCAAAATATCTGTAATTAGATTTTGATTAGTTAAAACTCATACTATTCACAGTGACATTACGACTAGTCAAAATGACGTTATAGATTTATATAATGACAATTCCAGCTAGTTAAACTTGCTGATTAAATGTTAAAACGTCTTGCCACAGTCACAACGGCAGAGCTACTAACACAGTTTCTCCAAATTATGTCACAAAAGCTTTTGAACCGATAGCAATACGGATTCACAATTCAATGCAGGACCATCGTTTAACCCTAAGAGGGCACCACACTGACAATTTTAGACACAAAAGCAGGATTTCAATATGCACTAATTTGTCAAAATAATGACCAGGATCTGTAGACAGTACTATAGGACAACCATGTTAATAATTTATTGGTAAAAAATATTTGATTTGGGGGAGAGTTACCCTTTAAGCAGAAAGTCAGCTGTTTGGAAAGTCACAAAATGGAAAATAAAGAAGTTTCACCTATTATTGTAGTTATTGTAATGCTTCTTGTAAGTACAATTGGTATGCTTAAAGGTAAGACCTTGTCTGTTAAGCAGTGGGCTGCATGATGAGCATGATGAGCAGCATATTGCAATAACCAGTTAGATTCCCAGTGTATTTGAAGTATTATTGATTTCTTAATTTTTGACAATATCTGCTAATATATCCAATCAAAACAATAATTACATTTTATGGATAACATTATTATAGATGTTATTTTTCAGCAACAAGGAATAGATTTAATTTTCTGTTCATTATAAATTTGTGTTAATACGGTGATACTGTGGTATATTTTTACATTTTATAGATTAATTCCTCATAGACTAATATTTTGAAGCCCTTATTTCTGTAAATAACAATGATTTATTTCTGCTTACATATAAGAAAAGCAGAACATTCAAAAGTATATTAAGTATATTTATTGAATACGAATGTTTTACCGCAGCTGCCTTTGATTTCAACACCTAATCTATCTCTGTTGTCAAAATAAGGCTTTGAGCATTTCCTTCCCTCTTTCATAATCTGCCAGAAGCTCAAAGATGCATTATTGTACCACAGCAATCTCACTTTGTTTAGAAGGGTAGCAACTTTTTTCCCTATTAAGTCGTGGTTCTAATCTCTTCCTGTTTAAGTAAATCATTTTACATCTTACAATGTGAAGTTAATCAATCATCTGAAATCACAACATTCTGCTGTTAGGGCCCTATTTTTCCACACTGTTTTGTTCAGACTAACCCACCGTAGTGACAGAAACCAGCATGGTAATAATTTGATGTTTTGTTATTTCCATAAGAGTGGGCAAGTTTTTCATGTATTGTACAATATCAAAGATTTTACAACTTTTTACTACAATCTTGCACATTGAATAACAATTCATCAAACCTTGTAACAGACTGAGGCATTCATTGATTACTTTTTGATTCTCATAAGCCTATTAAACAAATGATGAGATGGAAAGCCCTGTGATTGTTATTTTGCATGGCATGGTATGATTTCACAATACTCTCCATATTAGCTCTTCCTCACATTATTTTCCACTTTAAAAAGTATCACTTCAATGTGGAATAATTTATTTATTACTGCTGCACGGTTTGAAGCTGTGGTGACAAAACAAAAAGACAACACATTCATCTGTATCTATAGGTTAGTTGTTTGTACTATATGTGCATCTCCCTTGTCTTATATGTACAAAACTCTTTGACATGTTCAGAGTGAGCTGAAAAATTCTGCATAATACTGCTAAACAGCAAAAAAGAAGCCTTGCATACATGTTTCTCTAATACAGAGATGTAACAATGCAAAAGCTGAAGCATTGAGCATATTACTATTTGTGTCTCAAAATCTCACTGTATTTTAAATAATTCCTGTTCAGCATAAAATTAGTCAATTATCAATTATCAATGTAGTTCAGACTAGTGATGATCACAAAGTTTAAAATAGCCCTTTAGTTTGGCTATGATTGGAAGCTCCAAACTAGTTGTCAACTTTAGTATTATTAGCAACAAAAGGTTAGCCAGTCACAGCATTCTCACAGTGACACACCAGTTCAATTTAAATCAATACAACTTTATTTAATGCCAAGGGGCACACAGAAGGAGCACAAACATAAGCACAATATCTATATGCCCTTGTGACCTTAAGTATATAACTCATGTCAAATCCAGTCTGAGCAGAAAGGGTCATAATAAGAGGGTTAATCAATTTTTATCAACAAAACAGAGAAACTTAAGGCTATTTCCTTTCAAGCTTAACACACAGAGCATCATATCTGGGACTCATCTTTGTTGGCAAAATCCACACAGTTTTCTATGTGGTGTGGCGTGTTTCCAACAAGATGCGCCAAAATACTGAAAGGAAAAGAAAAAGAACTCAAAAAACTCTCTTCAAACCTGCAGCAGCGACAAAACCCAGAAAAAAGACGATTGAAATGAACAAGGCAAACGACAAATGCAAAAACATTGTCATCCCCTACGTTGCCAGAACATCCGAGAAACTCAATAGGAACATCTTGATGCATTTCAGACCGAACCAAACTCTCAGACAGGGGTTGGTTCACCCTAAGGACCACAATCTCCAAACACAATCTGAGCAGCAGGCTGTGAAATGTCCAGACGTCTATATTGGATAAACTAGACAACCTCTTCACCAATGCACGGCTCAACACAGGTGCTCAGGACAAGACTCAGCTTGGCACCTACACCTGAAGGATAAGGAGCACTCTTCCCGGGACAAACATTTTCACATTTTGGAAAGAAATAGATGGTACAAAGAGGAGTGAAAGCAGCAATTTGTGCCAAAAGAGAAAAGACAATTCTAAACAGAGGAGGAGGCCTCAGTTTCCAGCATTCAAAAACATACAGTCCAGCATTAAGCCTGGGGCCAAGTCAGTTTCAGGACAATTCACACCTTGAGTGTGACCAGACATCTCTAAGTGAACCAGGCCAACAACAGCACTAATGATGCCCTATTGTTAGGTGAGGTCAATCTGCAAGTGAATTAGATCTGCAGAGCAAAACCCCCCGACAGATTTAAAAGCTTAGAATTTCTCCCTCACTATGCTTTGAATTGAGAAATTTCTTAGGATGAAGAGCCAAATATCTTCAACCAGAAGAACTGAAGTCCAGTTGTTTTTGTTTTTTAACCTTTTTTGGATTTGCCATGTCATGGGAAACTGAGAATCTTCACCAGCAGACTCATAAGTCACATACTAATACAAACAGGATAGCACTTCTCCATACAGACTTCCTTTAGACAAAAAAATATTGTGCTGTTTTAATATTGCAAGATCTGGTGCCCTGATTAGCACTCCACACTGATGCAAGATTCACACACAGGGGAGAGGTCCTATCCTTGGTTTCACAATATTCAACACTGTGCTTCCAGACATTCTGGCTCTGAAGCGCCACAACTTGGAAGTATCTGCAACACTCTGCTCCTGGATTTGTCACTTACTCACCAACAGGCCCCAGGTGGTGATGATTCGGAAAATTCTTACCACCGCCATCAAAACCAACAATAGGATGCACCTAAAAAAAAGTGAGTATAGCCATTTTTTGAAATTTATAGACAAAAATTGTTTGCTTTAAAGAAACTTGAGTGTACCTTGATGGCTTCTGACATATTTTGCTGAGTTTCACAAGTTTTGTGTCAGATGGGAAAAAACTAACTGAAAGCCAGTGGAGTGGATAAATAAAATCAACAAACCGTAGCCTCAGTTTAAATGTTGTTGTGCCAGTGCCCCAGCAGAAGCCAGAGTACACCACATTCTGTTGAAAAAAAACATAAAGATGTCAACATGAGTGGAATGAGTGGGTGCAGACAGCTTTGTTTACTCATCAGGGCATCACTTAGCCAGATCCCTCACTCATTTGCATATGTCCCTGGCATGTTTGCAGCTTTACACAAATGCTCAGTGCTCCTTTGTCTTATAGTTAAAATGCAACATCCATTTCAACACTTTTTCATGCTCCGAAATGCACTAAGTAGACAGAGGGCATGTTGGGACACCACATTCAGCCGGCCTCGATTCATCACGGCAGCTTTACTTTGAAGGGCTGGGGAACAAGAAGAGACAGCTAACATGTCTTATCCCTTTGCTCAGAGTGGAAGTGATGTCTGTGTCAGAGATGAATCACATCATTCTCCAGAGGGACCTCCTGGCCTCTTTCTGAAATTATACATTATTGTGTTGCTGCAAGGCAGGCCGTCATTTAATATAGTGGTAATTCCTTTATGTGAGCTCATGTATTTTATGCAAGTCCATCCATACCTAGATAAATTGTTTTTATATCATGCCCAGATGGAAAACTTTGAGAAGATGCAGAGGATGTGATAGTTATATGAAGACCAATCAAAGCAAACTGATGCAGCTGTAAATTACTTGAAGGTAAGTTTGAAAAGGGCAATAACACTCACAAGGTCACAAACAAAGGTATCAAGATCTTCACATAAAAAGGTAGTATTCAAGAACTAAATTTCATAAAAAGTTCTGTTTTATTGTTGAGTTTGAAATGTTTTTAAATCTCAATCTCAATTTTGATTATTTAGTTATTTAAAAACTCCAAAAAATTAAGCACTATGGTGAACTAGTGACAGGAACTGTACTTTTCTCCTTAAATCTTATGACACTGCGTGTATTAATCACAATGTAGTCCTTTTTTACCATCTTCTGTTGTGCGTCCCTTTCTGGCCCCAAAACAAATTAAAACGGTGCATAAATTGTGAAAATGTTCATTCATTACCATAATTCCTGTGTTTTAGTCAGTTCATAGAGTAACACGTGACCACAATTGTTACTTGGCACAGCTTACACAGCTTCAGCCAGATGTTTATCAGGGGTATAAATTTAGCATTAGCTGTTGAGCTTTAAGTGATTTATTGGAACTGCTCTTTTTGCAGGGTGGGTTATACAACATACTTATTATTATACAAAACACACCACCAGATAAAATAAAAACAGTAATTGGATGCAGAAGTGTCATTATATTGCATTTTATTCCAATCAAATCAGGGTAAAAAATTACCCCAATCGGGGATTAAGGGTCTTGCTCAGCGACCCAGAATGACATCTGTGGGAGTTGAAACTAGGAACTCCCGGACACAAGCGCAATGCTCTAACCACTAGGCCATCACTCCGATATTTAGACAATATAGTTTCCTAAACATGTATTCAGCACTGGAAGCTATTCTCTTCATGGAAGCCCATAGAGTTCATTGGCAAAATAAAATTCCAGATTTTCCCAAAATAAGTCTTAAAAAATTGTAAATTCAAATTAATTTTCTTCTTCTTTTTCTTCCGCTTATCCATGATCGGGTCTCGGGGGTAGCAGCCTCAGTAGGGAGGCCCAGACTTCCCTTTACCCAACAACTTGGACCAGCTCCTCTCGAAATGGAGAAGCATCTAATCTGAGTCCCCTCCAGATGACCAAGCTTCTCACCCTATCTCTAAGGGAGAGCCCAGACACGCAGTGGAGAAAACTAATTTCAGCCGCTTGTATCCGTGATCTCGTTCTTTAGGTCATGCAGCCTCGCTTCTGACAGTCTACTCCAGGGCATCTGTGGCTACAATGTAGCTCACCACCGTCAGGCTGTGAATGTGTGTAAGAATAGGTGAATGACTGACCGCTGCAAAGCACTTTGGGGTCGTTGGACTTGATAAAGCACTATACAAGTACAAGCCATTTAACTATATTGCTATAGTCCTCAGGCATGCGGTTATAAAATAAGAAACGTATAAACAGAGCTTCTTTTCAAAAAGGAAGGTAGAACAAGAAGGCTGGTCAGAAACAAGCAGAAGATGTGCACCGCAAATGACTCAAACTGTATCTGATAACGTAAGGTGAGCAACAGCGCTCCAGAAACAAACAGCAGGTGTAGAGCTCGAAAAACAACCAAATTGGTTGAAAATTGGCACTTGTGATCTTAGATAAGCATGTCCAAAAAACACAACCACACAAACAGCTGACATGCAGCAGGAGTAACAAAGATGCACACCGCCATCTGCCCAACTAGAAAGGCGTCTGCCCCACCCGTCAATCAGGGGTGCACTCCGATCAGCACCTGCTGCACATCTCACCAGAATTGCAAAATGGTACAAAATAACTTGGGTTATTATTATTTTGCTTACAGTTCAGCATGGATTTTATTTTCTGCGCTGCCTAGATTTGGTGTGTGCAGTGAATCCAGGGGCAGTGCGCGATTACACATGTGCGCAGCTTCGAGAGAACAGTGCATGCACCTTCCAGGATCCCCCTGAGGGTATAGAGCTGGTCCAGTGTTCCACAAACAGGACAAAAACCGAACTGCTCTTCCTGAATCTGAGGTACGACTATCCAACAGACCCTCCTCTCCACAATCCCTCAATAGACCTTTACCGGGAGGCTTAAGAGTGTGATCCCTCTGTAGTTGGAGCACACACCCTCCGATCCCCCTTTTTGAATAGGGGGACCACCACCCCGGTCTGCCAATCCAGGGGAACTGCGCCTGATGTCCACGCAGCATTGCAGAGTCGCTTTAACCAACATAATCCCACAACATCCAGAGCCTTAATGGGCCTTGCCACCAAGGAGCTTTTTGATTACCTTGGTGACCTCACCTCCAGAGATTGGAGATCCTGACCCAAAGGCCCCAGGCTCCACTCCCTCAATGAAAGACATGCTGGTGGGATTTAGAAGGTCTTTGAAGTATTGTGCCCACTGACCCACTATGTCCCGAGTCGAGGTCAAGAGCACACCATCCCCACTGTAAAGTGTTGGTGCTTTACTGCTTCCATCTTCGCCAGATGGTGGCCCAGAATTGCTTTGAAGCTCTATGGAGGTTTTTCTCCATGGCCTCTCCAAACTCCTCCCATGCCCGAGTTTTTGCCTCAGTGACCACCCGAGCTCCATGCCAATTGGACTGCCGCTATCCATAAACTGCTTCTGGGGTCCCACAGGCCCAATGAGCCTGATCGGACTCCTTCTTCAGCCTGAAAGCATCCCTTACCGCTGGTGTCCACCAGCGGATTTGAGTGTTGTCACCGCGACAGGCAAAGACAACCTTGCGGCCACAGCTCTGATAAGCCGCCTCGACAATAGAGGCAGCTTTTTTTTTTATTATTAAAAAAAAAAAGAAAAGGGGAGGGAGTGGTGGCACAGTGGTTAGAGCACAGAACTTCGGTCCCAGAGGTTCTGAGTTCAACTCCCACAAGCTGCCATTCTGGGTCCCTGAGCAAGACCCTTAACCCCCAATTGCTCCCCAGGCGCTGCACAGTGGCAGCCCACTGCTCCCCAAGGGGATGGGTTAAGATGCAGAAGTAAATTTCTCCATTGTGAGATCAATAAAGTTAAATTATAAATTATTATTATAACATGGCCCACTCGGACTCAATGTTCCCCACCTCCCCCGTAATGTGTTCAAAGTTCTCCCGGAGTTGGCCCTGCCAGGTCTGACCAGCATCCTCTGCCGCCATCGGAGCCAACTCACCACCAAGTATTGGTCGGTGGACAGCTCCGCCCCTCTCTTAACCCTAGTGTCCAAGACATACTGCTGCAGATCAGATGAAGCAACAACAAAGTCGAAGACTGATCTACGACCTACAGAGTCCTGGTGCCAAGAGCACATATGGACACCCTTATCCTTGAAAATGGTGTTTGTTATGGACAATCCATGGCAAGCACAAAAGTCTCTTTCCAAGGACTTCAAAAAGGGTGGGTAATCTGAACTGCAGTATGCCGCATAAGCACAAACAACAGTCAGAACCCATAATCCCACACATAGGCGGAGGGAAACTACCCTCTTATTCACCAGGGTGAATCCCAATGTACAGGCAAAGGCAATAAAATTACGAATGAGCGTATGTACATTTCTGATCACAATTGCATCAGAACCTGAGAATTTGAGCCTGCTTTAACTGTACCACTGCAGTCTTAAATAGTTAAATCTGAATATCATTCACAGCACGCAAAAGAACAGAGACCAAAACAACATAAAAGTATCAAGAAGTTTAGATATAGGTTTTCTTCCTTTTTTACAGAAAATAAATGTGTTTTTGTTCTGCTTCAAACTTTTTCAGCACATTCTAATTGTGTGCTTCTACTTTTGCCCATGAGGAGTTTCTCACTTCTTTAGGGAAAAATGTGAGAATTACAGAGTAGCCTAGAGTCACACGGTCACAGCAAACCAGGAGAATATTCTATTAAAGTTTGCTTTGAACCTCTTTTCCCTTCATAAGCCTGTGAAAAGTTTTATTATCAGTGGAAAAATGGTCTTCATTTTCAAGAGGACCAGTGAGTAGCAAAGGAATTGGTTGGTAGGGCATATTCATATGAAAAAGGTTGAGGTAAAAAAAGATTATGTTGACCTTTTTATTGCATCGGTTACTGGAAGTAAAGTTTTCAAAAGCCTTACTTTTCCTTCTTCATATTTCTAGAAGTAAAAATCCCTCAGAGTTTGGTAGTTCGTAGTGTAAAAGTTGTCTTAATGCAGAGGTGGGAACAAGTCATTGTTTTGCAAGTCACAAGTAAGTCTTAAATATTTCCATTCAGGTTTTGGAGATCAGTCGCAAATAAAGACATGCAAAGTCAAGTCCAAAGTGAATATGTGCAGGTTCTAACACAAGTCCCACGTTCTAAGCTTTAAATTTTAAAACTTCAATCAAGTAAATTAACCAAATATGTAATATGCCATCTATATAGAATATACAAATGTATAGAAACACATTTCCAAAATGTATTGTTTCTTAAAATGTGCCAGAACAAGCACCAAGTTTGACTGAACTTGATTAAAGAAATGGTGATGTAGCATTATACAGTAAATATTAACTATATACTGTGACACAGTATGGTTAATCTTGTTGGCCACCTAAAAATTTATGTAAGCATAAACACTACTCAGACTAGCACTAACATGACTAAACCTCTTCATTCTTTCACCTAAAACCTGACTGCATGTTGTGTTAAATATGGGGATTCTGGGTAATTAGTATAAAATTTGACAAGTTGCAGTGGTGCTTTCCAACTTGGAACACGATTTTTGCCAACTCACTTACTTATTGATAAATCATGAACACTGACCTCAAATCAGGCAAGTGGGGTCTGTAATGCTTTAGATCAGAGGTCACGGATTAGCGGACCACGGTCCGGATCCGGACCCAGCTGCTACCTAATCCGGACCCAACCGCATTTAAAACATTTATATATTACTGCATGTTGTCCAACGACAGTGTCTAACTCAGGGGTTAAAGTTCTCCGTCGCTGCGACGGATTTCCGTCATTTGGAAATTGAGCACAAAAAGTCCCGTTTAGACTTTTTATTCAAGGTTATAATCTGAAGCTGCTCTCAACCAATCAAACCTGGCAGAGCCGGGACATTAGCCAATCAGAATGAGAGCAGGGCGGGTCTTTCCAAAGCGGACATGGCCAGTCTGTGGTTTATCGGTGTTCATCATTTTAGCCTTTGGGAGAGCATTTTAAACTGGCCACAGATGGTATGAATGAAAGTAGCGGTGGTCAAAGTTTTTCTTTGGATTTATGCAAACCAGCAGGTCAGAAAGTTCAGCAGCTGACAACAACTTCCCTCGGTAAGTGCGTCAATCTGCTCCGGCAGTTAATTAATGAATTATTTCCACCTGTGGCCAAGTCGTCTGCCAGCGTTTATTCCCTCGCTGATAAACGCGGCGACCAACCAGAAATCTCCTCGTGATTCGCTGTTATGTTTTATTTAAACACAAAGAAGAGTAACGCGCTAGCTCAGGCTAATTTAGCATGACCCTTGAAGAACAAGAGTCGGACTGTGAAACAATGTGCCGCATTTGACTGGGTTCGATTCAGAAAAAGTAAAAAAAAAAAAAAAAAAAAAAAAAACCTGCGCTGTTCTGAAACAAAGAAGGCAGAGCTTCATCGGCTGTCGGTATGCAGCAGTGATCACCTGATGAGCAGCTGCGCTCCAGGACACTAAATAAAATGACAAGGATTTTGATGCTTGCAGATTGTTAAGAAAACTACATCAAAAAGATAAAAAAAATAAACTGCAGCTACAACATGGACTGGAGAACGGGTTCTACCTGGGTGAGGCCAGAGAAAGGCGATTCTAGAGAGTTTTTTTATGAAGTTAAAGTGGAGCGCGGACACAGGTTCATCCTGGACAGGTCTCCAGTCACTGGGCTAAAATATAACCATTTTATTAAACTTCAAAAAAGTTAAATCATGCCTTTTTATAAACTGTAATGATTAATTGGTGAACAATAACGGGCAAAGCAGAGACTGATTATTGTCATGTGCAATCTGTGTCAAATTAAAATGTATTATGTCATGATAACGTTGGTGATGTGTCCTGCATTTCCAAGGCTGCGTTTGGCCTTGTATGATCATAAAATTGGTTTATATTGATTGTGACAGGGAGCCAGTGGAGTTGATGTACAGGAGTGAAGTAGATGATGTAATGATGAAGCTGCTGTCTTTGTACTAGCTGGAGTTTATGGAGGGTTTCTGGAGGACAGAGAGGGAAGGGAGCTGGGATTGTAAAGTGGACTGTGGACCAGTTTGTCAACAGTGTGAAGGAAGAACTTGATGCTGCAGAGATGAAAGTAACCCAGATGATGATGTGGATGTGGAAAGTGATGGAGAGGCTGTCCAGGATGACGCAAAGGGTCTAAAGCTGAAAGGTGGCAGAGATACAGGAATTTTCAATGGATATTTTAAAAGTACCAGATTTAGTTGACTTTGCACACTAAGCAAGTGAGCCAACTAATGCGGCATGATGTCCACGGCCCGGGAATATATGGGCTTGCGAGAAAATGTTTTCAGTCAAACATTATTTTTGCTTCAACCCCTGTGCTAACTTCACTTGTTAATATGGCAAAGCCCTCCGGAGCGTTCCCAAACATATCCGCTTGCTCATACATACGGAGAAAATAGCTGATTTAAAGGCGCAGAACGAATGAGCAACTTGATATGTGCTTGAGGTTGGCTTTGTTGCCAATCAAACCCAGGTGTAAAATCCTTGCAGGGCAGCGTAAAGCTCACTTCTATCATTAAGCCATAAAAAAGAAATTAAAAAAAGTTCAGGTGTTTTATAAAAGATGTGAAAGTCAAGAAATTGTCTATATACCAAACTGTGAAAGATTGTGGTTCTCTATTTCAAAAAGCACTTTGGATTTTAAAATAGAAAAACGTTCTATTTTTATGTTATTTTTTTGTTTAAAAAGTCAATGTATAAGGTGGATGCATAAACATTTTATTTCAGTGTTAAATACTGTTTAAAGTAACAAAGTAATAAAAAATGTGTCCGGACCTTTACTGGTTGTTGATTTTCTTTATTCAGACCCCGCTGATTTTTAATTAGTGACCCCTGCTTTAGATGCTGTTCTAGGATTCCTTGGTGACCTCCTGGATGTTTAAACACTCTAAGAGTAATATTTGGCAGGCCAACCACTTCTTTGAAAGGTCACAACTGTTCCATACAGTATTTTCTCAATTTGTGGATATTGGCTCTCATTCTGGTTTTCTGGATTCAGGGTGTGAATGTGTGAATGACTGGTTGGGGATTAAAGCTCTTTGGGGTCATTGGACTTGATAAAGCCCTATACAAGTGCAAGCCATTTACCATTTTCACCATTTTACTGTTTTGCATCTCTTCTTGAATGTGTTTAAATTGGGGCACGATGTGTTACTTTTGGAGACCTCTACCCTGATATGACTTAACTCCACACCTTCTGCATTATTGCACCACATGCCTAATGGGTAATATATTTTAATTTCAGGTTGACATACATTGATTTATTTATATGTTGTTTTGTTTGTTTCTGTTTAATTTTCTACACAGCTGTCAATTTTTTTTATGTTTTTTTTGCTTTAGTATTTACAATTTTAAACTTACATCTCTGTAGTCTTTCCATATCAGAGAAAACAAAACCACAGAAAATTGCAAAATGATAGGTTTGTGTTTGTTCTAACAGCACTAATGAACCAGACGCTGTGATCTGCAATAAAGATGCAGCCAACAGATAAAACAGGTTATTTAGGACATGACAGACCAGATACTTAGGCAGTAGTCCATCAGCTAATCAGGGTGTCTTGAAGGAGCATCAGTGTCAGCCTTGGATTGCAGACGGGGACACAATTAAGAGCCAAAAGGGAGGGACAGATGAGGTCCTGTTTGACACACATCTGATGCAGCCCTTGCCCAAGCAGATGGCTCATGAATAACTGAAGGAACCGGAGGTCGGCATGCAAAAGGAAAACCCAGCCCAGCAACAGACTGATGTTAAAAACAAGGTCGGCATTACTGCACATTCTTAGCCTGCGCAAACATGGAATCCTCCTCTTCAGAAAGATGAAATCATAACACAGCACATGTTTCTGGCTCACAGATGGGTGAAGTCAAACTACTGGGAAGTGACAGCAGTAACAATAGGCAGTTGACTGGCAATATCCTGACAGTGATAGAATGAGCTTGCAATCAGAGGGGTGTCAGATCGAATCCCTTCTCAACTGGCAGGCAATTGGAAGGAAGAGTGGAGGTGAGGAGTTCTCCCTTTCAACAACTGCCATCAAATTACCATCGACCCTTCAATGATGCACTGACCTCCCAGCTGCTCATCACCACTCAGTGGGGTATCAGTCAGCACTGTGTTGTGCTCAACATTTGCAAACTGCCACCGCTGCATACTGTGCTGAACACTAAGCTCATAAAAATGCACTCCAGTATATAACATGCTTTTTCAAGTAGCTCTTTGCTGTCTCATACATTTGGTGACTTTGATTTGTTATGGATTTTGCATAATTATGTACACTCCCACTTCGTTAGGTTCAGCTGTTCAATTGATTGCTGATACCAATATACCAATGTGAGAGGAGAATGGGCAGACATGTTTAAAACAACAGAAAGGCAACAGTGGCTCAAATAAAAACTCCTTAAAGTACGAGGAAAACAATTTCTGAACACCCAGCAGGTCAAACCTTGAATTAGAAGTCCACACAGGGTGCTACTGATATAAGCCAAGAACAGGAAACTGAGATTACATGTCAGCTAAAATCATCAAAATTAAATAAAACCAGATTAGAAAAACATTGCATGTTCCAATAGGTCATTATGATGGTAGAGTCAGAACAGTGATAAAGCAACATAAATACAAGCATGGTGTGCTTGTATAATGGTGTTGGGGATATTGTCTTAGCAAACTTAGGGGCTCTTAAAGGAGCATAGCACAGAGTTTGTGCACACGTTTTCCCCCTCTGGCAACAAGTTGAAATGACACCAGTGTTGTGCGCGTGCATGGGTGAAAAGGAAAAGCATCTGCTGCTGCGGCTGCACAGGCCTTTTGTCTAGAGGCGTAATTTCTTCTGAGGTAAGAAAGTCATAAATATTGATGTTAGCCTGTGTTCTCTCACTAATGCGTCAATCATGGCAGAGACTCAACAAAGTAGCCAGGTGTCCTCGTGAACTAAGTTAGTTCACCAGAGAGGGCATGTATGGAAAGAAAATATTTAACTTCAAAACTTGCATGCACCTTTAATACTAATTTAGTATTACTTAAATGTTACATTTGACCTGTAATATTGTTGCTAACCATGTCCATACCTTTATGACCACAATGTACTAAACACTGTACTACAAGATCTGTGCAACAAAGCGATCTGTACACTGTATCCAGTGTACTCAATTCCTGTTACCAGTCAGTCTGCTACGTAACAGCCACACTGCTCATAAAATAGCATTATCTTTTTAAATGTGAGTTACTTTAGTTTCAATACTATGACAGTCTATGTTTTTCCACAGTGCCCTTTCTTGCCATATGCAGACTCTACAAATAAATAGGGCCCCGCAAGCTAGTTGGGAGCCCCAAAGCTAAATGTTCAGCATATTCTGAGGAGAACTAAGGTTTTATAAATGTATCCATTATAAACCTAAAAATATAATCATGTAATGATTTAATATAAAATATATATAATAAACATAAGATGGGGTCATGCTTTTGGCACATTTATGCGGCATAAGTCTACTGACATAATAACAAATAATAACAAAAGAGGTACAACAACTTGGTTGCAAAAGTGTACATACCCTGAAACTAAAAGTTAATTATTTTTCCCCTGTGCCTTGCAGACATTTTCCAAATCTCACAGACTGTGAGGACACATCCTGTCCACAGCCTTCCTCAGGTAAATGGTAAATGGTCTGTACTTGTGTAACGCTTAATCAATTCTGACGACCCCAAAGCGTTTTACACTACATTAAGTCATTCATTCACACATTCACACCCTGATGGTGGTAAGCTACATTGTAGCTACAGCTGCCCAGGGACAGAGTAACAGAAGCGGGGCTGCCAGACAGAAGGCGCCATCGGGCCCTCTAACCACCGACAGCAGGTAAAGCAGGTGAAGTGTCTCCCCAAGGACACAAGAGGGCGGTGAGAGCTGGGTGCCGGGGGTTTACGGGGCAAACGTCTAGCTCCTCCACCACTGTTGCCCCTTTTCCAGGTAAACCCAGGATCTGGTTAGGAGTAAGAGTTTGCACACTGATGAATCAACTTTGCTGCTGCTTTTTATCATTTGTATTTATCCTCCAATTAATTTGTTATTGGCATGGAAAGGCACATTTATTTGTATAGCACATTTCAGTACAAGGACAACGCAAAGTGCTTTACATGTTGGGTTGTATGGGCTGTACTGGGCTTATCATTGGTTTTGAGAGAAAGCTGATGGGGCATGGTTCACAGAATAGAACATTTTATTATGCAGGATAAAGGTCACATTAAATGTAAAAAGGTTTTGGGGTGATTTAACATGGTGTCATTGTTTTTACATAAAACAAATATATAAACTCTGCAAACAACACAAAGTGTTAATAAGGTTCCACACCAACATAAATATTAGTATTTTTATGTATAGAGCATTTTGTATAGTGTTTTTAAAACAGAAACTTTTATTTAGAACATAAGCATATTAAAAGTATGATAGCATTGTTTCCGCCATCTGAACAGCAGTACATAGCAACAGATGGTAAAAGGAGCAGCCGTGATTTATAACATCCTTCATACAACCGGAGACAAGTCTGGTAACTTTTACACTTTCTTTGAATTCTCATTTGCAAGACTTTAAACTACAGGAACTCTAGGATCGAAGTAGTGTGTGGTTTTAAAACTTTAACTTTATAAAGCCCTGGTATACTTAGATAACTCATTTGTCATTGTAGTAAATGTCATCAAACATTCTCATAAAATTCAAAAGTCTTTGAATCATCAAATAATCATAAAATATATCAGCTATCATAATTTCTCTAGCCAGATGACCCCCTAGATTAGGTAGGTATTTATCTCTTTGAATTAAAAAAATAGGTATTTATTTCTAATAAAAACAAGAAGAATACCGTATTAATTAAACATTATTCATATATTCTGAACACTATAGGTCATCCAAAACTGAATCCATGTCTTGTATAAAATACCAAAGGAAGATCACAGATAGTTTTAGCATAATTTTTGTTTCCCTCACACGGTTTCAATTTCTAATCAGCTAAGGTAATAAAATGTAAGTTATTTACTTCCTGACACATTAGTCATGGCTGAAATAGAATCAGGTCTACTTAAATACCAGAAAAGTGGATTAATTAATATGAGGTGGCAGAGTTCCACTGGATTAGGAAGGAAAAATGGCATTTTACTCACAACTCTATTATATTGCTGGCAGCCAACCAAAGTGGTTCCCCGTGTTTCTGCTGGAGCTCCCTATGAAATGTTCCGTGTAGGGCATCGGGAATCAAGTCTGCCCGAGAGGTTATGCATAATGGGTGAAATCCAGCTTCACGCCCACCCCCAAGTGTCACAGACATGGGCAATTTTTTCATGTGAAGCCATGTAAAATGCAGAATGTAAGTAATATAAGCAGGAAATAATGCAGGCATCTCCCAAGCACAAGTGTGTGGGGGTGTTGAAATGCTCTCCTCGAGCCAAAGAAGGCCAACAATTCACAATGCCCTACTTTAAATTTTGTACTGTCAGTAGTGCTGCCAAGAGATTTTGCATAAAAGAGGGCAAAAGGCTTTATCTTGTCTACACAAAGCTAGAAAGAAAATAAATGAAGGTATATGCCTAAACACACAATCTTTGTGTCTTGATGTAACAAAAGCTCTCAGGCAGACAAGCACCTGTGTTACAACAACCTTCTCTGTTCCCACTTAAACAAAAATTCCTTTCTAAGATTTGATCAGAGCCTGTACGTTGGGGCAATTAGTAGCACTGTTGTTTAGTTGTTATGGGGGTACCATGCCTTTTGCCCGATGACTGCTGGAGCTAGGCAACTCTCTTGTGACTCTATATGGACAAGTGGATATTGGATGGTTTTGAGCAGCAATCTACACTAGGGCTGGACGATAATTCAATAACAAAATTTATAGTGTTATAGAAAAAAAGGTAAATAAAAAGTTCAATAGAAGAACAGTTTCCCTTCCTTTTGCATTCTAGCCTATTAATACTACAGTCATTACATCCTCCCAACCAATCACAAACGCAGGCCCAGCAATGTCCTTTACAAAGCTCCACCCCCTTCAAAGAGTTCAGAGAGCACACGTTGTTGTTTTTTCAATTTTTTCATTAAACATGTAGGTTGGTTGAATCAAGGATTGAGTTTGAATTTAGTGTTTGTGCATTCTTTATCTGAAAAGAGTTCACTAAGCCACAGCATAAAATGACCATGGCTGCACTTAAACATATGTTCTATCCTGCCTAAACTATACCCAAATTATAACCAGGAAGAAGTTGGAAAGAAATGTCCGTTTAGATTTAAACTTTTAAAAAGTATCCCAAGCATACCATATGCTCAAGCAAAACTAGCAGCTTTGCCTGCCAACAAAAAGTTACGAAAGGTTTTGGCATGACATGCACAGATTCCTCCAGAGACCTTTTTATGAGTAAAATTGCTTGGAAATATTTCATAGTAGGCTAAAGTTCTGGGAACACCAGAATGGAATGTCCCTATGGTGCAGAAAACATCTGGCACAAAGAAAACAAACTAAAAATACACATTTTTACTGGAAAACATTTTTTCCCAATTTTGTTCCAAATAACCGTTGAATCAAACTTTTGTTACCAAACTCATAACACAATGTTTTTTTTTTTTTCAGTTAATCTGCTCTCTTTGAAAGTTCTGGTTTGGTATTTGTTATATTAATAAGAAAAAGCTGTTCTATTTTTTCTGAATCTTCAAAGGACTTTAACAGCCCCACAATGATCTACACATAGTTGCAAAAAGGAGAATGAACAGAGAAAAGCCAGTACCCTAGACCGTCAGAGGGGGGATGCTATTTTAACAGCCGACAATGTTTCTATCTAATTTGGATCTTCATCATTTCAAAAGTTTGAACATTATCAAACATGTATTGAATACCTTAATGCATGGTTTCAAAGTATTCAGCTGGGTAGAAAATATAGTACCCTTAAGTACAGAACAGCAGCAGCTCAAGATCATCAAGAAGGAGCTGGGTCTGCAAAAAGATGAAAAAGAAGCAACTGAGGTGAAATTTATGGAGAGATGCAAAGGCAGGAATGTCCCTCGGCTCATCAACGATGTCATAAATGAATGTTCACGAATAACAGGCCCAAGTCCAAGTCACGTCTCGAGAGCTCCTGCCCTGCAACACTTAGATGCAGCAATGCACCAACACACCCAAATCAAACGACTGAAATAGCTTCCTCAGCATGTCACCAAGTTCTGCAGAGAACTGGTAATTAGCCACTCATTTGATTCAGGTATGAATAAACAGGTATGAGTCTAATAGCTGAGAGATAGTGGCTCTCGAGGACTGGATTTGGACACCCAGTTCTCAACCGTCCACAGCGGTCTGTGAACTTCACTGACTAATAAATCAAGCGTGCCCTTCCTTAGGAACATATGCACATGCAGGACACCACCTCTCAGACATGTGGTCTGTAGCTTCTAAACTTTTATTCCTGATTACATGAGATAAGAAGTTTGGGAGTTAAGTCTAAGACTGTGTGAAGTAAAAGTCAAGTCTTTTTAGTGACTTGAGACCAAGTCTGTAACTTGAGTCACCATATCTAGTTTAGAATTCAAGTTAACAGTCACCACAAATGACCATAATGTTTAGTAACTACTACTAAAGAAAGTGGTAATAAAAAACAAGTATGATTTTTACCTATATACCTTTAATATTACACAAATGTTATAATAACTGTAATACCATATTCTTGATTAAGAGCTTTTATCTTTGAAGTAACAAGCGTTATATTCCTCCCTTCTTAAGATTCTACCATCCTCAGTTTTGAAATAGCTCCATGGATGGGTTGCCTTCCGTGTACTGATGTGAACATTCCTTACCCATTACCCAAACCCATACAACCTTGTTGTGTTCAAATATAAAAACGCCACAATCTTCTAGAATCAAAGTTTGATGTGCAGACTTAAATTGTGTTTTTTGCCTGACTATGTCATACATCAAGTCCTCCAAAAAGAATGACTTGCTTCTGCGAAGAAACTGAGTAATGATCCATGAAACTGGGGAGGCTGTGAGCCCCTTGGTTTATGTACATACTTCACTGGAATGTGAGTGAATAAGGCTAAATTAATTACTGATGTAGTATTTGAAAATGATAATGGCCTTGGTAAATATTGTATAAAAAGCTTCAGATAATGTTAGCACCTCCCCATGTTAAGAGTGAGCACACAGAGCCAGCGAGGAGTGACAGCACCCACAGGGTGCCTTGCATGTTTGCACATCTGAAGAAAGCACACAGAGGTGGCCTGGCCACAAGGCATGCCGAAATGACTGAATACCCATTTAATGTAATTTTCATTTCATTTTTGTACATCTGTGCCACAGGCATACTTTAGCTCCCTAAGAATAATTCACTTTGTTTCCGAGGCATGAAAGTAGAGTGGGTACAAACATTATCCACTCCACTTTTTTTTCTGACAGCTTCATTACTACAAAATAGCTGTGTTTGGCAGCAGCCCTCTTAGAACTGGCACTTGTGCTTGTTGGAGAAAAACTAGCTCTAGATGAATTGTTGTGTTTGAGCAAGAAACAACTGGAAAGAAATATATCAAACAGTGTATTATACAGAATCCGACTAGTTTATAGTAAACCTAAGGTATTGTGTGAGGATTTGAGTCGTTGTTGTTCAGTGAAGTTGTTGGATGATAAAGAGTGTCTGTAAAAAGAACTATGACTCAATGAAGTTCTCTGTTTTGGCCATTTTCTAAATGGATTACTGTTTTTTTAGCTTAAGTACAATTTGAGATAAAAGTTGATATTTAAATATTTCTTGCACCACACTCATCTGCACCCTTATTATGTACACATTGCTAGTGCTGGGTTGGACCTTCAGAGCTACACAAATTATTTTTTGACACAACTTCAACAAGTTGTCGAAAATGTACCTCAGTGCTCTTGCTCTGTACTGACATGAAAGCATCACAGAGCGGCTACCGGTTGTGACGTGGCTCTCTTGTTTCACCACATCCCAAATGTGCTTTATTGAATTGCGATTGGGTGACTGCGGAGGCCATTGAAGTACAGGGAATTCATGTCATACTCAAGAAATACCGTTTGAGATGATTTGAGCTGTCAGCTGGACATATCCGTAAGAGGATGGACTGTGGTTATAAAGAGCTGGACATGGCCTGCAACAATATCTAGCTCTCCTGGTTTGAACTTCAACATGTGTGTTTTATTTTGTCGTTTATTTTTTTCCATGGGAGTGATTTCTGTGAAACGATTTTTAAGTCTTGATTAGAGCTCAATTATTTTGCAGTTTTAGAGGAAACTTGGTTTTAATAAATACAAAGAAGCTGTACATTTTAAAAAATCTATACATTTAAACAACATGATATCAAAGCTGAATTCTTAGCCCTGCATTGTAAAAAAATAAGAAAAAAACTCAACATCTGTTGTTTTTAGATCAAATCCTGTCTCTCATCTGTTCCCAATTAATTGTACCATTTGTAAGAGAATCTATCAAATGTAATTTGCAATTTTTCTTTTTCCCAACATTTCCCTACTTTAATAAAATTTGTTCAACTTTTCTCAGTAATAGATATGTTAAAACATACAGTATCCTGTAGGAATACTGTATGTTTTAACATATCTTCCTACAGTAACATATATTCCTACAGTAGGAATTACCAAACAACCTTTAAATAGGTTGTTTGGTAATTCCTACGAGCTTGTCTTTGTTACAGTCCTCTTACACTGATCTTTGGGCATTTTGTTTACCTCCTATACTATCCTCCTCAATATCTATTGTTTTAAAATAATATTTGACCTAAGTTCAGCCTTGCTTGTAAAAGTTCCAGTTGTTTAACACATTTTATTAACAGCTCTTGTTACACAGTAGATATGTGAAGGTTTAGGTAAAAAAATATTTCAGAACTATTTCTTCACATGTTCTGCTCATGTTTCCTTTTGGTCATTTCTCGTTTTTATAGGTTTGGTAATTTTGAACATTGTGAATGGTCATCTGCCTCGACTGACTGGGGGGTAGAGAAGACAGAACAGAGACACAAAAAAGCACAGAAGCACACATCTAGGAATCCTTTCTATGTTGTATGTTAATAGCAGATGATCTGCGTCTTCTGGATGATGTCACAGCTAACAGAACACCAGACCAGGTGTACCTACTATGAAGAAAAAAAATGACAGAGAACATAAAGTTAAAAGTTGAAATAACAACAAACAATGCAAATTGGAGAACAGTAGGAGAACTCAGCAGAGTGAGAAAAATAGACCCTGATGTCCTCCAGCAGCCTAAGCCTATAGCAGTATAACTATAGAGGTAGCTCAGGGTAACCTAGGCCACTCTAACTATAAGCTTTGTCAAAAAGGGAACTTTTAAGCTTAGTCTTAAAAGTAGACGGGGTGTCTGCCTCACGGACCAAAACTGGGAGTTGGTTCCACAGCAGAGGAGCCTGATAGCTAAAGGATCTGCCTCCCATTCTACTTTTAGAGTCTCTAGGAACCACCAGCAGACCTGTAGTCTGAGAGCGAAGTGCTCTGTTAGGAACATACGGGGTAATCGTATCTCTGATATATGATGGAGCTTGATTATTAAGGGTTTTATACATGAGAAGAAGAATTTTAAATTATATTCTTGATTTAACAGGAAGCCAATGAAGAGAAGCTAAAATAGGAGAAATATGATCCCTCTTGTTGATTTTCATCAGGACTCTTGCTGCAGCATTTTTGATCAGCTAAAGGCTTCGAACTGCATTTTGTGGACTTCTTGATAATAAAGAATTACAATAGTCCAGCCTTGAAGTAACAAATGCATGGATTAGTTTTTCAGCATCACTCAAGGACAAAATATTTCTAATTTTGGCAATAATCCGGAGGTGAAAAAAGGAAACCCTGGAAACCTATTTAATATGGATTTAAATTACATGTCTTGGTCAAAAATAACACCAAGGTTATTTACTTCATTGCCAGAGGCCAATTTTGAGTTCTTTCTCTCTAAAAAAATAATGAAATTTTGCTTATTGCTCCTTTAAATTTGTCTGCCTACCTCTTGATATAGTCACTCGAGCATACACTCCACACAAAAAGAAACTTGTTTGTCATTTCAGGAAAATGCAAAGGTGGATGTGTTGTATAGCAGAGTGACAAACTGAGTTCATGTGAAAATGCAGTAAATAACAAAAATACTGTTCAGTGCCAGGGGGCAAGATGGTGAAAATGAGCCTGAAAATATTCAGTATGACAAACTATTATTGGCACCCTTTTTATGCTATAATGGGTTACCCATATTTCCTCACTTTCATCCTGTTCTGCAATATTGCAGTCTGTTAAATTGTCCAGCTGACTATGCAGACTGGCTGCAGACGTGTCAGCCGCAATCACCTCAGCTTTTCTGAGAACAGGCAAGCAAAAACAGACCAACTGTAACCAGAAGGTGTGGCTTCAAACCCAGAAGAAATCACTGAACTCCTAACTTGTTAAAAATGCATTGTATGGTACATCCATAAGTCATAAAACACACAAAACAAACACATGTACGCCACTGAAAAGATTCCAACACAAAACAGCATATTTCATCCCAATACCCATTACCACAATACCGCGCATGCATTTTTTATTCATCACAGTGGAGAACATCACAGTTGTCTTAACATGCAGAAAGTAGAACAGATCGGCTGTCACCACACAAGTCAGCTCGCTATTTGAAAGAATAAAAATCAATATTTCTAAACAGTGTGCATTGTTAAAGTACTATCAGCCAATTTCACAGTTTTTCTTAACTCTTTAAAGCATTTTACTACATTTTGTTCAAGCTCACACCTCTCAACCGGATTGCTCCCTCCCACAGAAGGAAACTAGAGTAAAGGCCCCACTGGAAAGCCATACAGGGAAGAACTCCACCAGTCTTTTGAGTTGTCATGGTATCTGGCACAAAACTATCTGTAGCAGAACCTTGAAGTTTTCTGAGGTGAAAGTTTGGGTATGTGTCAAGCAGATTTATTTGTTCCAGCTCATCCCATAGATGCTCAGGTGGAGTAAAATCACTAAGTTGTAAAGGGCAGGTCAACAGGTTAAACTTGTATTTCTAGTTTGGAAACCATAAGGGTTGGTACCAGGGTTTCCCCCAGAAAATCTGGTAATCCTGGCGATAGGTGTTGTGGTGGGTTGCGGTGGGGGGGTTGTAAACAGGGGGAAGCGCAAGGATGCATCATGCTGCTCCAAGGAGAAGCACACCATGAATGTAATGTGCGTTGAAGCTAATAACAGGTAAACATTAAAGCATTTCAAATACACAAACTATGCTTGGCCTGGCGGCCGGGGGGCAAGTAAAGTCTTATAATACGGTGGGGGAAACCCTGAGATCTATGACCAACAAATCACAGTGTCCTAGTTAGCTTGCAATTTTCCCAGAACAAATCTCAACGACAACCGGATGTAAGAGAATATGGGATTCATCAAACGAAGCCACTTTCTTTGACTACTTCAAGGAGCTGCACAGCTAATCATATGTTTATTTTATGTCCTTGTGGCATATTCAATAGTAAACAAGGGCCAATGTGAACCCTTTGACTGGTCAGCAGCCACCCTCAAACCCTTAAGGTAAAATACAGTAAAAACTTCAAGGAAGAAACAACTGAGCTTCAAGGATAAAAAAATACCTCTAATGGTTGTTATGAAGACTTAGTAAACTACAGTTGCCTAACAGTACGCCAGGGTTGTTGTTTTTTATCTGCCTTAACAGCCTGCTCACTCTGTGTGATGATGACATAAATTTGGGTCAAGCATTTTTTGTCACAGTTTTAAACATTTTAATTATTGCTGTATCTCCAGCTATATGCAGGTATAGATGTTTTAAACATCAAAACATGTCTCCTTTAATGCCTCCCACTTTGAAGAGAGGCTAAAAAAGTTATCTTATATTTTTCTTAATTTTATCTTATACGCCAAGTCAACAGGAAGTCAAAGATTAGCAATTGCAGTAAAAAAACATATTTGTTTTAAGGTTTTCGCACATGAGGTAATGAATGCATCCCCCCCATAAGACAACCGTTGTTTGCTATTTCACCTGCCAATGGTCAGTGTCACTGCTAATCAGTCTAAAACCCAGACTGTTCAAAAGACCTTATGTATTAATTATGTATGATAGATTGGCTTCATCACTGTCTTAGAGGCCCTGCAACTGATATCTCACAAGGTGCATATGTGTTCAGCCTCATAATGTGACCAGTAGCCATCATTATCACATTGAGCAGCTGCTTAAATTTCCTCATAGTGCCAATGTATGACTCATCAGGACCACATTGGAAGTAATACAAGCATGGATAAGAAAACGCCAGAGGAAGAAACAGCTTCTGATATGTGCATAAAATTAAAGGAATAATAAATAATTTTGGTGGATCATTGCGCAAGCATTTGCTAATTCTGCCCAGCTTTCTCGTATATCCATCTATTTAAGATTTTCAGGCAGCCCTGGAGGCATGTTGAACTGGAAAAGACAAACCTCCTCTTTCCTTTCATCTTCAGAATCAGTTCCTGCAAACAAATGTGGTAGGGCCAATACCATGAGCCCTATTTATGCTGCTCTGCCCTGCAATAGGAGCCATGTTCTCAGCAGTGCTTTTCTCCCATCACATTAGATTTCTGTTCACAGGTCTTTCCCAGATAGGGTTTGTCAATGGATGCACCGGGATTTTGTTGTGCCGTGAACACGATTGAGAATCCAGTAAATATCTGCGAAGGTTGCAATACTCTGTGAACATATGTGGGTGGATTTTTGACATTGGTAAGGTATAGCATCTCAAATACTTCCCTGCCTCCGCATACATCTGATTCATTCTTTATCCCAAACCTTTCACTTAAAGCGTGTAAAAACAGGCGCTTGAAAGTGAATGTGGCCTGCTGTTGAGTTGGTGTTAGCTGTAAGTATTAAAGCAAAATTATGGAACAGGAATTTAAGCACACAAGAACATTCCTTATTTTCTGACGTGCTCCACATTCCAAGTCCAACCAAACAGTACTCTGCAAAGAAAGAGTGCAAAATTATGATGTACTGAAAAAAAGCATAAAGGCTGCCACCACTCTCTTTTTTTTATGTCCATTAACCTATCAATTAATTTCTCTAAATACATGAGTCTAAACATCTGAAATTACCTCAAAAATTGACCAGCCAATCATAAAATTGTTGACATATTACTGACGTTTTGCCAAATATGACAAGAAGTGGGAATAAACAAAATGGGCCTCAGTTTAGTTATAAGTGCAGTACCCAAGGAAAATAATCTGTTTGTATTACACCTCTTAAAGCTCTAAAATGAAATGATTGTGGCAGTACCATTTCCATGTAACACGGACTCACTTGCAACTTTATCAGGTTCACCTTGTTAGTATAGGGTCGTATCCTTATTTGACTTCCGAACCATTTTAATTATTGAAGGCAAAGATTCAACAAGAAATTCAGTTCCATATTGAAATGACAGCATTGCGCAGTTGCAACAGATTTATGCACATCAATGATGCAAATCTCCAATTCCCCCGCATCCCTTAGGGATGGGTTGTGATCAGTTGACCGTGGAAGCCATTGCAGTACAGTGAACTCATCTTCATGTTTAAGAACTAGTTTTGGATGATATGAACTTTGTAACATGGTGCCTTATTCAGCTGGAAATAGCCATCATAAGGTGGATACACTGGAGTCTTAAGGGAATGGAGGTGGTCAGCATTAGTACTCAGGAAGGCTACGGCCTTTAAAAATATTTAACTCGGATTGAGGGGTCCAAAGTTTTCCCAAGATAATACCCCCACACTATTACACCACAACCAGCAGTCTGAACCATTTATAAAGGTTTTATGTTGTTTTTGCAGCATTCTGACCCTACCATCCAAATGTTATTTAAACTTGGTTGTAATAAGGTAAGATAAGAAGCTCCTTTATTGTTCCACAATGAGGAAATTCTGGCATGACAGTGGCAAAATCACAGAGTTAAAAACGTGTATTAGTAATGAGTATTAAATGAGCTACTGTTTGCTTTTTACCATTCTCTGTCCGGATGGTGTTTTCTTCTACAATACAGCTGATCACTGGATTTTATTCTGTTTTAAGACATTATTTGTAAAACAAAAAGATCCCAGCAGATCATCCATTTCCGAGATACTCAGATCAGTCTGTCTAGCGCAAACAACCCCCTTTCCCCTGTTCTGATATTTGGTTTAAACTTAAGCAAGTTGTCCTGACCAGGGCTGTGTCTCATTCCGCTGTGTCTACATTGAGTAGCTAGTCACACCTGACTTAGCCATGTAATTGGCTAAGTCAGGTGTACTTGATGAAATGACCGCCAGTGACTGAACATATTCTACAAATATCAGTCATTTTGAGTTTGTTTAGCTTAAATTGCATGAGTTGAGATATTAAAATCTACGGAGTTAAAGGAACATTGCACAAGTTTAAAGACTATACATATCTATCTATCTATCTATCTATCTATCTATCTATCTATCTATCTATCTATCTATCTATCTATCTATCTATCTATCTATCTATCTATCTATCTATCTATCTATCTATCTATCTATCTATATATAAAATTATATTCCATGTCTTTACAATTGTCTGGAGTTTTCCTCTATTTATCTCGGTTGTCTCTATAGGTGCCATTAGTCACTTCATGAGAGAGTGATTTGGGTCGTATTCTCTGGGCGTGCGTGTGGTGTGAGGCGCTGCACTCTCTCGTTCATCTGGCTACTTTGTTGAGTCTACACCGCCATTGATACATTAGCGAGAGAATACAGGCTAACTTCAATATTTACAACTTTCTATTTTTGTGCAGATAAACTGGGCCAAAGTGTGCTACTGCAATGTTACTGTGCAATTATTTTTACAATTTCGTGTGAACTTGTTTAATTTCGTAATATTTGTCTTAAAACTGTCTTGCTCGTGCCCTCATAGGGATGAATGGTGGCTAATGCAGTTTAATTTTCAAACTGGTTTAAACAGTACATGCTTTTGTCGTCAGTAACACTTTAGACTCTGTTGACCAGTTAGTGGCGCCAATAGCAAACTGATGTATACAAGAGGCCTCCAGACTGCAGCCTGGGAATCTCTGCATACACAAAGAGGTAAAGGAACAATAGCTTTTGTTGAAAAATTTAAGAAATAAAAAAAAAAATAAATAGGTACAAATTTGGTTCAACTGATAATCATTTTATTTTGATTGATTAATATAGTTGATTTTATCAGTTACGTTAATTACTTGCAACAGCTCTGAAAAGTCACCTCTTAGGTTTTCTTTGAATAAAGGTGAACAATATTACATTTCTACACACCAGGTGCCTCGTCTGAGATTATCTGATTAAAATGACATAAACAAAATTCGGAACATCAAACACTAGCTGGGAAACAACAACTAAGACTATCATCTTTTCTCTCTGCTATGGTTCATGTGCAAACCATCTGGACCGACGCTGTGGACTCTTGAAAAAGGCAAGATCAAGAACATTTTCCATTTGGATTCTAAAATTGTTTCCAAACATGGGTGAAAAAAACTGCATGGTGGAGGTTTGCCAAAGTCATGGCAAACGCCTCTAAAGCAAGCTTATGAAACAACTATTTAAGCATGCACTTCCTTCTTTGGAAAAAATGAAAGGAGAAAGACTTGTGCATTATTTACCACCCGCCTCAATACCGTCGCATTATCCGCAGACAAAGCAGCATACTGCAGAAAGATGGATTTTTCTGGTGTGAAGCTCAGATAAGAAGTGTACAGAGAAGAAATTATATGAAACTGCGGAGAATGTGGATCAGATAAAGAAAACGAAAGCAGCCAAGTGCAAATAAGCAACAATTTAGGAAATTAAATACTATCAACTAATCTTTCTTTCCATTTGCCCTGATATGGGGCAGACCATTACTTCTAAGACCTTTTCTTTCACTTGAAAGATCAAATCCTGACACAAAGCTGAATTCCCACAGGGAAGTCATCATTCCTGCTCAGGTGAGGAATGATCCGAGTCTTAGTCATTCTAGCGTGCCCTCAGCACGCCCTCTAACCCCTTCAGCCTATCTTTCATGTCGGCCTGGGTCCATCCCTGAGCGAGACTAACACCTTTTTGCAGGGTGGACATCAAATAAGAGTTGAGCAGACATCCAGTAGTGGAAATGTCACTGTGTCTGAGTGATAGGTTGGTTAGGCCATCTCCAAATAACCCTGTTTTGTGAATAACTGAGTCAGGAGAGCTGTGGAATTTGTGGCACAGGCCAGCATATGGCAGCCACCTGAGACTTTATCCTGCCTCAGAGAAAAAATAAAAAAAAAAAGACTCTGAGAATTTAGACAGAACCTTTTGTTGAATTCCAACTCAGGTGTGGATGTGTGTGTATAACCTAGTGTGTGTGTGTGTTGCTGTTCTCATGATTCCGAAAATGACTGCAGGACTGTAAATGATGCGCTGGCTCAATTTGAGTGCCACTGTACTGTGGGACGACTCAACTGACAAGACTTCCTGCTTTGCTGCCTGGGTAATGAGTCATTCCAGCCCTGGAGAAAAACAATCTGGTATTTTTAAACTGCATCCTTCAGCTGTTCTTTTCTCCCCAGAGCTCCAGCATGTAAGCTCTTGGTGGCTTGTAATTTGAAAGCCATTTCTAGACCTAGCGCTAATGTGCTTGATATGTGTGAATAATATAAATGCATTATAGAGCTTTTAATGGTACTCTCTGGCCATCCGTGCTCCACTGATTTATACTTAATGCTCTGAACAACGCAACAAAGTATCCTATAAGAATTAGCTCCAACTAGTAGTCTGCTGCTGTTAGCATCTTTTCGAGTTATAAAACTGATGAGTAATGAATGGTAGCAAAAAAAGCAGAAATTGCTGTTCAGTTTAGTAGCGAGAACAAATCTTTGCCATTCCCTTCTAGTAACAAGACAGGTATATGGAAATAAATTTGGGCCAAAATTACACAGACAACTACCTGTTGGAAAATATCGTATTATAGAGCAATGGATACTGATGGACCGTCAGACACACGTCAAAACATACACCTCTTATTTTCTGTGAAACAACAAGCACTCTTGTCAGCTTTCGATGCTTCATGGCGCGGCACCCAGCAACACATTTTTGTACTTGTTCTATTGAACATTAATACAATACGACTCCATTATGATTTTCATAGCTGCTTCAACTTCTCGGTTCTGCTTTCTTTGTAGTGTATGCTATTTCTGGTGAGAAAGTAGTTACAAATCGACAAGGAAATATTGATTTTACAGGTTTATCGGCTATTCTGTTGAGACGTTTAGTTTAAAGGGTCAGCGATTGTTCCGGAAGTTTCCCCAAGTCCCTTTTTAAATAACATGTGCAAGTGCAAGACCGTCTTACCTTGCTCTTCCACTCCTTAGGGGGACTGCATCAAAAAAAAAATTTCTCCAAAATCCACTCTGGTCTTATTTCTTTTTTCTGAGGCCTTCATCTTCTTTTCATAAACTTGTACGCGGCTTGTTTCTTTCAATTCAATTCAATTTTATTTATATAGCGCCAAATCATGAAACATGTCATCTCAAGGCACTTTACAAAATCAAGTTCAATCATATTATACAGATTGGGTCAGATTATACAGATTGGTCAAAATGTCCTATATAAGGAAACCAGTTGATTGCATCAAAGTCTTGACAAGCAGCATTCACTCCTGGGGAACCGTAGAGCCACAGGGAGAGTCGTCTGCATTGTACATGGTTTTGCTGCAATCCCTCATACTGAGCAAGCATGAAGCGACAGTGGGAAGAAAAACCACCCATTAACGGGAAAAAAAACCTCCGGCAGAACCGGGCTCAGTATGAACGGTCATCTGCCTCGACCGACTGGGGTTACAGAAGACAGAGCAGAGACACAACAAGAGAGACAAAAAAGCACAGAAGCACACATTGATCTAGTAATCTGTTCTACATTAGATGGTAGTAACGGGTGAGCCGTCTTCTCTGGATGATGTCAAAGTTAACAGAACGCCAGACCAGGTGTACCTACTATGAAGAAAAAGAGAGAGAGCAAAAAGTTAAAAGCTGAAATGACGACAGTCATTTCAATGTAATACAATACAAAACTGGAGAACCGTAGAATGAAGAACAGTAGAAATCAGTAGAGTGAGAAAATTAGACCCTGATGTCCTCCAGCAGCCTAGGCCTATAGCAGCAAAACTATAGAGGTAGCTCAGGGTAACATGAGCCACTCTAACTATAAGCTTTGTCAAAAAGGAATGTTTTAAGATTAGTCTTAAAAATAGATAGGGTGTCTGCCTCACGGACCAAAACTGGGAGTTGGTTCCACAGGAGAGGAGCCTGATAGCTAAAGGATCTGCCTCCCATTCTACTTTTAGAGACTCTAGGAACCACCAGCAGACCTGCAGTCTGAGAGCGAAGTGCTCTGTTAGGAACATACGGAGTAATCAGAGCTCTGATATATGATGGAGCTTGATTATTAAGGGCTTTATACGTTAGAAGAAGAATTTTAAATTCTATTCTTGATTTAACAGGAAGCCAATGAAGGGAAGCTAAAATTGGAGAAATATGATCCCTCTTGTTGATTTTCATCAGAACTCTTGCCGCAGCATTTTGGATCAGCTGAAGACTTCGAACTGCATTTTGTGGACTTCCTGATAGTAAAGAATTACAATAGTCCAGCCTTGAAGTAACAAATGCATGCACTAGTTTTTCAGCATCACCCCTGGACAGAATGTTTCTAATTTTGGCGATATTCCTGAGGTGAAAAAAGGAAACTCTGGAAACCTGTTTAATATGGGATTTAAATGACATGTCTTGGTCAAAAATAACACCAAGATTTTTTACTTTATTACCAGAGGCCAAGTTAATGCCATCCAGATTCAGTGATTGATTAAGAAGTTTATTTTTTGAGGACTCTGGCCCAAAGATTACAACTTCTGTCTTGTCAGAATTTAAATGCAGGAAATTTAAAGTCATCCAGCTTTTGATGTCATCAAGACATGACTGCAGTCGAAGTAACTGATTGGATTCATCAGGATTTATGGATAAATATAGCTGAGTGTCATCAGCATAACAGTGGAAATTAATCCCATGCTGTCTGATAATTTTGCCGATCGGAAGCATATATATAGTAAATAGAATTGGTCCAAGGACTGAACCCTGTGGTACTCCACAGGTGACCCTAGAGTTTGAAGAAGATTTATTATTAACATGAACAAACTGGAATCTGTCCGACAGATAAGATTTAAACCAGCCTAATGCTTTCCCCTTAATCCCTACAGTATGCTCAAGTCTTTGTAGGAGAATAATGTGATCAACTGTGTCAAATGCAGCACTGAGATCTAACAGGACAAGTACAGACACAAGTCCATTATCTGAGGCCATGAGAATATCATTGGTGACCTTCACCAGAGCTGTTTCAGTGCTATGACAGTCGCAAGTTTCTTGCGACTGTCAGCCATGTTCAAAGTATACGGTGTGAGCAGCGGAGCTACAATTAACGGCTAATACCGACGCTAACCACTAACCTAACCGCTAAGCTAACCAAATACATAAATACTAGAAGTGCGCATGCGCAGCCAGCAAGTGGAAACGAACAAGGAATGTGCGCGCACACTGGCTTAACGTGAGCGCATCAGAGTAGGACCAAAACTCTGACAAATCCCTGCTCTAGCAGTGATTGGATTGAGTTTTTACAGCCCTGCAGCTCCCACAGAGACAGATTGTTTTAAATTTCCTTTTTATGAATACATAAAGTATTGACTATTTTCAGGATGGAAGGACGATTGCTACCCATTGTAACAAAAAGTGTTTCTAAACAGGATTACCAACTATAGCTTTAAGTAAAGATATAAAAAGGAATGGTAAGCTAATATTGAAGTCTAAACTGAACATTTTACAGCATAAAACATTTTATTTTAGTGTAGTAGATAATGAATTTATGTTTCATATGGTAGGCTGTCCCACCTGTTGACATATGGAAATAATTGCACTTAGCTAAAATCAACAGAAATAACGATCTGTTCTGGGTGTTAAAGGCATCAAGAGACACACCAGGTTGCAAAGCTCCAAATGTGCTTGGCTCCTAAATGTGACAAAACAATTTCTCTTCTTTTTGGCCAGTTTGATTGGTCACTGTCCAATTAGTTTGCAGTCATATGCACAATCCTGTATGTTGGTGGCTGAACATATAACATATATGTTAACAACATACATGGTTTGACATCGGTCTAAATCTGTGCAGGTTAATACTTGTTTTGAGCAACTTCAAGTCTTGTCATACCTTAGAAGCGTGTGGTTTGAATAGTGCTTGGGACCTGGGATGAAAGGTATAGATTTGACAGTGTCCTTGTGTTTAACAACATAAGGGAAGCTTAAACTGCTGAAGTCCATCTGTTGGGATCTCTGCATTTGGCCTCTGGAAGTGAGATAATCCTCATCAGTGCAGCGTAATATGGAATTATGCAATGGTATTATGTCATTGCTTTCAGTACCACCTGTGTGAATTCCGTAGCAGTGACAGATATGTGTGGTAAAATAGTGTCAATAAGTTGCGATGCCCATCCCGCCGAATTTTTGGACATGTCCAGTAAGCTCTATTACAGCCTGCCCTAATTGGTCATCTGACTGTGCAAGTGGTCAAATATGCAGGCAGGCTATCCAGATTTGTTATTAGCAGTGTGTATCTCCTCACACCACTGGGAAGCAAGACATACACAATAGAATGACAAGGTATTAATGTTTGCACTGCATATGACTTGCACATGACCATTCAAATACACTAAGAGTAATCAAAACACAGGAAGCAAAAATACAATGTTTAAACAAACAGTAATTTCCTAAATAAAATGCCATAAAATATAGTAAAACTAGATTTGAGAAGATCTTAGGCAATACCAAATTTTGTGCTAAATTGCAATAATGAAATGTTTACATTATATTTACCGTGCCTAAAGTGAAAGAGTAATTTAGCTCTGTATTTCTTTCCATAGATAGTATGCATGGCCAAGTGTTGCTCTGTTTAACCATGCCTCTTTCCTGGAAGCAACCATACACTGACCAACTGATGATATTCCATTAAGTTTCCAGTATATCTTTCCTGGACAAAATTTTAAATTGGCTTTTACTGCAATTATGTGTGTCCACCCTTGTTAATCACATAGAATGTGCTACTCAGTGCACCCATGATCCAATCCAATCCAATCCACTTTATTTATATAGCACATTTAACAACAGAAAAAGTTTCCAATGTGCTTTGCATAACAAAAAATAAATAAACTAAAAAGGACACAAAGGACCACACAACTATGATTAGCTGCTTCAATGCCTTCTAATGTGTTATACAAATCATATAAATAAAAAAGAAAGTTGAATGGAAGTCCTTATTGTTACCATTTCCTTGTGAAAAAGTAACATCTTTGTTAAACTTTTTTGTCAATTTATGTCAACATAATGGCTTAATGCTCACCTCTGAAGCCTCTCCACCAATTTCTGAATTGCATTTGACCTATTTGCAAATTAATCCCCTTGTTATATGCTCTATTGGTTGTTATGGCAATATAAAAAAAATCTGAGCAAAAAAATCCCCCTCCATTCTATACAATTGCACAAAGAAGAAATATTTTGACAAAAAGTTTTGGTTATTTTTTAATATCTCTAAGCATTAAATCCATCCATTTTCTGACCCGCTTAATCCCTCGTGGGGTTGCGGGTGCCTATCTCCAGCATTCACCAGGTGAAAGGCGGGGTACACCCTGGACAGGTCGCCAGTCTGTCACAGGGCAACAACCATTCACACACACACTCACACCTAAGGTCAATTTAGAGAGACCAATTAACCTAACAGTCATGTTTTTGGACTGTGGGAGGAAGCCGGAGTGCCTGGAGAGAACCCACACATGCACAGGGAGAACATGCAAACTCCATGCAGAAATACCCAGGGTTGGACTTGAACCCTGAACCTTCTTACTGCAAGGCAACAGTGCTACCCACTGCTCCACTGTGCAGCGAGCATTAAATCCAAATTCCTAATTTCAAATAATCATGTAAAGAGGAAAGTAAATGGGAACTGTGCTAACTGGTTATTGCCATTATTCACATATTCTTGTCGATGTAAGCTGACACCTATAACATACTGCTTGGCATATAGACATATAGAGCATTAAGTCTTTTAACTTAATCCGCTTTTCCAAACAACCTCCCCTGACTCTTTGTGTTACATATACAGCAGGAGGTGCTCTTGTGTTTTTGTGAAGGATTTGTATTAGCTAGTGGTTTGTACACATGCCTCTTCACATTATGCTTAAATGTTTGTGCACTGCATAACTCGCAGCCCCGATGAAACAAGAAAGAGACAGCCCTGGATGAAATCCCTCTCAAACGAAAACCTTTACAGTATTCTTTCTATCTGTTCGGATTCTGCTTAGAGAGGTTCTCTCTTTCTGCCATATCACTTTAGCAGCCATCACCTAAGGGCAGGGATTTCAATCATTGTGCTGAGCTCGTATCTCTGTCTCCTGCCCCACCTCCCCTCTTTACTCCCAACATGGCCAAGTGCCTCTGCTATGCTAATTTACGAGTGCACACCAATGCGAGCACCCGAATTTCAGAGGTCTCTGACAGACCTTATTATCGGCTGTAAATTAAAGGTTAGCATGATTTGAATCTGCAGTACCAAAGAAAATAAGTTTGTTCTATTGTGGGGAATATCCACTCAAAAAAAGTTAATAAGAGAGCAAAGTATGTTTGCAAACATACTCATGAGCGAGAAAAATAGCCCACAGTCATATAAACAGACAGGAAAGAAAGCTGCTAAAAGTTCACAGGTATGCAAGTGCATTTCTACAGGGCATCAAGAAATAGCAGCTGTGCAACGACACTAGTGCTTAACAATAGATTATGTTTGCGCTTCCATTTTGTTGTCTGCATCTATGGTAAACCGCCCACAGAAAAGAGGGGTAAACAAGAAAACTGAAGCTTTGCATTTGCTGCGAGCAACAACTCTCCCTCCCACAGATTATCATTAACCTCACTAGCAACCAAAATGAGACTAGTGCCTCATACTGGAACTAATCCAGCACATGCAGAAGAGTAACAAATCATAGCATGCTTTAATCACCCTCCTATTTTGCAAAGTACCTTACAGAATGCCTTTGAGAATCCTCACACAGTCTCTACGCAGCTCTAAATGAACTTTTAAAAACACGACACTCCACACTTGCAGAGCTTCCTTGTGAATATGGACCTCCATTTATGATTAATAGCATTACCGTCTGGGCTAAGATAAGAGCTCAATTAGCTGTGTGGGCAAGGACCTTGACTCTATCTCCAATGACTAATCCCATGGATTTTGTTATGATTAGCTTGAGCAGAGTTTTAATCTTGACTTCTGAGTGGCTGACATTGGCCAAAACACAAGCTACTCAGTAGCACTTAAAAAAATGCACTGCTACGGCAGGAGATACAATTCTGCACTGTATGATAGGGGACAATCAATGATAGGAGCAAGGGTGTAAGATTAATCAACAAAAAAGTCTGTACCCACATGTTCTCTGGTAATATCAGGGGCAATACTCATTGGCAGTAAACTGCATTGTGTCCTCGGAGTCACAAGAATTCATCCATTTTATTAATATCCCCGCAAATATCCCCACAAAAATCCCAGTCAACCTGCTGAGCGTGGCTGCGGCAAGAGGAGTCTGAGTTGGTGCTGGATTCCAGCAATTAGAATTTTAATTAAAACAGGAATGTCCAAAGAGAACTGGAAACTTTTAAAATAAAAGCACATTTTAGATTTTACCAGTGGCAGCTGGTCAATAGGAGGTGCTTGGGCGCCACGCCCAAAATAAGACAAAGAAAACATAAATTGCAAAACAAAAAGTAATTATCACATCAGTTCTCTCATAAAATGTATGTGATTTTTGAATTTTTTCAGCATTTCCATTCCATTTTCAGTTATTTTTCTTTATCTTCTAAATGTTAATGTTTCAACACAGAGTGAAGACGGACAAATGAGCGTCTATGTGTCTGTGTAACCTTTTGCCTTCCATGCAACTTCCTGCTGGTCTTTAAGTGGCTCCTTAAAGATTATCCTTGGGACGCAGGGCCCAATCAGCACTTTGTTTTGTTTTTTTATCTAATCAGATTAATTGATCATATTTGTCAATCAAAGTCACTACCGTGGCAGATCAGATGTGCAGGCGCGAATGTCACTTAGACATGGTGCAAATAGAAGAGTCAGACTACAACACCAGAAGCTATGTATGAGATATGGATAATGAAGATATGAATTTTAAATATGCAAAAGTAAAGGAAAAGTAAAGAATTTAAATTAAAGTAGCTATAAGTAATACTGATATCTTGTGGCTCAACTCGGTACAACAGCTTGCCAATCACAACAATCTAATATGCCGTTTATAAACGGTGTGTTGTTTTTGTTAATTTTTACTTCCACAGGACAGGTATATGATGTTGTATTCTGTTCTATTTATGGTCTGCTTCCCTCACTGGCTTCCATGTTTGAAGGCTGCTGCTCTTTTGCTAAGCTAAAATACGAAATGCTTGTGCGCTGCTGTGGGAACCTCATAAAATCGGCTCAGTAACCAGGAAGTAAACACGGGCTACACACTGCACTGAAGTAGTTCCGGATCGTACCTCTAGGTTTGAAAAGAGAAAAATGCGACTATGACATTGTTGATGGAGAGGACCGATTGTTTATAGGGAATGTTACTTCTTTCCCAGGTGACAAATGAGAATGATTTAGGTTGATTTTACAGTAAATATCTTATAGTGCCTTTAAATATTCCCATTTCAGTACTTTTGTCATTATCCCATTGTCCAAAAGCTGAAGCCGTTCCTCTGTCCATGCATCCATTTACAAATCTATCTGTTTGTTCACCATCCATCCATCCATCCGCACACCTTTTTTCCTTTGTTCCTTCTTTTTCACTTTTCAGACTACTGTAGAAATTTAAAAAATTTATAGTAAATACTATAGTTTGAATGTAATTTGTTTTGGGGATAACTTAGGGACAACAAACTAAAAAGGCATTTTGACTAATTCAGTTACATTTACTTAGCAGTACGTGTGTTAACTACATAAAATAAAATAAAGGTATATTTACACTCAGTGTTTCTACAGACTTTTTATGTAAAAAAGTCTGTAGAAGTCTGAAGTTCTCGATCATGTTCTTATTGAAATGTAAAATTGTAAAGTTGGGTACATATTTCTCAGGGGGCTGGTTTACATATATACAATCCACAAAAAATACAGAGAGAAATAAGGACTGAGGGACCCAAGAATGGGATGAAGAAAGGACACAAGGGAAAAAAGAAAGAAGGATATCACAAGGAAAGAAAAAGGACAAAATGGATGAATGAAAGAAATAAAGGATGACAAGAACAAAAAAAGGACAGTGAATAAAAGAAGAGTAAGACACAAGAAAGAAGGGTCAAAATAAGGTACAGAAGGAATGTAGAAAGAAAAGAAAAGAAGAACACAGAAGAAAAAGTAAGGCAGGACATAAGGGAATGACAAAGGGAAGAAGAGAGGTCAAAAGGAAGTATAAGAGGAAGGAAAGATTGAAATGATGAAGAAAAGTCAGCATGTATGGAAACATTTAATGAAGGAAGTCCACAAGAAATAGAGAGGGAAGTCGGACACAAAATAAGAGAAGGAAAGAATTACACAATAAATAAATAAAAGGAAGGCATGAGGAAGGATGAAAGTAGACGCACAAGTAAATAAAGTCACAATTAAATATGCAAGGAAGGACACAAAGAATGAAGTTTATAAGGAAATGTACAAAGAAAGGTCACTAGGAATAAAAGGAAGTAGGACATATGAAGCAAAAGACATGAAAGAAAGCAAGGACACAAGGAAGAGGGGTCAGAAGGATCTACACAAGGAAGGATTGAAGGAGGGAAGGATACATTGAAGGAAGGAAGGCACGATATGTTGAGATAAGGAAGAATATGTTGAAGGAAGGAAAGGAGATAGAAAACAAAACGTAAAGGACTAGAAAGAAAGAAGAAAGGAAAAACGAGGGGACAGAATGAAGGAATGAGTGAAAGGAACAAGGAGAGATGGAAGTATTGGATAAAGGACACAGCATTTAGACAATGTGTTTTTGGAATAAACTCTAGAAATACAACAATTTTCCCAAACTAATTTTCTGCATACTCATTCAGAGCGGAAAAATATTGAAATCGAATATCCTACTTTTCCAGACTGTGTAACTCTGTAAATGAGCAAAAAATAAATAAAATAATAACAAAAGATCCGATCCTATTTACTTTAGACAAATTGTGGAATTTTTATATGAAAAATATCTAAGAACTCTCTAAGTAAATATATAACAAACATTGAAATAAATGACAGAGGAATACTTTTGCGCAGCAAAATACAGTAACGCTTGTGTTTGCATGTAGTCACATGTAGCTGCATTAGCAGAAGCGATTTCTGCAGTATAAAGCCCATCCTGTATGATGCTCCACTTTGTAGCACTCACCCTCTGCGGGGGGAAACGCAGCGCACCATCTGTTCTTCAATCCCTACTTGCAAACAAGGGACACACCAACACAGCAGAGACAGAGACCAGCACACACAGGCGGCCGCTATTCCTACACCAGCGTAGAATTGTGGAAAGCAAAGCGGCAGCTGAAACACAAGTCATCTAAATATGGGATGAAAGCGCTCATCAACTGCTAGGATTTGATCAGAACATCGGGGATGACACCACACACGGATAAACGATGCAAATTGAGGCAGACAATGCAAAGGAGCCGCCTGCAAGGAGTGGGACTCAATATATTGAGGTTTGAAGAGGTAGCAGCCTTGGGAAGAGGCAGGAGAAGAGGGGGAAAGAGAATGACAGAATATGCAGACAGTACAAGGAAACAGCAAGAAAAAAACATGGTCTTCAAAACCACCGACATTACAGTATCAGCAGTGAACAGGTAAAGAGAGAGGAAAAAAGGAGAGTCCAATTTTAATGTAACCCACCAGAAATGTAAACAGCCTCCCAATTTCTAAGCATAAAATGAATGAGGCTGGCTCATCACATACAACGTGTGAATTCACACCCTGTACCAAGCGTGCTACCCAGTAATGTAGGCAAATAACAATAATAAATAACGCATAAAATGTTAGGGTATAGACAGGTAAAAAGAAAACAATGCTACAATGGAACATGTGAGACAGGGCCAAGCTTGCCCTCTAGTGTTCATTCCTCTGTTCTAAGAAAGCTGTGCATGCTGGCAATTAAGGAAAAAAAATGAGAACAATAGGAGATAGATAGATAGATAGATAGATAGATAGATAGATAGATAGATAGATAGATAGATAGATAGATAGATAGATAGATAGATAGATAGATAGATAGATAGATAGATAGATAGATAGATAGATAGATGGATAATAAAGTAATCTAGTGCCAAAGGCCATGAGCAAGTATGTGGGTTGGAGAAATAAAAGAGACTCCATTCAATGAGAACTAGACAGCTTCACTAATGGCTTATATGCCCATGGATCAAGACCAAAGTCAGCTCTACATTAATAGAGAGATTTATTATATGAAAGAAATGAAAAAAGAGTGCAATCCATTAAAAAGACCTTCTTCCGCCTGACTTTGAAATCCTCCATTGTGTATTTCCGGCTGGCAGTTTGATTAAATAACGTGTGAAGATTTAACACTGAAGTCCGTGCACCGGGTGAGAACAGCAAGGCACATACAGAAAGCTTTCACGTTAAACTTGCTTTGGACTAAGGAAATAACATAAAGTTGTTTAATGACAATGGGAATGGAATGAGATGGTGCAAAATTAATGTGATTCAACTGCCTCAGTGATAAAGTTTAATGGACCAACAACCTCGTTAGAAAACCCTGAAGTTTAATTGAACAAACACCAGCATTAAATGCACAGTATATCATCCTGTCATCATAAACTTTGATCAGAGCTGGTGCAGAGAAATATCTGCAAGCCGTTCTCCATTTATGCCACCTTTTGCAGGCATTTTAAGTAAGTAATTTCGGTCCTCACACCTTATTCTTGGTCATAAATGGTGCAATGTGATTTCCATTTAACTGCAAGGTTTTTTGCAATTAAGATGGACAGTTAAAAATGATGGCCTCAAATTAAAACTCTTATGTAATGTTTTGATTGAAAATGATGACCTCAAATTTAAACTCTTGATACATTTAATGATTGAAAGACAGAATAAAATGTATGTCTAAAACAGCTGACTGTGTGAAGCATGAACAGACCTATCAGTGTTATGCTGTGTTCAGCCCAAACCCGATGTGAGTGTCAGGGATATCTGGTCAACCAATTAAAGAGACTCTGCTATGGACGTAGTGGCGCATTTTCTGACGGGACGGAAGGACCATGAAAAGCCGGGAAGTCGACACAGGAGGACAAAGTCATCATTGCCGCTTGAGCCCAATCTATTATCTATGATAAATTGAGCTATCACTACAGAGACAATAATAAAAAGGACCTTGCCCGGAGGAGGATTACCGAGGAAGTTGGGATCTCAGCTAACTTATCAAAACTTTTACCACTTTAAACATTAAAAAATTTTCCACCAATTGAGAAAAAAACCTGGGTAGCTCTTTACTCAGACAGTTCTGTCCACATTTTGCTCAGAGCGTCAACAATAATCTACACAAGCATCCAAATTGAGGCGTTGGATGCTCAAATTGCATTCAGTCTGAACGCAGCATTATAGCTTTAAATGAATATAAGAAAAACAGCCTTGAACATGTAGAGTAACAGAAGCCCATCTTCAATTATCATTTGTTACCATTTAACGGCTATTCCATTGTAGAAAAGACTTGATTCTACCATTTTTTATATTTTTTATTTTCATGAAATCAGAGTTTTCATGGTCTTATCATAGCTTTGATGATTCTTATTCAGCTCATTTTATCTTAGCGTGGTAATCCCATGAATCCATTTACACACCCATCCATCTATCAATCAATCAATTCCATTCATCCTAAAATAACATATTGTTTTCACTTTCTCATAATCTTCTTTACCCACTTAAAATTACAGGATTGTGGGGCAGCAGGTGATTCTCTCCAGCGGTGATGGTTGACAGGTAGGTTACATCCGAATTATGTCAGACAACCATGCATGCACAACCAAAACCAATTTAGAATGCATGATTGATTTTGAAGTCTGAGTAACTGGAGAGGACAAATGCACACATTGGGAAGGCTTGAAATCTCAGTGCAGATAGGATTCAGCCAGAAAAGGCAAAAAGGATTCAAACCCAGTACAAGACAAAGGTTGCCGCAAGCCATACAGATCTGCTCAACTTGTCATGATTTGGGTTTGGTTATGGGTTTTGTTTGTTATTTGATTAATTACCGTCCTTAGCCTTTAGTCCGGCGCCAGGGTCTGTTTTCTCCCTCTCCAGGGGTTCTCCGCCGGCGTTCTCTAGGATGTCCGCCGGAGAACCTGACACGCCGGGGCCGTGCTCCTGGACGTCCGCCGGAGAACCTGACACGCCGGGGCCGTGCTCCTGGACGTCCGCCGGAGAACCTGACACGCCGGGGCCGTGCTCCGGGACGTCCGCCGGAGAACCTGACACGCCGGGGCCGTGCTCCGGGACGTCCACCGGAGAACCTGACACGCCGGGGCCGTCCTCCAGGACGTCCGCCAGACTTTTTGTTCCTAGAGACTTTTTTTTTTTTAAACATTTTCGGTTTGTTTTTCACCCGTGCGCCCTGTTGGGTTTGTTTTTTGTTCTTGGTTTGTGTTTGGACATTTGTTTGATTCTGACCCTCCGTCCTGAAACCCCCTCCACCCGCCCGGTCCAGTCTGTTTTCTTTCTTTTCATTAAGGTCGTCTGGAATCCGCCCTTGAGGGAGGGGCTCTGTCATGATTTGGGTTTGGTTATGGGTTTTGTTTGTTATTTGATTAATTACTTTACTCTCCTGCCTTAAGTTCAGTTTCTGTTTTTGGTTCTGTCTTAGTGTTTGATTTTGTTTTAGGTTATAAGTTTATCCGGCCTGCTCAGACCATTTCTGTCACCAGTCTAAGTTCAGTTCACCTGCCAGCATTCTTTTGTCTTCCTGTCACTCCCCTTCACCAGTCACCATCCAATCGGCTTCAGTTTACTCCCAAGCACTTCCCTGTTCCCGATTAGCTCCACCCATGTCAGTAATTAGTTTCACTCCATTCACCTGATCACTCCCTTACTTATACCTGCCTCTGCCCCCTGCAATCTGCCGCATCATTGTTTGTTTTTTGGTGCCAAATGGTGAGTCTAGTCCAGCTTTCTTTGCCTGTTTATCTGACCCTGTTTGTCTCTGGATTTCTAAGTTAGCCTGTCCCCTGTTTTTGTTAATAGTTTTGTCAGTGACTGCTTTTTGTTATTTTTGGGTTATTGGATGCAGTCTTCCTGTTTTTGTCTTAATCCCGTTTTGGCTTTGCTTTTTGTAAATAAATGTTCTTTCACCTAACCTCTGCTTGTCTGGTTGAATACTGGGTCCACCTGTCTCTGATTCGTGACAGAATGATGCGGCCATAACCAGACCCATCGCCAGACAAGTACGTTGTTTTTTTTTTGTCCTCTCCTCTTTTTCTTTTTTCTCTCCCACCATGAACCCCACACCGAGTTTGCGATCTGGATTTAAGATTATGATGGACACTTGGGCTTTGTTTGGGACAAGAGAGGATGTCAGGCGCTTACCTGAAGTCGTCTTGGGAGCCTCGTTTGAGGGTTCCAGGCTGGCGATTTGTCCCCCTGGTGTTGGTCCCAGACGCCACATCCAAGGGAGGAGCGCTCTGCCGCAGCCGTACCGCTGCCGCAAACGCCGGCGAGCGGTTGCTCTGGCTGACGCCTCGGCTCCTGTCCCTGAGGGGTCGCCGCCAGCGGGCGACGTGAAGATCCAGGAGGGTCCGCCTCCGCTCGGCGACGAGGAGGGAGATTTGGAAGGTCCGCCTCCGCTCCCGTCCCGTGAGGGGGTCCTGGAGGACCCGCCCTCAATCTCAGCCCCGGTGCCTGCTCCCCGCAGCTCAAAGACTCAGTGTCCGGTGCCTGCTCCCCGCAGCTCAAAGACTCAGTGTCCGGTGCCTGCTCCCCGCAGCTCAAAGACTCAGTGTCCGGTGCCTGCTCCCCGCAGCTCAAAGACTCAGTGTCCGGTGCCTGCTCCCCGCAGCTCAAAGACTCAGTGTCCGGTGCCTGCTCCCCGCAGCTCAAGGACTCAGTGTCCAGTGCCAGCTCCTCGTAGCTTTAGCGCACTGTCTCCAGTGCCAGCTCCTCGTAGCTTTAGCGCACTGTCTCCAGTGCCAGCTCCTCGTAGCTTTAGCGCACTGTCTCCAGTGCCAGCTCCTCGTAGCTTTAGCGCACTGTCTCCAGTGCCACCTCCTCGTAGCTTTAGCGCACTGTCTCCAGTGCCAGCTCCTCGTAGCGTTAAAGCACTGTCTCCAGTGCCAGCTCCTCGTAGCTTCAAAGCACTGTCACCCGTAGCCTGTAGCCAGGCCCTGCCCGAAGCCTGTAGCCAGGCCCTGCCCGAAGCCTGTAGCCAGGCCCTGCCCGAAGCCTGTAGCCAGGCCCTGCCCGAAGCCTGTAGCCAGGCCCCCGCACCAGTCGCCTGTAGCCAGGCTCCCCCTGTAGCCGGTAGTCCGGCGCCGTCCTTAGCCTTTAGTCCGGCGCCAGGGTCTGTTTTCTCCCTCTCCAGGCGAAGGCCTCCGAAAGCTCTGCTCCGCCGGCGTTCTCTAGGATGTCCGCTGGAGAACCTGACACGCCGGGGCCGTGCTCCTGGACGTCCGCCGGAGAACCTGACACGCCGGGGCCGTGCTCCTGGACGTCTGCCGGAGAACCTGACACGCTGGGGCCGTGCTCCTGGACGTCCGCCGGAGAACCTGACACGCCGGGGCCGTGCTCCGGGACGTCCGCCGGAGAACCTGACACGCCGGGGCCGTCCTCCAGGACGTCCGCCAGACTTTTTGTTCCTAGAGACTTTTTTTTTTTAAACATTTTCGGTTTGTTTTTCACCCGTGCGCACTGTTGGGTTTGTTTTTTGTTCTTGGTTTGTGTTTGGACATTTGTTTGATTCTGACCCTCCGTCCTGAAACCCCCTCCACCCGCCCGGTCCAGTCTGTTTTCTTTCTTTTCATTAAGGTCGTCTGGAATCCGCCCTTGAGGGAGGGGCTCTGTCATGATTTGGGTTTGGTTATGGGTTTTGTTTGTTATTTGATTAATTACTTTACTCTCCTGCCTTAAGTTCAGTTTCTGTTTTTGGTTCTGTCTTAGTGTTTGATTTTGTTTTAGGTTATAAGTTTATCCGGCCTGCTCAGACCATTTCTGTCACCAGTCTAAGTTCAGTTCACCTGCCAGCATTCTTTTGTCTTCCTGTCACTCCCCTTCACCAGTCACCATCCAATCGGCTTCAGTTTACTCCCAAGCACTTCCCTGTTCCTGATTAGCTCCACCCATGTCAGTAATTAGTTTCACTCCATTCACCTGATCACTCCCTTACTTATACCTGCCTCTGCCCCCTGCAATCTGCTGCATCATTGTTTGTTTTTTGGTGCCAAATGGTGAGTCTAGTCCAGCTTTCTTTGCCTGTTTATCTGACCCTGTTTGTCTCTGGATTTCTAAGTTAGCCTGTCCCCTGTTTTTGTTAATAGTTTTGTCAGTGACTGCTTTTTGTTATTTTTGGGTTATTGGATGCAGTCTTCCTGTTTTTGTCTTAATCCCGTTTTGGCTTTGCTTTTTGTAAATAAATGTTCTCTCACCTAACCTCTGCTTGTTTGGTTGAATACTGGGTCCACCTGTCTCTGATTCGTGACACAACTGGAGGACACAATCAGAAGTGTTTGACCTTATAAAAAATCCCAAAACAAACAGACAATCTTTGAAAGGTGCATATTTTGAATGAAAGGATAAGATACACTTTATTGTCCCCTAAGGACAATTTGTTGTGGGCAGAGGTACAACAAAACGACACATTACAATACAGGAAAAACAAGACAAAGCCACATCGCAATACAGACAAATAAAGTAAGACAGTCATACTAAAACATGGCAACCAAGCATAATACTATACAAGAGTAAATAAGGAGGAACTGTTGCATGTCCCAATGCAAGTTCATAAGTATTGCATAAGTTCATAAGTATAATACACTGACACAACGTTAACAGATTTATCATATTTAGCTAAATCAGTGGTGGGCTCAGCTAACCAAAAAGTTAGCTTCACTAACCACTTTTCCACTGACTAAAATATTAGCTTTGCTAACGCTAAACCACTAAACAGAAAAATTAGCGAAAACTAATGCTAATCATTAACCACTAAGACAGCTGTCACTTAGGGTTACCAGATAAGTTTTCAACCACAATACAATGTAAATGCTGCCCACCTCAATAAAATCCAACCCAAACCTCACCTTCTCATGTTGAAAAGCGTAAATCTATTACACGCAAGAACACATCAAACACAAACAATTCTATTAAAACAAAGGAAAGATATTGCACAGAGAGGCTTCATAAAGCATGCAGACAACCAAATGACCATCACACAAAGATTACTTTCCCAATCATGCCGTCAGAGCAACCAAAATAAGTTACAGATCACCAACATAACCTTTAAATCCAACTTAGTTCTCTCACTCTCACACACATGCACATTGTCATCGTCCTATATGTAGTGAGCACCATATGTTGACTTCCCTTGATTTTCAGTCATTTTCAACCTATGCACTAGCCCTGAAAATAACCCTTGACAAGTTTATTTGCACAGCATATTACAGTAACAAGACAACTCAAAGTGCTGTAGATGAACAGAACATAAGAAAGGAAAACATTACAGAAGAAAACGACATTGCAGTGGAATAGACCCCTTGCATCTGACGTCACAGTCACGTGATCGGGGGTGCGCGCCTCCATCTTGGTGGGCAGGCTAGCGTGACAGCCCACCACTGCACTGGCCCAGTTACCTCATTACTCGCATGTATACAAAAGACTATTCACTGATTGTTCAATATGGTGCAAACAGACTGCATCTCTGTTGCCAAAGCAATGTTTACAGTTTAGGGTCAGATGTTATCGGACTATATGCAGCCAAGTTATGAGAATAAACAACATTAAACTCACCCTTCCACGGACAACTGCTACATCATTCAGGTAAAAAACAGACAGTTCACGTATCCATCCGGCAGTGAACTGTTTGTGCGCTCCCAAACTCTTGTACGCCTTCATCTGATCGCCACTGTACGTTGGGGTGGGTGACAACACAAGGTAGTTCACCAGATCCGCACAGCAAACTGATGGCCAATCATCGGGATTGCTAGAAAAATCCTTATCAGGAAGAGCCAAAGGGTCCGCAAATACCGGGCATACATACACTGTACGAGTTTTTCAGTCGTGGTACTTACATACATCTAAAAACTGTGCGACGGAACCGCGGGGTTTAAAAAGTTCACCGCTCACGATCTGTGCGGCGCTCGCTGTGGTGGCAGAGGCAGGCGAGCGACGGTGGGTGAAAGAGACCCAGAGCAGGGGGTCGAGCCCAGCTCTGGCGAGGCCCGCAGGAGGCACCGGGGGAACGGAGGGGAGAGAGGAGGGACGAGACGCACCGGCGGCCGCGCGGCACGGCAGGTCGCCGGGCCCCCTGCGAGCGGAGGAGTGCCGAAACAGGCGGCCAGCGCGTTGCGCGGACCGGAGCGCTCGCCCTCCCCAACGCCCCCGCGAGCGGGCCGGGCGGAGGTCGCTTCAGGGACGCCCGCTCACCTCCCTCCCCTGGCGGGGAGGGAGAGGAGCGGAGGGCGCTCCCTCGTAGCTCTGCTTGAACAGCAGGATGCGCTCACGAAAACCTCACGACAGCCGACTGAATTTCAAACATGTTTGATTTTCACCGATCGTCCGATTCCTGATCGGGAGGTAGTCATGAGAAGCCAGTCCCCCCTCCTCCCCCCTGTACGATCAAGCTGAAATTCGGCCCGATTCAAAACATGCTTGCGCGGCTGAAGAATCGGCCCGAAAAGGGGAAAAACTCGTACAGTGTCTTGAATATCGTGCGTTGTGTAGAAAATGGCATGCCAACCAATATGGCCGCCACGCAAGGGGTTCTGGGTAACGGAGTCACGTGGTTGCAAGGGGTCTATTGTAGCAGCAGGTTAAGATACAAGATAAGTTGTACTACAAACTTCAACAATAACATTCAAAGGCAACTCTAAACAAATAGGTTTTTAACATCAATTTGAAGGTACTCTTGGTTTCAGCAGTTTTACAGTCTTCTGGGAGTTTGTTCCAGATAAATAGAGCATAAGAACTAAATGTTACTTCTCTGTCTTTGGTTCTGATTCTGGGTATGCAGAGTAGATGCGAGCCAGAAGACCTGAGTGATCTGAAGGGTTGATACACTGATAACAAGCCTGTGATGTATTTAGATGCTAAGACATTGAGGGATTTACTAGACTAGTAGAAGTATTTTAAAATCTATTATGTGAGATACAGGGAGCCAGTTTAAGGACTGGGTGATGTGCTCTACTTTCTTAGTCTTAGTGAAGTTCTGGATCAACTGCAGCTGTCTGGATTTTTTGGCAGACCTGTGAAGACACCATTGCAATAACCAATGTGACAAAAGATAAATGCAAGGATTAGTTTTTTGAGATCCTGCTGAGACATTATTCCTTTAATCCTGGAAATGTTCTTCATGAAGGCTGACTTTGTAATTGTGTTTAAATGCCTTTGAAGGTTTAGTTCTGAGTCTATCGCTAAATCCAGATTTCAGACCTGATTAGTGGTTACTAGCTAAAGCTGTGTGTACAATTTTGATTGCTTCTCCATTGGTCCAAATTACTTCAGTTTTGTTTTTATTGAACTGTAGTAAATTCTGGCACATCCATGCATTGATTTCTTCAAAGCATTTAGTCAGTCCTTGAGTGTTGTTTTTTTTTATGATCTGAGCTAGAGGGAGCATGTGGATAAAGTCTCTGTCCTTTAAGTAGGATTTAAACCAGTCGAGTGCTGTACCAAAAAGGCCAACCCAGTTTTCCAGGGGCTCTAGGAGAATGAAGTGATCTGTAGAATTTAATTCTGCACTGAGGTCCAATAATACCAGCACTGTGGGTCTTCCACAGTCTGCATTTATATGCATGTCATTAAACATCTTGACAAGGGATGTCTCTGTAAGGTGGTGAGCACGGAAACCTGACTGGAAAACATCAAAGCGGCTAGTCATTGTTAAGAAGGTATTTAATTGTTGAAACACAGATTTCTCAATAATCTTACTGATAAAGGGGAGGGTTAAGATGGGCCTGTAGTTCTACAGTAGTAGTTTGTCCAAATTATTCTTTTTCAACAGCGGTTTGATAAGGGCTGTTTTTAGGGACTGGGGGAAAACACCTGACAGAAGGGACGTGTTTATTAACTGAGTCAAATCAGACGCTATGACAGGCAAAACTTTCTTAAACAAAGCTGTAGGTATAACATCGAAACGTCAGGAGGAGGAACTTAGTTGGCGTACGATTTCTTCTAAGCTTTTGCAGTTTATTTGGCTGAATTGGGACATTTTGTCAAAATCAGTTCTAGATGGAGACAACTGTGGTACTGAACTTGATTTGGATGTACAGACTGCCCATCTAATCTTTTGGATTTTCTCAGTAAAGAAGTTAAATATAAGGAGTGGTTTGGCTCAAGACTAATATATATTTACTGCACCTCACCTCTCTAACCTTTGTCTTTTTTATGACTATTTATTATGATTAATATCACATAAAAGAGAGATATATACAACCTCTTTACACTTTATCTGGTCATTGTTGCTTCCTTGAGTAGAACAATTTGCTTGTCTTAGTTGTGGTATTTTTACACAGGAAAAAAAAAGATCCTTTGCTTCAAAGTGAAGCTTTCCATCCTGTAGCCTTTTACAATATTTCCTCTTGTGTTTTACACTACTAGGCTTGTTCCATACCAGAGATAGTTGGTTGACACAGAATAAGACAGAAGGGTTATGACCTACAGTGCAATACAGTCTGTAGACCACAATGATATTATACAGACAAGATAAGCAACTACCCTTTAGAACTGGAAAGACCCATTACATTGGGTTATACAATTTTCTCTCCATCGACTGTCCTCTGATACAGACTTGAATAAAAATGCAAAGCCTTCTCCTTGTTGGAAGGGGACACGTGATTATGGATTACTACTTATTCTATATATATTTTTTCTCCATTAAACTCAGGCACAAAAAAGGGATAGGAGAACTAGAGCAGGAATTTCACATGCAGATTCAAATGTACCATCAATAATTTTTGTGTTGAAAATAATTTCCTGTTCTGTGGGTCTGATTACACAAGGGACATATTTATTTGAGAAACATTCAAGATTGATGCTTACTAATAGTGGACCAGTTGCAATACTGCCAGCAGAATGAACCCAGCAGTTGAAATAAAAAAATCTAAATATCAGTGGATAATTGTCACCTTTACAAATGTCACTTATCCAAAAGGCTTTTCTGTCAATACCACTCTCTACTTAGAAATGAACAGTTGGTTTCCAGCATATGCTCAGGACTAATACCCCAGCGGGAGAACTTATCTGATGGGAGCTTACATTTAAATTGACATTTTAAGGATCAGACTTGAGGTCACCATTTGGAGTCTATTCCCTAAAGAAACGTAGACTTTCTTGGGAACATTGCGACTTGACACACTCCCACAAACGAAGTCGATAAAGTATCTGCACATCAGGAGATTCTGACAGTCTGAAAGACAAAATCACATCAATCATGTGAACTCCAGTTCTGTGGCTCAGATAAACTAGGGCGCATGGACTGGCAGCTCTTTAAATAGACACCAAATGGGAAGAATATAGACAATTTCTCGGACTTAGATAGGTCCAGCTTTCTTAAATTGCTCATGAGCTTTTTGCACTGCTGTCAAGAATACATTCATACCTGATTTGCATTTACTGTAAATTGCATCTACAGTTGACTTCTTTTACTGGTGCAAACATTTCTGCATTTGGACCATTTACAAGAGTTGCAATGTTATGCAGTGGAGAAAAAGTCTGCAGCAATATAAAAGTGCTTGTGTTTGCACCTGGCAGATTAAACTTTAAACAAATGATTTTCAGATTAGACCTTTTTGTTTGTTCATGCATTTTTTTCCTTAGTCATCCCTCTTTTGGTCTTCATGTGTTGTAGAAAGGAAGGCCATGTAAGTAATGTTGAACTGGGAATAAACATGTTGAATCTAATCAACCCTGATGATTTATTTTATAAATATGATTTTGAGTAAGACATGTGGCTGAGCTCATTGCACAAACACATTTCCACTAGCTAGTACTTATTACTAAGCTAAATTTTGTAAAGAGGATTGATAATTAAATGGGCCCTATTATGCTTCCTAGTTAGGATAGGTCTTTGGGCTATACAAAACATGTTCATTATATTTTTTGCACAAAATCATTCTAAGATATTGAGATTTAACTTCCTCAGTTCCACTTATTTTGAGCTCCTTTCAGAAAGAACTGTTTTAGGGCCCTGCCACTTTGATGCAAATAAGCTTTATTCAAATCACATCGAATGAGTCTTGCTGCAGGTTTTTTCATTTAGTTTTAACTGGGAGCTGTCATGTTGGTCAAAGTGCGAAGTACAACTATAACAGACTAATTTTGACAGTTTTGACAGTTGACATATTTGACAGTTGAGAGCTAACTTGGCTGCAGTGGCACAAATAGAGAGATGACTTACGCATTTCTGTATTACTATTATGTAATTTTTCATTATTTCCATTCATTGTTACATTTTCTTATGTATTTATTTTTACTTTACACTTCAGTCTAAAACTGAATATTCTAAAACAGTTCACCATGAATATTTCTAACTTTTTGAAATTCAGTCATGTATTTAGAGGAGTGACTTATTTTAAATAACGAAAATTTGAAAATTACATCCAGTGTTTGGTAAGAATAATCCGATTTGGCCATGCGCAATTTTATTTGCAGTGTGGACGTGAGGAATGATATTCCCTGCACCAATAGCAGGTAGGAGGGAGTACTGCACAATGACAGGGCTCCCTGTGAGGGGTGGTACCCATGGCAGCACCTGCTGCACATTGAGTAAAATCAGAATTACCCTTTTTTTTTCCATGAGAATCTCCAAAAGTCCCCAAAAACTAAATTCAATTGAATTCAGTTAGCCACAATTTTTAACACATTTCATCTCAAGGCAATTTACAGAGTCAGTTGTATCCAATCATACTGACAGACTTGTTAAAATGTTTTAAAGGAAACCCAGTAGGTTGCATCAAGTCATTGACTTGCAACATTCACTGCTCCTGGATCAGCATGTAGCAAATTGGACAGGTGCTTGCCTTGTGTTGTTGACTTTGCAGCAATTCCTCATACCGAGCATGCATGTAGCATAAGGGAGAGGAAAGCTCCTCTTTAACAGGAAAGAAAACTCTTGCAGAACCAGGCTCAGTGTGAGCAGCCTTCTGTCACGACTAGCTGAGGGTTTGAGAAGACAGAGCATACAGACAAAAAGAGCACAAAAGCACGGATCCAGGAGTACTTTCTATGGGAGAGAAAAGTAAACCTGCCACAAATGGGAAATAAATATCTTGGTTAATGGCCATGACAGCAATATTAATATTGGTTATCAATATCAACCCAAATATTTATATGGATGCATCCCTAATCATAATGTTAAAAGTTCAAATAAAGGCAAGTAATGCAAAATTGGAAAGTAGTAGGAGAATGTAGCAGAGTGGGGAAAGGTGGTTGTTATTTCCTCCAGCAGCATAACTACAGCGATAGCTCAGGATAACCTAAGCCACTTTAGCTATAAACTTTATCAAAAAGGAACGTTTTCAGCCTAGTCTTAAAGTTAGAGAGGGTGTGTCCCTCATGGTCTAAATCTGGGAGTTTGTTCCACAGGGGAGGAGCCTGAAAACTACAAGATCAGCCTCCTATTCTACTTTTAGAAACTCTACGAACCACCAGTAGACCTGCAGTCTCAGAGTGAATTGCTCAGTTCGGAACGATTAGATCACATATGTATGATGGAGCTTGATTATTAAGGGCTGTATAGTTGAGAAGGATAATTCAAAATTCTATTCTAGATTTAACAGGGAGCCAATAACACCAGAGAAAGTCACTACATTTGTTGCTCATCATGATTGGAAAAAAAGGCCATTAACAAGGTAGAATACTAAATACTAAACATTGCAACAAAGTCGCTAAGATGGCAACACTGTATTCTCATTCAGTACAGTGGTCGGTTGCTTTGAAGACCGAATGCAGACTACTAGGCTGACATCGCTTAACAAAGATCCCAACTGCTGCTTGGTATTCTGGCATCTAAAGGAAGATGTTATATCTTCTGGTTTATTGCATATTTGTGATATATACTGAATGAAATTTGAATACATTTCTTGTTAATCATTACTAAACATAATCTCAGCATGTCCCTGTCCCTAGGTAACGTATCACGACTCCATCCATTTGCAGCTTTCTATAATCATTTACAGTTTGATCCCTTATCGCAAGAGGTGAGAGGAATGCTGTCCAACTTAATTCCACGAGAGACCCTTTCCACAGCTTCATACAATACTTAAATTTTAAATCAGAGGCTGCAAGTTTTACTTTTCTCAAGACATATATCAGTCTGCAAACACTTTTTTGCAAACACCTTTTTATCACCTTCAAAATATTTTGAATCCAAACACAAGCAACAATTGTGCACAATTAAAAGAGAAAACACTCAAGGTACGTTTTTCAGTAGGCTAATTTTGCTTAAACCAACATCTGTTCATACCTTCAACAAAGGCATCACACATGTACATTCTTGATTAAAAATAAAACTAACGGACCATTTTTGCCCATCAAGTATAAAAACAGTGCAGACATTCAGCTCCCCAGGCTAACTTATAACAGGACAGTCAAAGCAGCAGGTGTTGTATTATGGGACCCATTGACTCTTGGAGTTTCTTTGAAAACATTTTTTTTTTTTTTTGCTGCTGGGGACATCTGGACATTGTTCTGAAGCATTTTGTTGCATTTTGTTGCTTGTTGCAAATGCTGGCTTTTTATACATGCCAACATCTGACATGTTTTATTTTATGGAGTTGTGTTTTGACATTTTCTGTCTAACGTCCAACCCTGCAGTTCAACGCTGCTTTTCTTTTTTTTTTCTGAAAAGCAAGTCAAGTCAAATCTTTTTCACACTGCACTTATTTTAAAAATACCTCCACAATGCTGAGAGCTATGCTTTGCAGGTTCAAAAGGCCAACAAATTTTAGAGGAAGCAATTTGTTGACATCTTGCATATGGCAACCCAAAAGAAACTTGTGTAGCTGCATTCAACGCATTTACCCACCAGGTTATTTAAGTTATGTTTAGGAGTATTAGCTTGAAGTTCAACGCTCTGAGGAAAGTATACACTTTAAGTATCTTTTTTTAACCTATTTGCTCAATAAAGGTGGATGTCTGATGCAATCACCCTGGGGTTAAGGAAATTCATAAAATGCTTCATTGTTTATATGATTTATAGACCAAACTTTTGCTGGTTTAATGAGATGAATATGTTTTATAAGGCATAATACATAGCCACGACTGCAAAGTATATCTACATAATAATGGGATGTATGGCCAAATGGATCTCTTGGAATAATTTGTTACAAAGTATCTCAGCTTCTTCTCAAAGCTGGTAGTCAACATCACTCACTTTCATCTGTTTTTATCACCCCCTCTCAGATAGATAGCCCATCTGAGCAGCTTTGCGAATAGTCACGGTGGTACAGTATGTAGCTAATGGTGTAAATATAATAAAGGCACCATGCCATTTATCTTCTTACTACTGTTATTTTTTGGTCAATTAACCAAGTCAATATCCTGCATCAGTTTTACCCACATTAAATCAAGGGAAAATTTATCATGTGCAGTTTGGACACCTTCATCAGGCTGACACCAAGGTAAAGCCAGCTGGATGAGAAACAAAGATGATCGACTGACAGCCGTAAAAGGAAACATGAGCTTGGGATAGTGGGAACATTGAATAGTAGGTAAAGAAAGTGAAATCTAAAGCTTACGTAAAGACTGCTATGCAACGTAGAAAAAACATAGAGACCAGAATGCAGAGAGTGGCATTGGTATGCATGCTTTCATTCCATTTTTTAAACTGCCTTTCTAAGTTCTCAGGGATCCCCACTGCTGTCTGATCTTCAACACCATCACCAATCCCGCTAGATCCTTTCCAAGGTCTCTTTTCTCCTGTTCTATCTTAAACATACCATGTTGGTGACAGCAATGTCGTACGGGGAGGAAGTAGCTAAAATTGTTCTTTGAGAAACTCATGAAACTGTTGTGACACACTCGATTCTCTCCTGCTACCTGGCAATGCAGAGGGCGTATACCCCGCCTAGGGGATGTGTTTGAAAGATAGGATCTGTTTTAAGATACAAACAGGGGCAAAAAGAAGTTTTCTCAAAAATAAAAAAACTACTTTCAAAGAAATGACAGGCTATTGAAATACATAAACATGTACTGAGTGGCAGAGAGAAGAGGCATTTTTGGAATTGCACTGATACTGTATGTTTTGCTGTTTGGCTCAGTTGATCCAGAATAAACAATTTCCTATTCCCAGCAGATTTAAACTCAAAGGTATGGAACTAGTATGAAAAAGGTATAGAAAAAGTGGATGAACATCTTACATTTAGATTAGAGGTACAGTGGGCGATCCTTAGGCAATATGTGTTATACAGAATGGGTCACCAACACTGTGGAAAACTGGCTAGTTCTGTTCACTTGCAGCAAGAAGGTCCTTGGTTTAAATCCCAGCCTGGGCTCTTTCTACATATTGGTGTAAAACATAGCTTTGGAAGCTGGTGATCTACTGAGAGATGGATGATGGCACTATGAGTTTGGTCAGGTTCTGATAGAGCATGTCTGGGTTGATGTTGTTGAAGGCCAAGCTGAAGTCCACAAAAATGATTCTGGTATAGATTTGTGGGTGGTCAAGGCAGTGCACGATGAATGTAGTCCCAAATTGACGGCATCCTTGACCAGCCTGCTTGCCCTGTACACAAACTGCAAGGGGTCCAGTGATGTCCTGTGAGCTGTGATGTTTTTTAGATTTGTTAATACCAGTTGCTCAAAGGATTTCTTAACCACAGACGTCAAGATGACTGGCCTGTAGTCAAGGGTGACAGTAGCACAGAACCTAGAACTTTGTCCTGTAACCAGTGGGCAAGAAACTTCACATGCTTTGCCTGCTGTTGGTAGTCAGAGGGCTGTTATAAGAAATATTATTCTGAAGTCACTGTGGCCTCACACCACTCGGACATTGGAGGCCTGTGGACATGATGGCTGTGTATAAGATCCACTGTTGCAAGGCCAAATGTTGCGCAAATGCTGCGTAGAATGATTATTTGATTATTGTCTAGGATAGACTGTCTCTGTTTTGTCTCATGCCAAGGCCACTGTGCAGTATTAGGGGAAGCCGAAAAAGCGAGACAGGCAGAGACAGGGCAGACGCAGACTGCAGCGGGACCGTGGGTTGCGATTACTTTCCATCTATGTGATCTCTGCTCTGTTTCTCAATAAAAGTGCTGGAACTTCATCACCGCCGTCTCTTCATTTAGTAAAGATGGGAACTCAGTTATTATTGTTTAGAATTCCCGTAACAAGGGCCCAGTGGTGCCGATTGTATGGTGTCCTGCTTCTGTAGTCGGCCCTAGGGCAGTTGGGGGAGTGGTGACCTAGAGGTTAGAGCAGCACACATGCACTCTTCAATTACCCGGTTTGAACCCTATAGACTGCCACTATGGGTCCCTGAGCAAGACCTTTAGCCCCAGATTGTTCCCCAGGTGCTGACCACATTGAATGGATTAAATGCAGAAGACAAATTTAGTTGGAATGTACAATTGCCAAGACAAAAATGTCTTTCTCTTTCTATCTGTAGCTAAAATGTAGCTTTCCACCACCAGCATGTGAATGGGTCAATGATTGAATGTAGTGTAAAGACCTTTGATGTCAAACGTGTTAAAGTGCTATACAAGTGCAGGCCATTTACCATTTTAACCATGTGATGAGGCTTTTTCTTGGGACTGGGATGATGGTTGAGCGTTTGAGGCACAAGGGATCCTCACACAGCTCCAGAGACTGGTTGAAAATATGAGTGAAAATGGGGGACAAGTTTATCAGTGCAGGTTTTCAGGCATGAGGGGGAAACATTGCCCGGTCCAGGAACTATTCTGGTCTTCTGATGCTGAAAGGGCCTATTAAAATCCTCCTCAAAGATCTTAAGTTCAGGTTGGTATGAGGAAAGAGGGATGGTTGGTGAATGTCGAGTTTTTGCGTCAAGAGTAAAATGTGGACGAAATGGTGGGAAGTCTAAATGGCTGCTTTTCAAACTTCCAGTAGAAACTGTAAAGGTTGTAAGCCAAAAGAGAATTCTGCTCAGGATGAGGGGATGGAGTCATGTGGTTAGTGATGTTTTTCTGACCATTCGGTACTGCGACTGGGTAATTAGCAGGAAAGCAGATTTTTAGCTTCTCGTTGTTTCTGGTAGCGGCCCTGATCTCCTTGGTCAGTTTCTTCCTGGCCTATCCCTGCTGCAACAACTTTGCCTCTAAAATCTAGTGACTTTTTGTAGTGCCATCCATTCATCCATCTTCTTCTGCTTATCCGGGGTCCGGTCGTGGGGGTAGCAGCTTCAGCAGGGAGGCCCAGACTTCCCTCTCCCCAGCCACTTGGGCCAGCTCTTCCGGGGGAATCCCAAGGCTTTCCCAGGCCAGCCGGGAAAAATAGTCCCTCCAGTGTGTCCTGGGTCTTCCCCATGGTCTCCTCCTCCTTTTTGTAGCGCTATTAGAGATATTTGGCCAAGATTCCGAGGTGGTAGCACATAGTGGGAAGGACCAATTTTGCAGTCCCAAAACACTCACAGATGGGTCTTTTCTCACAAAGGAGTTCCACTCATATGCATTTGGAACAGGAGCCCTCCAGACAACCCTTGCTGTCCAGAGAACAAATAATTTAATTATGCTACTGGCATTTTTGGTCCAACTGTAGAATTGTTTTTAATGTTATAGTTAAAGAACTTGTTTTTCCATGACTTGTATGTTTTTTGTAGACCTTAAGGTTAAAACCAAAGCAATGCATATGAGAACTAAACCTAAAAAAACTGAAAAAACCTCAGCAATACTGCATTAGTTTGTTTTACAGGTCACTTTTGCCAACTAAATGTCAATGCATACTCGACAAGAAGTGAAAAATTGGTTCTCTCTCCGACATACTGGCCATTAGAATGAAAACGCTTTTTAAAAAGAATGTTTATTTCTTGTTCTAAATAGCTTTAGGATATTTTTATTCACTCTTTTGTCTCTCCAGTGATGTTATTTCTCTACTCAACAGCTTCCATTACAGGTATGTGCACAGTCTCAATTTATGCATGCCAAACCTCATGCTGACAGCAACTTTGTTGTCTCAAGACTTCATGAGAAATATCATATTGGTTTTATATTAGGAGATATTGCACCATGAGTGATGATTCACCTATTAGTATTAGTGTATATACATAAGAGTTTTGTTTTTGTTTTTTTGTTGGCTCATAATAATAAAACGGAGACCTGATATATTTCAGTTCATTTATTTCCCCTTTGTTAAAATGCTCTTTTTTTGTTATTTTCAGTTCTTTGTGTCTCCAATGTTTTGGGTTTATTTTGGTCACTTCATATTTAAATTTGGGATGGCATCCTTGAAATTAAAGGAAGATAAAAGGAAAACTGGTGCTCTGTTAAAATCTCTTTGAAGATAGAGTCGATATGCCAGGAGAATGCCTTGGCCTTATTTCCCTTCCCTTTCCTGTCTTCCTGTGTTCAGCACAGTAGATGAGAGATAACTGCACACTCAGCTTAATAGGTCAAAACTGGACAGACAATTTTGTATGTTAATTTTGGTGATGTAACATATAATTTCCCACCTGTTACATAAGACTTTTGTTCCAAAATGTCTTCCAGCAAATACCCTTGCACATACAGATAAATGTTCACTGTAAAACCAGCAATAGAGGAATCCAATTATGAACATGTAAACTGCATTCCATCTTTTTATTTAATGAGAGTTGCTGTTATCCATACATTAGTCTTTTTTTTTCATTTGAAATTAATGCGTAGACTCAAAAGATGACTCTCCAATGAAATTAAAAACAGACCCACTCACTTAATATTCTTGCAGGCAAAACATCTTAGGTTCCTCTTTCTTTTAGTATTACCATTGACTTTTTCTTTAAAGTTGAACCTCTAGGAGAGCGCCTGAGCCAAATAGCATTAAGTGTGAGAAGCAATCAGTCACAGTTTCGATGACACCCATATCAGTACTCTGTGCCCAGGCCACCATCTTGACGAGTCATGAACAAGTCACACTACGACTTTAATAAGCAGTTAATTACTCCTGTCTTGACCTGCTGGTAAAATGAGCCAATGTTTCTGTTATCTGTGGAAAACTGCATTAGTGTATGCACCCCCTCTTAATGGCCCTAATTAGTTGTAAAAGGAGCTTATTCTCCATTTAAGTGGATGAGGAGTCGATACTGTAATACGGTCCCAATATGCTCAGCTCCAACTCTATCTCATTGAGAAGGTAGCGCACAAGGGGATAGCTCTCACAGCAACAGCAAAGAGCCGATAAACTCACTCTGTGATAAAGGAATTACATACAGGCAGCACTCACTGCTGATGTGAAAAAAAAAACATAATTAGTTTGATGATTAACTGACAGAGGGATCGTTACAGTAAGGCTGTTTCAGTTGCAGTTACATAATGTGGAAAAAGTTTCCATAGGAGAACACGAGGTATCAGCAGGGCCCTTTCAGGAGAAAAATAAGGGAGTCATCTCCTAGTCTATGTAAATTAAAACATATACTTGAGATCACTGAAAGACAAGAGATTCTATGTGAAGCAGAAATTTTTATTTATTTATTGTTATACTGTTAAAGTAATTTCGACTTTGATTGGCAGCGTTTTCATCTTGCCTGCATGCTGAACTCACGGAATTTTGTGGGTTAGGGTTAATAAAATAAAGGGAACACTAAAATAACACATCCTACACCTGAATTAATTAAATATTCTTATTTAATACTTTGTTCTTTACAATGTTCAATGTCCTGACAATAAAATTACACATAAATTATCAATGGAAATCAAATGTAATAACTCATGGAGGTCTGGATTTGGAGCCACACTCAAAATGAAAGTGGACAAACACACTACAGGCGGATCCAACTTTGATGTAATGTCCTTAAATGTCCTCCGTAGCGTGTGTGGCCTCCATGTGCCTGTATGACCTCCTTGCCTGGACATGCTTCTGATGAGGTGGCGGATGGTCTCCTGAGGGATCTCCTCCCGGACCTGGTCATGCTGGAGGATGTTGCAGGCAGCTGAACGCTCTCCAGGGCAACTCCAGACTCTGTCACGTCTGTCATTTGTGCTCAGTGTGAACCTGTGTTGTCATCTGTGAAGAGCACTCTTCTCTGGCAAATGGCAAGCATCCTGCACAGTGTTGGGCCGTAAGCATAACCCACACCTGTGGACGTAGGGCCCTCATAACACCCTCATGGAGTCTGTTTCTGATTGTTTGAGCAGACACATACACATTTGTGGCCTGCTGGAGGTCATTTTGCAGGGCTCTGGCAGTGCTTCTCCTGTTCCTCTTTGCACAAAGGTGAAGGTAGCGGTCCTGCTTCAGGCTTGCTGCCCGCCTACGGCCTCCCACACCTCTCAACGCTTATAATTGTTGATATTTATTGATTTTATCGATTCGTTGTTGCAGCCCTAATTCAAACGTCACCGAAACATCAGCCAGAAAGCATAGGAACTGAGAAGTGGTCTGTGGTCACCACCTGCAGAATCACTCCTTTTTGGGGTTTTCTTGCTAATTGCCTATAGTTTCCACCTGTTGACTATTCCATTTGCACAACAGCAGGTGAAATTGATTGTCAATCACTGTTTCTTCTTACGTGGACAGAAGTGTGATTGACTTGGAGTCACATTGTCTTGTTTAAGTGTTCTATTTATTTCTTTGAGCAGTATATATACATATATATATTATTTTTTCATGAGTTTTTACAGCAGTAGTGGCTTGTTTTCACACAGTAGGCTGACCGGAAAGGAGGTTTGAGAGAGGTGGGAAGACATGAGGCAAAGGGTCTCAGGCCGGAATTGAACCCTGGTCAGCTACGTCGAGGACTGAAGGTTGCTCTATACTTGATGCACGTATGTTCCGCACAGAAATGAGACGTTCGGACACAACGTCCGCAGCATTTATGCTCTGTGCGGCTCTTCCTCTAAGTAGCATTTTTCTCCTAGGCTATAGAGGGCAGTGTTGCGCTCCTACGGCAAGCGTACTACACCCCACTACACGTAGAAGTAGAAAACACAGTTGTTTCCAACATTTCAGCCTTTTACTTTCTGCCAAGAGTGACTGTGATTTCTGTCCAGGAATTGTTAACTATTTGTTCATCACGGTGGTCCTTTTTGGGCCTAATCATAAAGATGTCTATATTTACAAACCTCCCCCAGAAGGAGCATTGCTCGTCTGCCATTTTTTTCAGCGTGGGACTGTCCCTGTAGTTATAAAATTTCCCAGTTGCGTCGTGCCGAAACTTTTGATCGCGCGGAGGGGCGTTAGATGCCAAAATTATGTAATAGGGCCGTGCGGACCTTGTGGATGCTTCAAGCATAAACCAGGCTTAAAGCCTCCGTATATGGGTCGGGCTCACTACCTCTGCGCCATCGGAGTATGTCCCTATAAATTTTGTTTTCACAAATATGTACTCATATCTTCTGAATGCCTTTACAGCTTTAGAATTAATCCAAAATGCCATAAAACTACAACATGCAAGGCAAGTGAGCACATACATATTAATGGCAACAGAATAAAAAAGAGTGCTAAATGTAAGATTCAACCATAACATTACTATCTTTTGTTTTCTTCAAAACAATTCCAAGTTTTTTTCTCTGTCCTCTTGAGCGTACATTTTAAGTTTAATGGGAACAGAGTCTGGCCAAAGATATACGAGTGAAAAAAACTTAACATGCTCCGCTGTGATGGTTTCTTCCACAAAAAGCTATAGGGCAGGCACTACGTCATTCTATTGTTTATAATAATCTGTTTATAGAGTCCACATGGGGGAAATAATTATTAGGACCCCTGTTACACTTCCCAGCATTTTCAAAGATAGTTTGTTCCCTTTTTTATTTTTCCAGCATGCATCCAAATGGCCTAAAGGATTTCAATAAAACAATTTGGTAATGTTACACTCAACTACATCAAAAGTCATAACAAGATCCTGAGAGTGGCTAATGGGCATCCTTTTAAGCTCAGACTGGTGGTGAGAATGACATCACACCTGAGTGTTCTAGTTGGAAGTCTAAAAAACAGTAGGATTAGCTAGTTATTGTGGGGCTAGTGTTGGCAGTCCACCAGATAACAAGGAATTTCTCTTCACAAAAAAAATGTTGTACAGTGCTATCTAAGCCACAGGTTTAATGAGATACAAACTCTTAGAAGTGATAATGAAGAGTTTTTACAGTCATCTCTCACTATGCATTATTTGCACAGCAACCACATTGGAAACTGAACTGAACTCAAGTTCAGGGCAGCATTTTTGTAGTCCCAAGAAAAACTCTGAAAATCCTATTACCAAAAGAAAAAGGGTATATCTAGAGATTCTCAAACAACAGCTGTGGTTTTTGTTTTCTTTCCATTTTTCCTCTCAGTCATTAACATCTTCAGCATACTTTTGAAGCTTAAAGAAGACAGTGAGATGTGGAATAAATGATTAAAATACCCTTCACCACTGTTGTGGCTTCTAGGACAGAATACCTGTGGGGCATGTGCAAAATTGGCCTCAATTTCATTTCTTTTAATAAGCTCTGGAGAGCCAGTCCTTGTGTATAAACCACAAACAGAAATCTTAAGAACCCTCTTTAAAACTCTATTTGAATGTGGACTGGAAGTGCAAACAAAGCAGAAAATTTGTTTTGCTAAATTTCTGTGTTGGTGTGGATTTGGAATAACAAAGTTTGTTTTTTTCATACAGAAACTCCGCATGAGAACACAAGGTGGAAGGAAAGCAGAAAATCTCCATTCATTAAAATATCCATGTTGGTGTAGCGAGGCCCAGTGTCTCGACTCTTATTCCCATCTGTAATAAAGTTTCCAGTCTCCTGTCCTTCCGGCCAATTGCTTTGTGTGGAAAGCAGTGATGTGCTCTCTTATAAGAAAGACCTAATGGCTGTATATGCTTTCTTATGCATGGTGCTAAAGATTTTGAATCAGCATCTCTCCATTACAGCAAAAAGTATGGATAGAACTGACGGGAACTAGAAATTAATCCAAATAATTTCCCAACACAGTTCTTCCAGTAGCAGCACAGCCAACACAATAATAATAATAATAATAATAATAATAATAATTGAATAGGTCCTCTAGACGTGTTCTTCTCCAAGAGACTTCTTCAGTCTGTAGAGTTGTAGGTGAACTCAGCCTTATAAACAGCACCTTTGCATAGTGGATGAACCAAATTTCAGTGTGACAGTCACAGTTCTCCTGACACTTAAGGAGTCATGGGCCAAATGTTTCTGCAAAGAAGAACCAGTCCAGAACTATTCGATTCTTTTTTCTTTCTTTTTTTACCTGGATTATTGAGATTCATTAGGATATAATGAAACACTGAGACTGTGGTTGGGGACTGGGCATTTAAATCCCTTGCCTTTTCAAAATTTGCAGGTTGTGTCTTTTTAGGGTATGAAAAAGTAACTCTTTGATTTTGACACATGAGAGTTTGCTTAAGGTTAGAAAATGAAGGTAAGTTGGGAACGAATTGCTAAAAGTGTGGGTTAACCAAAGTAACTAAGGAAATTACTGAATAATTTCTTGAGCAAAACTCCTGAGCAATAATGAAACAAAATAACTGGAACCCGTTACGTACTCCTGTGGAGCGATTCAACATGTTATGGAAAAGATCTTGTTTTTTCAACAAACTGGTTCAGATTTTTAAGTGAGCAAACACATATGGAAAAAGCCAATCCTGCATGCACTGCCATTTTGCTGATGGATTTTTTTCCAACTGCTATTTGCCTTCTAAAATATCATTGGTATAAATCATCCTTTATATTTACTTACACAAGTCATTTGATTGATCCTTTGAATTTGACTATATCTATTTGAAACACAGCCCATTCATAGCAAGTTATAGGTGAATTGTGCTTTGGGAATGTGGGCAGGAAAAAAAAGCTGGAAACTTTTGAAAAATCACATCTGTCATGAAGCTGATTGCATTGATCGACAGTTTATGCTTTTCTCATGTGTCTATGAATACTTGTAATCCCAGCATTAAAATTGCAGCTATTTGAGCTGAGTTTTTATAGACATTACCACTCATTGCCATTTGGTTGTTTACCAAAAAGGTGATGATGCACATGTTACCTTGTTGGAAGAAGTTCTCATATGTAAGCTAACACCTGAAATAGCTGTGTGGATTTTTTTTTAACATGGAATCGTTTTACACAACCTTTATGCAGAGACATTACTGACCAACGGGTCACACCGATATCCTAGGTATGTTCTTTTGTTTCCTGGGCATCAAAGTATGTGATAGATGCTTCTACTTTGCTGTTACCTTCTTTTTAAAGTCTGTTGTGATTGTGGCCCGTTCTAAGTGTAGCTCAGATTTAAGTTTTCTTCCTCTGATTCGTCACGATTTAGAAATTGTAAATATGATTCAAGGGGCTTTGGGGAGTCACAAATGTCGTCAACCTGGAGGAGAATGTGCAGTAATTTCCGTTCTGTTTCACCAGAGTAAATTGCAGAAGTGTAACATGAAACCTTCACCTCTCCTGAAAATATTGTTCTGCTGCTCAGTGTCGTTTAAGTCAGCATACAACAGCAGATTCATGCAGTTTCTTTTTACTTTTATATATGTGTTCGGATGTTGAGTTAGTTCTTAAATGTGTTCGCGTGAGCAAAAAAGGAAAGGGGAGGAAGAGTTTGTTCTCTGTCCTGTCTCATATTTCACCGTGGTTTCAATTGACCCTTGTTCTTGTGATGCCTTTTAAATGCCAGGTGGAAAATACTTAACAGCTAGGCACAAATTCAATATGCTAATGCCTTTCAGTGTGGCTACACAATAGAAGAAAACATTACCTGTCAATTACCCATGGCAGAATTGCTAAACCACCAGAAATCTCAACAATACAAATAAGCTTAAATGCAAGCTGAAAGTTGCGCTCTTAATTACTAAATCGTGTCAGAAAAATTAACCCCTTGAACTTATTGTGATTGAGTTGAATTGCATTACGTTTAAGGGGACATATGCCAGTTGTAACTCTATCAATTATTTAATTAAAGTGCCAGGTGGAAATTTCAGGCTTTGATTTATGCTAACAAAGTGAATGCTGACCTGTCAACACTCATTTCCTATACAAATGGAAGGAGGTGCACTTAAAAAGAAAGGTATAAAATGGGAAAACAGAAAAAGAAGGGCCAGAAATACACACTACATCAATAAAGTATTGTTGTAACAGCCTATTTCATTTCTTCCTGGCAATGTTCACTCCCACGAGAATCTTCTCCCCTATGATAGCACAGTGGGACTGAATTGACTTCAGACTATTTTGTTTTTCATACAGATATCATCGAGACCCCCTCAGCGTAATTTGTTTACAGCTCAGAAACAGAGAGTTGGCAGTACTCATTTATCTCCCTGGGATAATTGGTGTGATGATGGGCTTCGCTGAAAACATGAACATGCATGAGGACAAGCATGTAAAAAAAAATAAACATTTATTCCCGCAGACCTCAGAACAGGGGATGTGAACACAGAGCCAAACCAATGCACATCAGTTTTTCATCCTGTTGTGCTTCAGCAAATATCACTTATCTTATTGTCGCACCTGGAAATTTAGTTTAAAAAAACACTGTTCATTATTTTTATGTCACACCGTCAATTTTTAAATAGCGGATTGTATCACTTTTCAGTGTTGGCAAAAGTGAATTATGCTTTATTACATTTTATTTTGTGTATCTAACAAGCGTGTTTCTTTTTTTTTTTTTTTTTTACAAAACAATCCAACAGTTTCTTGCCCCTCATAGTGATGCCCACCATAAAGAGAGACTGTATTGGTTGCTTCAGATCCCTGCCTGTCTATGTAATGAGGCCTACTGTGTTCTTTCCTCAAATATCAACAAACAGCTTTTCATATTTGAGAGTAGAGAATACCTGAGACACTTGTCAATGCATTTACCATGTCAAAGCAAAGCTTATGACGCAGGACAAATTTCTAAAAGTAATTATCTACACACAACTAAGTACAACCTCATAAAAATGTGTCACCAGTAGCTATGGACCAGAAAATATTTCTGACTGACTCATGACAAGTCAAATATAAACTCAAAGTTGTTTTTTTTTTAAACCGTGAGCACAATATACATAAGTACTACTAGCTCAAGCTGACAACAACACTCATTGGTCTGGATAAATTGTAAATGGACTTAGACTTAGACTTAGACAACTTTATTTGTCATTCGGTATGCACAAGTGCATACAGAACGAAATTTCGTTTCGTACAGCTTTTGTAAATCACATTAGAAGTTAAATTACAGTTTTTAGGTGCGGCAGAGATTTAGAAGTAAACAGTAGATTTTAAATATACAGTATACAAACAGTTGAAATGTAACAAAAAAGAGACATTGTTTATGTACAGATTGGATTGTGCAAGGGCATTTGTGCATGGATGCATTTGTTTGTGCAATTTTAAGACTAGGAGTCCAATAGCATTTTTAATGCTATATGAGCTGCAATGATGCAAAAATGTGCAAAAAAATGCAAATGTGTGAATATATGAGCTACGATGATGCTAAAATGTGCAAAAAATGCAAATGTTGTGCAGAGTTTGTGGGTTGTAGTTTGGCAGTTCAACAACAGTTTAGCAGTTTAACAGTCTGATGGCACCAGGAAAAAAGCTTTTGCAGAACCTTGTGGACCTGCAGTGGATGCTGCGGAACCTCTTCCCAGAGGGCAGCAGGGAGAACAGTCCATGATGGGGGTGTGACGGGTCCTTGGTGATGTTACGGGCTGGGGACACACAGCGCTGAGATGAAATGTCTTTAATGGAGGGGGGAGGAGCCCCGATGATCCATTCTGCTGTCCTCACCACTCTCCTCACGTTCTTCCAGTCGGAGGCACTGCAGCCTCCACACCACACAGAGAGACAGCTGGTCAGAATGCTCTCTATGGTGCTTCTGTAGAAGGTTGTGATGGTAAATGACCTGTACTTGTATAGCACTTTTTCAAGTCCTGAGGACCCCAAAAGCACTTTACATTGCATTGTATCATTCACACGCTAACGGTGGTGAGCTACATTGTGGCCACAAAAATTAGGCACCCATACAGGTCCACAGGATGCTGTAACTAAGTGAAGAAAAACATAATTTGCAATTATCAGCATCAGTGACATGTTTAAAAATGAAGTCAGAGGAAGCAGAGATCTAAGAAGCTATTTATGAAATGTCAAGACATTTTGAATTCATTCAGGCAGTCAGAATGAAAGAGATGCAAGATATCTATAGATAATAGTAAGGCTGTACAAAGTACAACAAAGGAGCTCTGTTTCATCCCTTAAGTTTTTCTGTATGTCATAAAACATTGATTTTTGGAATGTTGGAATCCTTTTGGAAATCTGAGTCTAAGAGACTGGACTTTAAGCAATGTTAGCCATGCTAGCTTCACAAATTGATAACGCAAGATACTTAAGATAGTTTCAAATGTCAACTCTGTAATAATTTTCTCAGTTTTACAACATTGGTAAAAGCCTGTTTTCTATGTTTGGAGAAACTTTATTGAAGAGAAAGCTACAAATAAACAGGGCCACAAGGGCATCAATATTTTAGGGTTACAGGAAGAGAGTGTTCGCGTGGGCAGTAAAAGAATATCTAAAGTCTTCTATACAACAAAAAGAGAAATAGTAAACCTTTGTGAAGAACCAATTTTTTCCAGTCTTAAAATTCAACAGATATAAGAGCCACCCTTTATTAGAATGCATAAAACACATGCTTCTTAGTACTCACTTTGATAGAGGAATATGATACAATTATTGGATAACAGATTCCTAAACTATTGATTAAAAGGAACATACTGATGCCGCCTCAATCCATGAGGCCACAAGTTTCTTTACTCTCAAAATTTGTATTCTCTAATTGTGGTATCTCACAAAATGCTAAATTATAGGCATTAGAAAATGTTCAGGGTCTTGCAAGCTCAAAATGTCCTTGAAACCTGCCTTCAAGGGGAGAGATAAAGCAATCAAAGACAAACCTCCACAGCCAGATGACAAATTGGTTCATCATGGGATTCATTTTCGGCAAGTTTCAGGAAAACAGTGACAGATTTTAATGCGCAAATTATTGCAATATTTTGAGCCAACACAACTGAGAGGTAGGAACTCAAAAAGGAGATAGTTTTGTAATGTACAGAGAAATTACTGTCTTCTTGAGTGTGCAGGAGGGGAAAAAATATTAGAATATAACAATGAATCAATAATTGTACAATGAAAAGGGAAAACTGGATTATATAATTTCCATCTGCTCCTTACATCGTACAATCTGTTTTAGAGTGACTTCTCCCTAGCACACACCACGTGATATTGTCATTACTCCTAATATTAATTTTAATGACCATTCACAGCAAGACTGTAGCTGTATTTGTTGAGTCATATATATATTTTAGAACAAAGGGTTTTTCTGTGGAAAGTTTGGTTAAGACGTTTTTTTTTTTTGTTTTAAGAAAAACAAACACAGCAGTGTCCAGAATCTCATAACTAATGTGACTGAGGTAAGTGGAACACAATCAAAATACTAATGAAGGGCAAGTAATACTGTTGAAGTGTGGTATGTTATTACTGCACTTTAATGCTGCACCCATCAAATATGATCCAGAAACACATCAACAAGGCACACTTCACACAAATTCTGTCCAAAAATAGCAAAAGAAAAAAATGCTAAAGAATGGAAAAATAACTCATCACAGACATTATTTTATCCTTTCATCTACTCATGATGTGACAGCCTGGGAAGGAACTCTGGTTCGCATAATCCTCAAACCATGCATAACATATGGTCGATGTGAAACCCATTGTGGGCTAAGTGGCTAAAGTCCATGCTTGCCTCTTTCCTGCCAGCCTCCAGATCTGTAATGAATCCCCTCACATTACCCTCCCTCTATCTTCCCAACTCTCCCCACTGCCTCCCCTGAGCCCAGCAGATTACAGATATCATTATAATGGACGTGCTGGCAGGCTAGTTGCGGTCACATTTAATTTGCCATGGCCTGATATCTACACAAGATAATCAGCATTTACACCTGTGAGTGATGACAGGAACAGCACCAAGGTGTTCACTCGTGAAACGGTAATAGAATTATAAAAAGAAGATTGATCAATACAGTGTAAACTCAGTTGAAGAAAACAGTAAGACAATATATATATATATATATATATATATATATATATATATATATATATATATATATATATATATATATATAGGTGCATCATGTGGAAGAATATGCATTTTGAATACAGTCCACAGGGACAAGGGAGAGCATAGATGAAGCAAGCTTGTCAGATTTGCATTTAAATAAGAATAACCTACTTTGAGCCCCTACATGACTAAGAGCATAACCTGATTCACCTGGACACAAGATTTACACGCCAGCTTAAAAGGAATTCGTTTTCCTTTGTGGAATGCTTTGCTCTGTGAGGGCAGCCCTGTCAATTACATGTAGATAAACCTAAGTGTTCTTGCAAAGTGAAGGTTATAGGCTGTTCTTACTCTATGAGACAAGTGGGATTTCCATTGATTCTGCTGTTATGCTTATGAGTATGTTTAGAGTCTTACTTCCCTCTACCAGTTGCAGGATTATGTATTTCCTGTTGTCCAAATCCGCACCTTAGACCATTAATTTGTGCATGAGTGAAGTAAAAAAAAAGTAGTATACAGCTATTAGAATATATATATATATATATATATATATATATATATATATATATATATATATATATATATTAGGGCTGTCAAAATAACGTGTTAATTTCGATTAATTAATTTAAAAAAAATTAACGGATTAAAAAAAATTACGCAGATTAATCGATGTCGTATAGTGGTTTTCAATAGGTGAGGCGTGCCTCCCCTGGGGGGCGCCAAAGAGTCACAGGGGAGTCGCATGAAGACAGAGAAGAAGACAGCGCTGCCGCTCAACTCTGTGAAACATGTAGCGATATTCGTGCCTTCTGTTTGAGCGCGCAGGAACCAATCCAAGCGCACAGTGAAACAACTCAACGCTCAAAACCGGTCTGGCACGGTCTGAAAAACTCTTCTCAACCCGCTGTCCTCGCGGTGAGTTCCATCTCTGCTCGCGCGCTACTTTGCTCGCGCACACCTGCTCATTACACACTCAACACCAGCTGTGCACTCGCTCGGCTGTTAAAGCCAATCACAGACAGAGTAGGGCTTGCAAATACTGCATTCAGATGAATTAAATCAAAATGCTGCAGCCTTTGGCAGAAATTACTAAACATCACCAAGGGATTGAAGAAAAACAAATAAAAAGTGTAATATTTTAGCCTAAAATATTTAGGCTAAAGTATTTAGACTAAAATATTAGAGTTACTAAGTGAGCTGTGAAAAATGTTTTTGTCTCTTTTCTTTCCAGCTTCTGGGAGGTGATGCAAAAGTTTATTCTGATCATAATCATCATGAATGTCATTATTATTTAAAGAGCACTTTAACATGAGGTAAAACAAAGTGCCAAACATCAGAAATACATCAGATAAGAGATAACAACTAATAAAATGCTTGTTTGTTAAAATAGCACTAGGTCTAAATTATGTATAATTAGCCTAAAAAGTAGATTGGAATATGGAATATTTTGACGTCTGTTAAATTCAGGTTATCTTTTTTATTATCATTTCAGTTGACGTTTCCTGTTGACGTGAGTTCAGTTTGACATTGGCATCTGTTTAGTTCAGTTTGTCTGCTGTTGAAAACAGCACTTTAATGTATCTAATGCTGATTATTCATTGAAACATTTGAATTTAAATATTTTAAACACTTTCACAGCAAAAATTATATGCGATTAATTTAGATTAATTAATTACAGAGCATGTAATTAATTAGATTAATTTTTTTAATCGATTGACAGCCCTAATATATATATATATATATATATATATATATATATATATATATATATATATATATATATATATATATATATATATATATATATATATTCAAGAGTGAATCCAGTCAACTCCGCCTCATTTCCAACCTATTAGACGTGGAATGAAGATGTTTTACTTTTCTTAATGAAATATAGCAATGGTGTTGTTACATTATCGTTCAGTTAGTGGATTAAAACTGAAAATGTAACACTAGTTAGTGCGATCGTAAGGGATTGCTATGTCAGTAAAAACTCGATTGATCACTAAATGTAACACGTTCTGAGAAAGTAAACGGCTCTGTGGTCATTTCCAGATGTTTCACGAAAATATTAGCTTTATGTTATTAGATTGTCGCATGTCTGTCTGCTGAAACCAAAAATCCACCTTCCTGAGTCCATCACAGCTGTCTACTTGTTCGTCTTTTTTCTTTTTCTTTGTTGGTAGCTAGACCCGCATGAATGGATCATATAAAGCGTATTTCACCTGTGATCAAATGAACACTGAATAAAGGTACAGTCAAAATGATCAGACCTCATAAGGTTTTAATTCAACCAAGAACCATATAGAGATATTAACCATATTAAGAAAACAAGATATGTCGCTTTTAAAAAATAGAACAATGTATTAGGAGTTTAAAAAAATCTATTTCATTCTATTAGAATGTGATGTTTAAAAATATTTAGACTTCACAACGCTGGAGGTTAAAACTTTTATTGATTTCAAGCAGTCTCCCAACGCAGGGTATACAAATTCTGGCGGGGATAAGTCGTTTGGCACGACGACACCTGTCGCCTGTGCTATCCTAGCGCAGCAGGTCTTGGTGATATCACAGTAAATTGGGCAAAGGTTTGGGCTATTTCTGCCCTGCGATGGACTGGCTACCTGTCCAGGGTGTACCCGCCTCTCGCCCATTGACAGCTGGAGATCGGCACCGGCAGTCCACGCGAACCCATCAAGGATAAGCGTGTTAGAAAATGGATGGATGGTCTGGGCCAGGGGTCGGCAACCTTTACCACTCAAAGAGCCATTTGGACCCGCTTCACACAGTAAAGAAAACACTGGGAGCCACAAAACCCTTTTGAAATTTTAAATGAAATAACGCTGCATATAACAGGGTTTTTTGCAACAGAATGGACCCGCAGCAGAACCAACGCACCTCTGCGCTTGTTGTTGTTTTTTCCGCACGAAGTACAAAACTTCTACTTTTGTTTTATGGAAATCATCAACTCTGCTAATGTCAGAGTTTTTATTTTTAATAACGCTTGGTGCGAGTAAACCCACGTCATGATCGGGTTATTTGATTTTCAGCCCATATAAACGGTACAACCAGAATACTTTCTTTTCTTTTAATCGAAACACATTTTAATCACATCCAGAAAAGTTACGCACGTAAACGAGCTCCTGTCATTAACCAGCTAACAACCTAACAGCTGCATTAGACTTTGGCCGCGCAGGAAAACGCTCACAGTGCCGAGCCAAGCGATGTTCGTGTTTCCTCACTTTGAAAATGAACAAACGTTAGATATAGAAACGACTTACCCTGCTGTTTAGCTCTCTTTACCCTCATTAATGACTCCATGTTATTGTAGGTCCTGTGTCACCGTGGTGTTCTTGTCATTTGTAGAATTTACTACAAATAAGCAGCATTTAAAAATACCGCCTCAACTACGCCTCGCTGTGTTTATTTCGTCTCTCTGCTGCCAGTCAGCTAGCAGTTCTTCTTCTTGAGTTTATTGGCGGTGAACAAACATCTTTTCAGTGTGCATTACTGCCACCAACTGGCGAGGAGTGTTCATCAACCAACATTGACGACAGCCTGCATGAGGTAAACGGCTCTGCGACATAATTATTTTCAACAGCTGAGCTACATCAGAAGGATCAAAGAGCCACAACTGGCTCGCGAGCCATACGTTCCCGACCCCTGGTCTGGGCTATTTCTTTTTACTTGCCATCAAGATCTCTGCCAACTGGGACCAGAAAATGGTATTATTGGGCTTTCTTCGTCTGGAATCAGATGCATACAACACCTTACAGGCGCAGCCATGATGAACTGGTTGAACTCGCACAGCTGACAATACAGCGATCTGATTGGCTGAGCAGCAAAACTCGAATCACGTGACCTCTTGGATTGGAGCGCAACAGTTTAGATTTTTATCGGCTATAACTTATTAATGTGCAAGTGAAAACGTGGGAACATTGGTGTTTTGAGATCACTGCTATGTGTAGCAACTTATCCAATTGGAAGAAAGTTGGTCCCTGACAGTTCATACGAAAAGTCATCCTACAGATTCTGGCCCACGACCTTTAAAGCATGGCGGCATGCCAGGATTGCAATATGCTGGGGGAACGGTGGGTGGCTTTCCTTTTCTCAAACTCGAGGCCTAATTTGAATAACAATAATAATAGTAATAATAATAATAATTTATATCCATTATTCATGAAAGTACTTAACTACTTCAAAATATATCTATATATGCATGCACGGGTACAAAATGGGTTGTTTACAGGAACAAAATAAAGAAGGAAGGGCCAAAATGGCAGTAAGTATAGAATGAGGTACAAAATGGCAGAGGCAAATTGAGCTGCAGCTATTTATAGCTTTGTATTAAGTAATATACATACATTTTAAAATGTACTTGGAATGTACTTTTGATGGTCACTAAAAATGTAAATATATGTCTTTTGTCTTTCAGTTGCTTGGCATTTATCTATTATCCTGACTTCACTCTAATGCTGTTCAAATCCTGGATCAGTCAGCTACTTTCATCTGAATGGCAGTGCAGCCTGCACGAGGAGGAGCCAAGAAGGGTGGACTTATAAGGCTAACAATGTATCCATTCACAGGTCTAATTTAAGAGCGGCTTCTGCTCTGCCTAATTAACAATTTACTAGGCCATCAGTCACTCCCCGTGTGGTATAATCAGCGTCACCCGCGTTCAAGTAGCTATTTGCACACCTCCAAATCTGCAACAAGATTAGAAATGACATTCAACTTTTAAGGATACACAAAAAGAAAAGAGGGCACTGCTTCAAGGATTCTCAGAGAATGACCATAAAAGGAAAGGCTGAACTGAAAGCTGTTCCCTCAGCTGCAGAATGAGATTTATATTTAACAAATGAACCACTTCTGTTATTGCATGTTAGAAGCTCACGCCACATAATGTCGCTGCCATGTTGAAACAATCAGGAAAGGCACGTTCAGTCAGAACGTTTGGCCTTACGCTGGGGACTTATTTAACTTGAGTCTAAATGGTGTCAGGACATCTTTTTTTTTTTATTGTGTGGGTCAAAGCTACTAAGCCACTTGATCTGTTCTGTAGGCACGGGCACCTTTAAAGGATTATGATCCAGCAGCTTTTTTATGAAAATAAAGATAAATACTCCAAGTGAATGCACTTGCGCTATCCAAAAACTGCATGGAGCTAATTCATCTTGCTGTCCCTGTTTAACAACCTCTTCAAGATGAGGGTTAACATTTATTTCCCTTTTATCAGATTAGGAAACAAGTGCCGGGTGTATGTGTGGATAGTGGGGGAGGGGGGGGGGGGGCGCAGCCTGTTCTCTGTTGGTTGTCTTTCCAAATTTTCTAACAGCACAATCATAACCCACAGAGAGGATTAAGGACTGACAATCTGGGGGAATAGCATATTCCGCTTTGACTGCTTTACATTTTTGCCCCTCAGCTTCCTGTGTATAAACAAATGGAATTTTGCTGGTTTATCCACTTAGTTCCTCTGTCTTGCTGATTAGCGGCGTAGGGCTGGAAGAATGGGATAACCTAGAGTGGTGGGTTCCAAGGATAGCTGAGGCCAGCATGCATCTGTGTATCTCTCCGCGTGTGTTGCTAAGGATGTGTATATGCTTTGTCTACACACCCCTAGATCTGAAATGTGTATATGTGATTGTACTGTATAGGAGCTGCTTCAAGGGTGCGGCCAATTAAAGAAGCTCTTCAAGCAGTGTACTCATCAGGATGCAGTGAACATAGCTGATCCACTCCTGGATAGCTTGAAGCTGTCTGTCCCTGGGACTGAGGCATTAATACCCCCTCGCTTTGCAGCACATAGTATTGACATCTTTGTCCTATAACCACTGAAAAATCCATAAGAAGATGGATAAAATCTATCATAATTGTGCACAAAATTCTTAGTTTTCTTGCATGCATGTGCTGACCCCGGATATATACAACAGCACATATTTTAAATGTAAATTAAAAAATGTGTTACTCATCTTGGGTTCCCATTTACTGGTGTTCCATAAAAAGAGCTGCTATTTTTAAGTAGTGTGCGGCATCGCCATATGACAGGACTGCTTAATTCTGCATCTTTATGTTGCTTGCCAAGCCTTCTCCATACACAGTCAGGATGAAAGCAAATGTTGTAAAGATATAACTTTTTTTCTTCTTCAAACATGCTGAAATTTAATGTCAACAATTTTATGAGTCTATTACAAAACGATTGCTCATGGGAAAGATGCATCCATGCAAGAAAACAAAGTGGTGGTGCTTTAATTTTATATTTTGGGGCGGGGAGGGGGGTATAACCCTTATATTAAGTAATTTTTTATTTTTTATTTTTACAGTAAATTGAATTTGTAATTTCATGCACATTAAAATTGTATTTTACCTTGAGCACGTCAATTTCATAAAAAAACTTGAAAAATTGCCACAGAGCTGTCGTAACTTTCTGAAAAGAGCAATTTAGAGAGCTACTGCTGTGACTAACTACGAGTACTTTCTTTGTTTTTAATCCTATATATCTGCTGGCCCAGAAATTCTTTAACTTAATTTCTTTCCTATAAAGAATCACTGACTGAGAAACCACTGCCATTACCTGTAGTCTGTGCACAGGTACGCGCAGAGCTCAGATTTACGAGCGCGTATGCGGGGTCACACTATAAACTGCTCGGAGGTAAGAAGTCTTCACACTGAACTGTTTTCTATGTGACACCAAGCTGACACTGAGCTGCTTTGGGAAATGTAGGAATTTGTCACTGGAAGCCACTGGTCCAGTCAACAAAGCGCTGGCTCCGCTTTTCAAAATGCGCTGCAGATTACGCTCGCTGCAATATCTTGTTTCCCCTACCACTAAAGACATGCTGGTCAGGTCAGCCATTTGTGGCGGCGCACTCAGTCGCAACAGCTCAGGCTAGCCCTCCATCTGAGCTGCGAAATGTTGTATGAACCTTGTATGTATAATGACAAATAATGCATATTATCTATCCATGAATGGATAACACAGATCCCAAATGTAATAAAATGAAAATTGAATAAAGTTAAGCTCAAAAATATTCTAAAATCTGGCAGATCTAGATTTTAAAGAGATTTTCATTCAATTAACAAGTAGGAAGGAAAAAAAGCGGGTAGCCTTCAAAATATAACCATGAATAAAGATACATGCATAGGACAGAAACATACAAAGAGAGAAAGATAGATATATAAAAGATAGTTTGAGAGAGACAGAAGCTGGCTGCTTATATAAAGCTGTATTATGTGATATTAATGGAAAGATAAGAGTAAGAAAAATGTTAGCAATACTACAACACTAAAAGAAAGGTTTGTCTAAGTGAACATTATCAATTAATCAGATGGAACAAACTTTAATCTAATTAACCATTAATCAACAATTAATCATTAGTCCATTATTTGTTTGCATCCCTAAACAATACAGTATTATACCTGTAGGCATGTTCTATCTTTTAGATTTTCCATAAAAAAGTAACTTAATTATGAATAAAACAACTTTGAAATGGGTTCTACCGGACAAGGCCTCTAAAGATATAATCAATCATTGTTAACACTTGAGTTTAGACAACTATGTTAATTTAAGTAGAACTTAAGTGGTTTAAAAATTATTTCTGGAAAATGTGTCATTTTCGGACAAAAAAGTTAAGCATTGACTGTCAGATGAAGACTATTTAATATAAATAAGTTAGAAATCTAAAATGAATGAAGTGAGAAAATTATGCTATTGACTCTTTTAGTTAGTATTGGTCCGTTACTTATGTGGTGGACTTCTGAGTGAGATTTTATTTGGGGCACTTTGGTTTGAGCAATCTTTGCCTCTTTATTGTGATTTTTCTATAAAATAAATAACCAAAGGAAAAAGAGAAACATCGGCACCATATTTTCACCCAAATAACTGCAATGCAAGAACTAAATCTTCTTATTTGGATTTAACAGCTCCCTGTAGCTAATTTTATTCCAACCATGTGATGGACTCAACATTTCATACATTAATGGAATTAAAACTTTTTTCACACATACCTGTGGCTGTTTTTAGATAGGTCTGGCTTAACAGGTCAAATTGGTAAACTAGTTCCCTGACTTGTGAAAAATAAGAAAGAGCACCATTTATGTTTGTGTAACAAAATTAGTTCCATTTTATAGACATATTGTATGTAACCAAGTGTGAACATCCGCTCTGTCTGGAGCAAACGTTGCTGTCTTTATGTATGGAAATTTTGTTGTAGACCAAACAGTAACTTTCGAGGAAGACCTTACGGCCCTTGCCCACTGCCGGCAAATGTGGCCCAAATCAGATTTTTATGCAGGTCAATTGACCAGGTCACACATTTTAGAACCAGTGGAAACGCTCAGATCTGGTCCAAATCCTGCTCTTTTCAAGTCAGATTTGAGCCACTTTCATATGTGGTACTGTAACCGATTCATATCTGATCTTTTTGAATGTGACTCCAGTGGGAACCACCCAGGCGAATTCAATGCGTCTTTGACGTCACTTTCGATCAACACGTGTCACAACTTCGTGCCAGCAGCAGCTGGAAGTGATAGCAGTTAGCGTTAGCAAGACAGATGGCAGCTGACTGCTGCCACAGCACTGCTTGATAGGGTGACAGCGAGACTTTAGACCTCATCAACATATGCAGCAAAAGTTCTACTCAAGATGGCTCGTATAGGTACCGTCTGGATGACGGACGTAGCTCACGGCCCTGAAAAAAATGTGTGTACAATCCTACACATGGAGGACTTTGCATTTCCAAAGATGTTTCCACTCGTCGCAGTCCATTGTATTGCATTTTAACAGGGGACAGCGTGTCGTAATCTGCCCTCATTGTAAAGCAATAAAAATGATTGCGGCAAGTGTCCTGGATATATATTTTTAAAAGTTGGCCTCTATTTCCTAAAGTTATGAATGAACTCTGTCTCTGTGAAGTTGTTAAAATCCCTGCCCCACCAGTCCTGGCTGCATCTCCGCAGCCAAACAGAACCAAAACTTTGTAAAATGCCAGAGTTTCATTTTCCCCCACAGCATCCATAAAACCTATTTCTTCCATGTTTGCTGGACCAAAGTGGGCTGCGTGAAGTCCTTAATATTAGTCTTTTGCGTATGTGGGTCAGTTTGGAGCCATAGACAGTTCACACTGGAGTCAGATATAGGCAGCATTTTAAAAGTAATGGGAACGACCTCGAAAATCAGAATATAGCATTAAGATGTAGTGGGAACGTAGCCTGTTTCACTTCTTCACTGTGATTCAGTCTTAGTGTGCAGCCCCTAAGAGACTGAAGAAGAGTGCAGTAGTTCAAAATCCCTTGTAATATTTTTTTGTTCTTAAACAAAGTATTGGTTCTTACCACTGAGCTATATTATACACTGGAGTGCTGATTTTGCCGAAAAACTGAAGTCACTGGCCGCCATCTTGCTACTCCCTACTCTCACAGAATCCCATAGGATTTGGTTGCAACAACAAACATTTTTCTGGCTGTGTGAAAACGTTTCACAGGTAATTCTACAGTCAGTGGATGTACTAACACTATCAACTACTAGGAAATTATGTGCTGAAATATTTTACATGTTATATATATACATATATATATATATATTTAATATGAATAAGTGTGTGTATATGTATATATGTATATATATATATTTATATATATATATATATATATATATATATATATAAACACATATTTACATATATGTATATGTATACATATATGTAAATATATGTTTTTGTATATTGTCATTTATATATTTATAAATGTTATATATATATATATATTTAAATAAATAAATAAAATGCAAAATATTTCAGCACATGACTTTCTCAGTACTTGATAGTTTTAGAACATAACATAAAAGTATATGGCATTTGACATTTTAAAAGTTTTAAGCCCCCCCCTGAACATGAGAAAATCCTTGTTATTCGATGCTGTAGTGCACATATTCCCTAGTTACTGGGGGAAAATAGGGAGTACCAATATGGCGGCTGGTGGCTTCAAAGCGACTCGTTCTAACAGCGGGCTAATAGCACTCCAGTGTATAATAGAGATCAGTGGTTCTTACACATAGGCAGGTTAGCATACCAGGAAATGGTGCTGTAGCCACAATTTTAAAGCTTGTGTGCCCAAGGAGGGGAGGATGTGCTGCCCCTAGTGGAGGAGTTCAAGTATCTTGGGGTCTTGTTCACGAATGAGGGGAAGATGGAGCGGGAGATCGACAGGCGGATTGGTGCAGCGTCTGCTGTGAAGCGGGCGCTGTACCGATCCGTTGTGGTGAAGAGAGAGCTGAGCCAAAAGGCGAAGCTCTCGATTTACCGGTCGATCTACGTTCCTACCCTCATCTATGGTCACGAGCTTTGGGTCGTGACCGAAAGAACGAGATCCCGGATACAAGCGGCTGAAATGAGTTTTCTCTGTAGCGTGTCTGGGCTCTCCCTTAGAGATAAGGTGAGGAGCTCAGTCATCCGGGGAGGACTCAGAGTAGAGCCGCTGCTCCTCCACCTCGAGAGGAGCCAGTTGAGGTGGCTCGGGCATCTGGTCAGGATGCCTCCTGGACGCCTCCCTGGAGAGGTGTTCCGGGCACGTCCCACCGGGAGGAGGCCCAGGGGAAGACCCAGGACACGCTGGAGGGACTATGTCTCCCGGCTGGCCTGGGAACGCCTTGGGATTCCTCCTGAGGAGCTGGCCCAAGTGGCTGGGGAGAGGGACGTCTGGGCCTCCCTACTGAAGCTGCTACCCCCGCGACCCGACCCCGGATAAGCGGAAGAAGACGGACGGACGGACGGACGGACGGACGGACGGACGGTGTACCCACAAAACGTGGCCTGAAATTTGTTTGTGTCATTTTTCACACAAAAGGTTGTGATGTATAAAACAAAACAAAAAAAGACTGGAAAATGTATGGTCCTCACAGCAACACATTTTTTAGACAGGGAAGTGCCTCATTAGACTTAGAGACTGAGTTGCTCTCAGATGCACCTCTGAACAGCGAAAAAAAGGCCAGTGGGGCAACAATGCCACATGCTTGCTCAGTATGAGCGATTGCTGCAAAGTCAATGACTCGATTCAATCTGTTTGGCTTACTTAGCTGGCAATAATGAACAGAATTAGACTGCACTGCATTAAAACTAGGATCAAATTGAAATGTTCTTATTTGGACATAAATCTGTCTACACGTGATGGTGTTAATTTTATTGTACACTTCTGTATGTATAATAGATTTGTTTGTCAACAATTTGCACTGTATAAAGTGAATTGAACTGAACCAGATTAAACTCGAGACCTGTTCTTGAGAATTCACCATTTTCCTTCCGTCAAAAAAAAACTTTCATCAGATCTGATGTTTCATGATCACTTTCCTCAGAGAGATTTCCAAAGAGCTACTGTTGCACATCTAAGACAAAACATGGATTACCAGAAAATAATTAACTATGACCTATTTAAACGCTTAAAATATTAATGGTTTTAACAGTTATTTAGGCTTCTCATCCCTTGACACATGAAGTCCAGGTGTTGTCATTAACTGTTAAATGTTTAGTAACATCTTTTTGGCAGGTTGTGATCAAAAGCATAGGTACAGCTTGCCCTTCCACTTGTAAGCACGTTGAAAACCTATGGGGATGGCACAAAAAAAGCTGATGTTTGTCCTTGAGCAACTGTGGTAACATTCTGATGCAACATGGCTGACTATGATTATATAAATATATTATTCGAAAAATATATATATTTTTCATGATTTTAATGAAATATAGCTGCCAATATTGGTATTGTTTCAACAGACTGATTAAAATTTTAGAACCAGAGGTTTAAAATCCTAGGAAACAGAAAGGGGCAATCAGACTGAAGAGTTGAGAATAAATGCTGAAAAACCCAAAGCTTAGCAGGAACAGTCAGCGTCTCTTCTGCAGTGATCACCATTCTTCTCAAATACCTATATTCCAGTCTAGTGTGCCGCATTAAATTTCTACAACCCCTGCAGACTGTCTCTATTGTTCAGAACTGTGGTCTGCTCATTGGTCATATTGGCTGATTACAGAGAATTGTGAAAAATTAATGTAAGCTGCGTTCCCAAAGTAGCAGCCAATCTTTCCCTTGTATTGTTGCAGCATACTGGAGCATCCTGATAATAGACACCTTAGCTGGAAAATATATTTCTGTCTTTTTTCCCCATTTTACTGCCAGCACCTTCTTCAGACCTCCCCATAACTCACAGAGCGTTACACGCACAAACAAATGATCCTGGTAGCCCTCCTCCTGTGCTTGTGTAAACATCCATACAAACACTAAGATGGATCAATTTTACATCCCCTTTCAAGAGGTTTGAGATGTCTTGTCTCATTTTGAAGTTACGACTTGGGTGTTTGATCTCACCTAATACCCCTCATGCAAATCAGTCATTTTTCTTGGCCTCTTTCTCTCTTTTTGCAAACAACCTTTCCACTAACAGTCTAATGTGCTCTACATCCATCTCGTGGCCTGTTTTTCACCAGCCAGAGAGTTTTTGTGGAGGGAGGGGGGAAAAGGTACTAATTTGACATAAAACCCCCTCATTGTATTGTGGTTTAAGACTTCTGAAGAGAAAGCTTTCAGTTCCACCATAATGGTTTTATCCATTCATTTGCACTTTATTGGCTTTGCTTGGCAGTAGACAGGGAGCAATGGCACCCCCGAGCAACAGCTTTCCCACAGAGGCATTTGATCATATGCTGACTGGGTGAAAAAGAGTGTAAATTAAAGTCCCTCCTCACCCTGACACTTTAAACACGACAGGCCATATTTTCTCAGCCAAATCAGGAGCCCGAGAGATGGATACCAATTATAATTGTATCCGGAATAAAAAAAGGAATCAGACATAGGTGTGTGTCAGTAGCCTGGTGCTAAATCACAACAACAGCAGTTGGATGATGAAAACTTGCCTAGAGGGTTTGAGGTACCCAGAGCCATTCTTTGCACAGTGATGGGATGTGCACTTGAATTTGCATCACTCTGTGACATATCAAAGAGAATACACAAGCAGATGTGGCTCTTTGATTCTCCTCGTTGTGAGATGCAGAGTTAGTCTGTTGGTCCGCCATAATCTGCGGCTTTCTTACGATAATCCTTCAATTTTAGCCAAGTAATGAACATCGTGAGGAAGATAAAGTGCGTACAGCATGTTGCATAAGCTCTATGAGAGAGATAGAGAGAGAGAGAGAGAGAGAGAGAGAGAGAGAGAGAGAGAGAGAGAGAGAGAGAGTGTATGTCGGCTGGCAACTGGACTTTAACGCATGCTAATGTTGCAAACTAGTTGGTATACACAACACACACCTTTAATATTTCTATCCTAATCAGGATTTAGTATTGTGTTCCATTCATTTGGTTGACTCCATCCCTAACCTAGGTCCAGATTCTTACCTCCCTGTATGCTCTACAGTTTGCTGGACAAAGCCTGTGTGCGCTAAAATCCGTCATCTGCGCTTGCCCACTAGGGTTTTCCAGGACTTTCCATGGATGTCTGCGTGCAGCCTAGACTCTTTGAGCACTATGAATGCCAACAGCAACTATAATGCTACCAATTTACAGGATGGCACCAAATACACAACCGTTAAAGAAAACCACGGGTAAGATCATGAGTGGAAGAAGAGAAACAACTGTGACAATTGCGTATAAGAAATACAGTCTGGTGCTTTTTTGTTAAAGGAAAAGCTTTAATCTTTATTTTAGGTTAGTTTCTTCTTCTTCTTGGAGTAGAGAGTGTACAAACCAGCCCATTGTTGCTCCCTACGGGAGCAACAATTTCTGAGTATTTCTGAGTGGAAAGCTGTACTTTTTACAGATCCAAAAGTAGTATGAATAAAAGCATGTGCTTGTCAGCATGGTCTAAGGTCAATGCCTACTCCCAACCTTAACACATAATCGTTATGAGTACATACTAAATCCCTTACCCCTTAACCTAAGATTATTTAATATCCTAGCCCATAAATTATTTCCCACTACCTTTAAACTTGGCTTTAGTCCAAGTGGTGATTGGTCTTAGGAATGTAGGTGATTATATGTAAAAATCCTAAAGAGGCAACATAAACAAGAGCTTGATCACACTTAGATGCAAGTTTCTATTTCAGTTATTATTAACATATTGTGTTGACTACTATTTTATTTGAATATTAATAACATGGCTAACACTAACTCAAACTCTAACTTTGGTACCCAAAAAGAAAATATCCTTAAAGGCTCATGGTTACTTTGCACCTTTGTCAATTGTATTCCCATTTCGTCCCTTCGGACTGCCATCTTATATATTTTTTTGTTCAAATTTGTAACTGTAAATAAACCATTTTGATTCTGTGTACTTAAATCATTACATATCAGACTAGGTTTCTGGCTAGTTAATTTGTTATGATTTATAGAGATAAATTATCAAAAAAATATGTTTTTTTTTCTGAGAATTCTAAATTACACCATATTTCCATTTATGTTGGTTCTCATCCCCTAGGGGCCAACTGGTTGTTATGAGATGTGACAAATCAGAATCCTTGCTCAAACCAAAACAACTGTGAATAGGTTCCTGACTGCATTATTATGTGAGAACATAATAACAACATTCCCTTACAGTATAAGTACAATTAGTCAATTTGCCCCTCTATCAATTTGTACCCCAATTGTGTACTTTTCATACCTTTCTACAGACCTGTGAACAAATACTTTTATCCATATACCTAGGTAATAACATTTAGTCTGTCATAGTGAAGCATTTATAAGAAGGAGCTATTTATGGAGTTGAATTAAATTAACATTAAATGCTTAGTTCTCACATACTGTATGTTGTCTGAAAATGTTGTACTACATTCTATTCTCATTCATTTTGGTTTAAGTCCCTATCTAGGCCTGCTGGCTCCTATAAGTGATTGAATATATGATCTGATTAAAATAACAGTGAATGGCCTCCTGTTTGTAGATATTATATATTGGATTTACATAACCACATTACCTTGCAGTAGACTACCAATGGGTTACAGTAAATGACTTTTAAAGTGAAGATTGCAATCCTCTTGGCCGCTTTAGCACAAAACAACCTGTACTAAACTGCTCCATTTTGTACCTGGAAAAAGTCATTGTGAAACAACCAAAAAAGGTATGAAATGGTGTAGGACGAAATCCCCAGAACATCTCCTGGAAAGGTAACACAAACAAGTGCACAGGCATAACTTTGCATTTCTGTTCTTATTTGAATTTTATTGAATTCCATTCAATTTAGTAAATTTGAGCTGATCGCTTTGATTTACACTATAGTCCTAACCCTATACCCTAAAGCAAAAACGTTTGTTTCACCACATTAGGACTGGTCTTTGATTCTCACGTCTGTCCAGGTAGAGGATTTTGCAGGAAAAGGTCCAGGAGAGGCGTCGTAAACTGCGCACACACGCGCACTCGTAGTTATCTCATGGTGCTGCTTGTCAGGCAGCACTCGCCATGCCCATGTTATTATCTCTTCACTGCATTAAACATAAGCTTTTTGCACACAAAAGTAGGCTTGGGTGCAGGCAGGTGCCAGAAGACGAGCACGCCAGGTGCTTCTTCATCCTTCCTCTTCGATCTCTCCTCCCTCCGCGAGCAACTGTGCGCGCTCTCAAGTCACTTACGCGCGCGCACGCACACACACACACACACACACACACACACACACACACACACACACACACATATCCTTGCCTTGCCAACAACCTGGCCCCCTGCCAGGGATTAAATTCTTAACCATTTCTGGCGGGAACGGGATCGCGTCCGTGCTCTCATTAAAGCACCTCCAGGTTCGGTCCAAAAGCCGCGCGGCCCAGTTCCCGTTACTTTGGCGGCACCCTGAGAGGAACGATGCCACAAAAACACTAATTATAAGCCAAGAAGCTGGAGAGGGATGTGGTGCTACTGAGCCGCCAAGCGGACCATCTGCAGCCTCCATCAAAAGGGGAGAAAAAAAAGGCTAAAGCGGATGCCGGGGTTAAATTGAGAATTTGGCAAGCATAAACAGAGCAGCATACTGTCTGGTTTATTTATTTAGAGTAACAACGGAGAGGCTCCTGCTTTTCAGAATTCTAACTAAATTAGTCAAGGTCGTACGCATCTGCTTCGCGTCAACTAAAATTGACGCATTACTGTGCTATTATATAAAATATATATTAGCATATGTTGTCCCAATGCAAATTAGAGGTGTTTTTGACAGTATCAGCCATCTATCAGGTACCGGTTTGACTCAAACACTGCGAAGTAAACTCCAATAAGAGCAGCTGGTTTTATTTATCTCGCTGTTCTGTCACACGGCACCGACGTGGTGCGCGCAAACCCATCGAAATCTTTCGAATTAACGAAAGAACTTACTCTTCACTTACCATCAAAAACGACGGTCCTCATGGTTTAGATGGGGGTGAAATCCGGGAGCACTATAAATCCAAGTCGAACGACTCCCGGTCGTGCGCAGAGATAGATCAGATATCCGCTATTTAGTGCAATGTATGGGGTGATTGCAAATCCCAGCAAGTAAAGGTGGTGGGGGAGAAAACGATCAGCTTCGCAGCCTTCAAACTTTAGCCGTAGGTCTTCCCAGGTGGGGAGCCACGTCTCTGCTCGTACCCTGGCTCAGTCATGTGGATGAGGATTTCAGGAAAAAGTCAGCAGTAAACATCCAAATTTAGATCAGCAGACTCGACACCTCCCCAAAAATGTGGGACGAGCAGACAGCTCTGGAATAACAACAATAAAAGAAGAAGAAAAAAGAGCTCAAAGTATTATCGCAGTTGTGGAGGACAAAAAGACAGCCCCGAATCCATATTTTGTAATCGCAGGACACATCCAGTTCGAACAACTGTTTCCTTTTTTTTTGTCACTGTATATTTTCCAAGTGCACAGAGAAAAGTGTGCGGCGTGAGCGTGGACGACGGCCGCACTGGTGCGCATCAGTGTGCGTTCACCGGGGCGGGGAGGAGATAAGGGCGGGGCGGCGAGGTGCGTCTGGCGGAAAAAAAAGGAGACAGAAAGAGATGGGGAGAGCAAAGGATGAATCTTTTATGGCTCTGTGTCACGGTAGAAAAAAATATACCCCCTCTTTTATTCAGAAAGAAAAGTTTGAATATTTATAATGGCAAAAATGTCTCCAGGCTCTTTCCCGTCAGCGATCCACAGTTCCCGCATTTAGGCTATTAATAGAAAGTGGTAAAATTTAAAGATTTTACAGGGGGGGGGGGGGGGACTCGCAGACCTAATGACATTTCTTGCAGCGCCGTGCTTTCGCTCTGATGAATGTTTTATGCGCAGGGGTTTGGGGTTGGGGGTGTGGAGCACGGTGACGTGCGGCGAATCTATTTGTATCGGACTCGGCCAGGCGCACAACATGCATAGAAAAATAAGCCCTAAAATAGAGGCACAGTGCCAACCCTAATGCTGGGACCTGAGCTTCCTCCCCGTGAAGCTCCCGCTCTCACGTCTTCGCGAAGTTCCCCTTCACCATCAGAAGAAAACAGATTTCCATCCTGTCTGATTACCTAGACAGGATAAACTTTATTTTGATTAACGTGTTTGTGTATAACAGGCTCCTTCTGCATTTCCCCGGTAATCACGATTTCTCCTGTTGGATGCAAAGAACCCTTCATTTCTTTTGCATACATTAGTGATGACTTTTACTAAGTGATTGGATGTTAAACAGCCCAGCCGCACTGCCACTGCTGATTGTACCACAGACTAATTTAGCTGCGCTCATCGGGTCTGCATCTAATGCTGCATGGGCCTTGCTCAAACCCATGAGGATTGGGGTCTCAATACTGGATGGTTATCTTTAGGTGTTACACGCCCCCTACTGGCAAATATTAAAATAACGCGTTTTTTTCCTCAAACTGTGCAAGAACTATAGGTGTCACCCACAGTTTCTGAAAGACTACAATTGATTACCATGGGTTTTTAGTTTCCAGCAGAGAAATATTAGATGAGATGATGTTTTTGTCTTCTTTTTTGAATTATAGTACTTATCTGTGTATAATTTCCCCTAACAAATGTAGACTGGCAATGAAAAATACTACTAGCTGATAAAGTATGCCTTTCCACTGGAGGAAAACTTCACAAAGGAATGACTATTTTTTTTTCCTGTGTATTTGAATTGATGACATCACAAAAATCACACTGATCAGCTTTTGACATATTGTGAAACATTCAACATGCATTTCAGTTGCAAGGCTGAGCCAGAGTTTGACTCCACCGAACACCATCCAGGACAGATTCTGCCATGGAATCAGTGATCAGATTACAATATATGTAACAATTTTCTTCAGAACCAGGAATCTGTTGGTATTGTTAGATTTCCATCTAATTGATTCTGTCCATATTTGCCATATTGCCATGCCAAATATTGCTATTATCTAGATTAAATCACAATAAAAAAAATAGAAAACCTGATCATAATATGGTCTGTATGTGACAGACTATATCTAAACTTAGTGTAGATACAGTACAGCCAATATTCTCATACAGAGGCACAAACATGCTCTTGCGACAAATATTCAGATCATATTTGTCTGACAGGTTCCAGTTTGTTTGTGTTCCTCCCAATTCACTTACTGGAGTACCACAGAGACCAGTCCTTGGGTCAATTTTCTCTCCTGGGGGCTTCAGCGTTGTGGCTGTTGGGGGGTTTCCTGGGGCCCGTTTCTCCTCTTCCCTCAGGTGGAAGAGGCAGCTTTCCCTGTGTTGTTTCCTCTTGGGCACCTTTGCTCTGAGGATCCCTTGAGGCATCTGGGGTTCTGGTTTCCCTGGTGTCTGTCTCAGTGCTCTGCGGGGTGGGCCTTTGGCTCCTCACATCCACTACTGAGCATTTTTCTTATGGATAAACCTTACATACACAAGCGCACTCTCCCAAACACCTACAGGTGCATGGATTCAGGCGCTTACAGATTAACTTCTATACAGAAAACCCCTATTATTATCTTTAGCTGTCACTTTATACATTTCATATTAATTAATATCTTATATTCTTCAGTGATGGTATCAAGGCGTTGGTTGTTTATACCTGTAATACTTTATCGGTTGGTTTTGCTGTTATTTTTATATCTCTATTTGCAGGTGTAGAAGCAGACTCAGAGGATGTTATATTGCGCTCTCCTTTTCCTCTCCACCTTTTTCTTTCACCTTTTCTCCCCTTTAGCATTTTGCCACATCTGTTTATCTTCTTTTTTTCCTCTTCCTCTTCAACCTATTTCTGTGTCCATTTAACATGAAATAGTCCCAGCATAAATTCTAATAAAGCTTCTTGCATATATAAATCAAGCGGATCATTATGGCGAAAGCAGTAAGGCTCCACTTGTGAAAGTAAAATCTGTTGGCTCTTTTTGGCATTAAGACAACAATTCGTATTGCCACATTGCCCGACAGGACACACACAAAATAACAATGTTTTAAAACGTACCCTTACTGTTCCGCAACTTTACCTCTGGCCATCTAAGGGTATCCTTGGTCTTCATGATGGTAAATGGACTGAACTTATATAGCGCTTTTCCAGTCATGCTGACCACCCAAAGCGCTGTACACTATAGCCACATTGACCCAATCGCTCTCACTAATGTGCACACATTCATACACATTCATACGCCGAGAAGCAGCTCGGTAGGCAACTTGGGGTTAAGTGCCTTTCCCAGGGCCACACCACATGTGGCAAGGGGAAGCTGGAATCCAACCCACAACCGTCTCATTGCAAGAAGACTACTCAACCCATCAAGCCACAGTTGCCCCTTGATGCTGTTTGTTTACTAATGTTCTCCAACAATTGTCTAAGGACTTCAGAGAAGAGCTGCTGAGCCAATTGGTTTCAGCAGATGTCATTTAGGGGGATCAAATCAAATGTGGCTAAATTAAAATGCATGCCACACTTTTCAGATTTTTGTTTAACTCTTTAGGAATTTCATTTAGATATTTAATATATAAAAATGTTTATCAAATAAAATCTTCAGTTAAACATTGAAGTTTGAGGTTGCAATGTAAAACAGTTGAGGGTTGCTGAATGTTTTTAAGGCTCTTTATGCCTGGCATCGGATCAGGTCCTTGCAATAATCACAGTACTCTTTGTAGATTGAGACAGATCATAACCAAAAGATTACCACTGCGAGCAGGTGAATGGAAAGCTCTGCCAGGTGGGTGGTTTAGTCAAGTGAAATAGGGGTATACAGTAGGCTAATCCCAAGCTTACAACAACCACCAATGTTGAATCACACCATCAGAATATGTCAGAGAGCCGCTCGTCTGGTATTCGCTCACAGCAGGGATGAGCCGGCCAGATGGCCTGTAGAGACATGGGCCAAGGCCGCCACAGCAACCCGCTGAGAACGAGGTCACCCCGCACAAAAGGAGATGCTGTCACCTTTTGTGGTTATCTCCGTCTCTCCTGATTTGTCCATACGCGCCAGGCTGGGTAAACACATGCATGTGCGTACTCCTGTCACGCTGCTGTATAATTCTGCTTTTGAAGCATGTCAGAGGCTATATAGTTATAGTAAAGAGATGGGATAAGATTAAGTGGAGTAAACAAAATGATGTGGAAGAGAACATAAAGCATATACCTGTGTGTGCCCTCTCCTTACTTAACATTTTATTCGTAGCACCTTTTTAATATTACTATCTTCGTCTTGCGCAGGCTGCCTGACAATACAACAGTAACCCAGTTCTGGAAGCGTTTGGTGATAAGCAACTCTTCTAACAGAAACTGAACTCGACAGAATAAGAGCATGCTTTGCATACATAAGAAAGATCCTAATTAAGTCAAAGCAACATCTTTGACATTGTTACAACAAGACATTCTCAGATAATTAATCCCTCCTAAATATATTTAAAAAAAATACTAATCTTATGCCTGGATAAGATGCTTCCATGTGCCAGGAAGTTGAGGGGGTGCAGCACAGCTGATTACTGCCTCCTGGAACATCAAATAACATGCTTGTGAGTAGGCCTACTCCTTTTATTCTGCTATTATATATCACAAAGACACGAGGGAGCAAGTGAAAAGGACACAGGTAAATTGCCAAAGGGAGCTCTGACGGTGGAGGCCTTGCACAATGAGCGACTATAAATTAACTAACGGCAGATCATTGCCACGTGAACTTAAAAAAAAATGAGATTGAGGATCTTTAATTCATGACAGTAATGAAATGAGTCAAGCTGTTGAGTCTCAAAGGCAGAGGATCCCTATAGACGGAGGCTCTACCATTCTTTTCATCATAAGTCTGACAGATCAAAAGGAGAGCAGGGGCATAAATGACTTCCTTTGGTAATGGGGAAGTTAGCTGTATCCTGCTGCTACAGGAACTGCATTGGGCCCAGTGTTAATCACAGTTTATGACTAAAAGCTAAGGATTTTACTCGGTTTATATCACAAAATGAGCAGGTAGAACATGAAATTAAATGTATGCTTATGTCAAAGGTCCTGGAGGTCTTCCACAGTCACTTATCCTGTGACATATACACATTTTCTCTTGAATGATCTTACCTTGTGTCTCCCATGAGGTTAAGAATTACATAGATATTTATAAATGGTGCTGGCATTTGCCTTTGTAACATTCTCTGCTGCATTTGGTTGGTGTTGGGCCATAACTAAGTCTGGAATGGTATATTTATCACTTTAAGTTTTGCATTTTAGCTTTCTGCTAAACACATTGTGGGTGGAGGCTTGGATAAAAAAGTTTGGATTTATCTAGAGGAAATAAACCAGTAAAAAGAGAAAAATAAATAAATAAAATTGAAATTCTAATCAGAGAGGGAATCCTTGCTGCCTTAGCTTCACAGAAGGCCTTGTTTTTGTAAAATGTAATGTATTATATAATAGGTAAAAAACATATAAGGCAACGCTTTTATCAAGTATGTGTATTACCGTAGTATGAAAAATAATATTTGGCCCCTTTCCACATTTCTCCTTTTATTTTATTTTTGTCCTACTTAAATGTTTCAGATCAAACAAAATGTTATGTTAGATAATGATTATATGCCTTCAATGAGTAAATCTAAAAAGCAGTTTTCAAATGATTTGTATTTTGAGGCAAAAAGCTAACCAAAAAAAATGCCCCTTAGTAAAATGAAACTGGTCACTAAACCCAATAACTGGTTGTGTGACCTTTGGTAGAAACAACTGCTATCAAGTACATGTGATGACTGTAATGCTTATATTGTTGTGGAAGACTTTTGGCCCACAGTTCTTCACAGAATCCTTTTTATTCAGCCTCATTTTATGGTTTTTACACCATGAATGGCTATGCTTTAGGTAATACAACTTTAATTTAATACTAGAATTTGACTAGGCCACTTCGAAACTACAATTTTGACCTGCTGCATAACCCAAGTTAAAAAAACAACAACAAATCAAGAATCTTTACTGTCACCATGTATTACCATAGTGAAATTATTTTGAGACAGACAGGTTCAGGATGCACACAGTTTACATAAGACACACAAACACAACAAGGCATAATATTTCCATACATTTTTTTCACACACACACACACACACACACACACACACACGCGCGTCATGATTTGTCTAGATGAACCCGGACGGAACACACACACACAGAGCTAGTTTTGAGAGTTTATTGCAAGTAGGGGGTTGTGGATGGTGAAAACCAGAGTCTGTTACCGGACTGGAGCTGATGAGGGCAGGAGCAGGCTGATATATATATATATATATATATATATATATATATATATATATATATATATATATATATATATATATATATATATATATATATATATATATATTGACTTAGACTTAGTCTTAGACTTTCTTTACTGTCATTTTGTATACACAGAGTGCACACAGAACGAAATTTCGTTTTTCACACAGCTCAGAAAGATTGCAGTAACTCTACAGGATACCTTGCAGTGAATTACAGTACAGGATAAAAAGTGCAGTGATAAATCGCAGTCACTTACAGGATAAGTTTCAATAGATTTCCGGATAAAGTGCAGCAGTGAACAGTAGGCAGTTGAAATATAACCAATGTAAAACAAATATAAACAAAATGCAGTAAGGTGCATCAGTGAAGTAGACAGTTGTGCAGCGAGGTGCAGCAGTGATTTAAAAGTAGGCAGTTGCATTGCAAACAGTTTTGCAGTACGTTTCCGGGTAAGGTGCAGCAGCGATTTTGCAGGATACGATACAAATGTGCAAATGTGCAAATCAGCTAGTCGAGTGTGGTACACAGTCCGTTTTTATACTTCAGCAGTTCAGCAGTTCAGCAGTCTGATGGCAGCAGGGAAAAAGCTTTTGCAGAACCTAGTGGACCTGCAGCGGATGCTGCGGAACCTCTTTCCAGAGGGCAGCAGGGAGAATAGTCTATGATGGGGGTGTGAGGGGTCCCTGATGATGTTACGGGCTCGAGACACACAGCGCTGCGATGAAATGTCTTTTATGGAGGGAAGAGGAGCCCCGATGATCCCTTCTGCTGTCCTCACCACTCTCCTCACGTTCTTCCAGTCGGAGGCACTGCAGCCTCCACACCACACAGAGAGACAGCTGGTCAGAATACTCTCTATGGTGCTTCTGTAGAAGGTCGTCAGGATGGGCGGGGGCAGGCGGGCTCTCCTCATCCTCCGCAGAAAGTACAGTCGCTTCTGTGCCCTCTTCACCAGTGACATGGTGTTCACAGTCCAGGTGAGGTTGTCCGTGATGTGCACCCCCAGGAACTTGGTGCTGCTGACCACCTCCACCGCTGAGTTGTTGATGAGCAGTGGAGCATGGTGAGGCTGGTTTTTCCTGAAGTCGACGATGATCTCCTTCGTCTTCTCCACGTTCAGGATCAGGCTGTTGTCCCTGCACCAGTCCCTGCACCTCCTCTCTGTAGTTCTGGTCGTTGTCGTCTCTGATCAGGCCCACCACCATTGTGTCGTCTGCAAACTTCACGATGTGATTGGTGGTGAACCTGGGGACGCAGTCGTGTGTCATCAGGGTGAACAGCAGGGGGCTCAGGACGCAGCCCTGAGGGGAGCCCGTGCTGAGGGTGATGACATCAGAGGTGTTCTGTCCGACCCGGACTGACTGAGGTCTGTTGGTGAGGAAGTCTAGCAGCCAGTTTCGTAGGGGTGTGTTGAAGCCCAGATGCTCCAGTTTTCCCACCAGATGCTGTGGGATGATGGTGTTGAACGCTGAACTGAAGTCCAGGAACAGCATCCGCACGTGCGTGTTCTTCTCCTCCAGGTGTGCCAGGCTCAGGTGAAGAGCAGAGGAGATGGCGTCCTCAGTGGAGCGGTTCCGTCGGTAGGCCAACTGGAACGAGTCGAGTGTAGATGGGAGACTGGAGACGATGTGTTCCTTTACCAGCCTTTCAAAGCACTTCATCATGATGGGAGTCAGTGCAACAGGCCGGTAGTCGTTGAAACAGGTGACTTGAGGTTTCTTTGGCATCGGAATGATGGAGGCAGACTTGAAGCATGCTGGCACTGTGGCTTGGTCCAGCGAGGTGTTAAAAATGTCTGTGAGGACACCAGCCAGCTGACCTGCACACTCCTTGAGCACCCGCCCAGGTATGTTGTCGGGGCCTGGGGCCTTCCGCGGGTTGACTCTCCTCAGAGTCTTCCACATGTCGGCGGTGTCAAGGCAGAGGATCTCCTCTTCCTGATGGGGAACAGCTTTCACTGCTGGAGTGCTGTTTAGTGCCTCAAACCTCCCAAAGAAGTTATTTAGTCCATTGAGGAAGTCAGCATCAACTTCACCCACCGGGGTGGAGGGCGTGTTGTATTCAGTGATCGCCCGGATGCCTTTCCACATGCTCCTGGTGTTGCTGGCATCATGGAAAAGCTCCTGGATTTTCTGACTGTGGTTCCGCTTTGCTAGCCTGATGGCACGGTTCAGGTTGGCTCTCGCTGTCCTCAGTGCCTCCTTGTCTCCAGACTTGAAGGCTGAGTTCCGTGCTTTTAGCGCTTGACGGACCTCCGCAGTAATCCATGGTCGTTGGTTGGCTCGGGTGATGATGGTCTTGGTGGTGCTGACGTCCTCAATGTATTTGTTGATGTAGGCTGACACAGTCATATATATATATATATATATATATATATATATATATATATATATATATATATATATATATATATATATACATATAGTTCACATGGACTATAAGTGCACTTTTTTTCTTAGTTTGGCCGATCCTGTGACTTATAGTCTGTTGCGACTTATATATCGATTTTAAATGGTAAATCATACTGGGCAACATGAACCAAGTAGTAAACATTACCGTCTGTAGCCACAAGAGGGCTCTCTAGGCTTGTGGAAGCTATATGCTGCTCTTGTACCACATAAAAAAATAATTGAAACATTAACTTATAGACAACAAAGACTGAACACATCTTTGTATGTTGTTTCTGTAATTTCCCTCTGGGATTATTAAAGTATTTGTGACTCTGATTTCTGATTCTGATTCACTGTTTCAGTATGTATTTGCGCAGCAGAGCGTTGTGTGGTGCAGCTCGAAGGAACCAGACCGCAGCAGAACCATGTTATTAGGCTGTCCGTGAAGCTAACAACTAGCTTACAGGTCTGTTGTCCAGGTGCTTTACAGTTTCTCTGATGCACGTGACCTTTATGCTGCTCTCAAACATTAGTGTCATACTATTAGCTTATCATGTAGCAACGTTATGCTCACTGTTTAATTTCAGCCTAATTTTGACAACTTTCGGCGTAATGGCTTCTTACACTGAAATGTGCTGGCATGAACCATCCTGTGTGGAGTTGCTGGCCTGTTGTGCTAATTTACCCCATTCAACCTAGCAGGTATGTTTCATTCAGCCGGTTGTGGATGCAGACAATTGTGTAATTGGATAAGTTGTCTTACCAGGTTAAATGTCACTTTTTAATCTTGGATTGTGTGACATAAATTTCTAAATAAATGCCACTCATAGTCCGGTGTGACTTGTATCTGTTTTTTTTCCTCTTTATGACACATTTTCTGACTGATGCGACTTATATTTCAGAGTGACTTATAGTCCGAATTGTATGGTACATGATTGCACTGACCAACCCGCTTCCTGAGAAAGAAGCTTAAGGTGTGCAAATAGTCTTTAGGTTCGATGTGAATTACTATGTTGTTACATGAATTAATCACTCAACGAACTCGATTATGTGCTCATGCCCGCAGTACTGTGCAATAATTTACATAATTGTGCAATCTGCATGGATGAATGTCCACCCACACATTCCCTTAGAAATTAGCGTGTGCAAGTAGGCATCACCTTTAGTGTGTTTATTACATGTAAAAGACCACAAATGTCTCAGCAGGGGGCCATGGCCCTTACAGCTTTTAGGGAAGAACCTGTTTTAGAGTTTATTGGTTTTTGATTTATTGCTTGTGAAGCATTTACCTGATGGAAGTGGGGTCAAACAGTGCATTTCTCAGGCGGCAATGTGTCTGGCCTTTTTCTGGACTCATGCAGCATAAACCATGTCCAGATCTTGTAGTTGGCATCCCACAATGGTGCTTCTTTCACCACCCGTGCTAAATCCTTCCTCCCATACCACATTGTTATGCTGAGATTTAAAATATTTTTCTATGGTTTCTCTGTAAAAGTTTTTTTAACAGCTTAGTGGAAAGTCTAGTTTGTTTCAGATTCCTGAGGAAGAAGAGCCGTTGTTGGGCCTTCTTCGCCATATGGGAGGTGTTCCTAGTCCAGGAGAACATCCCCCTGTATGCACTGCGGGGCATGTTCAGTCTTCCTGGACATCCCAAAGTCCACTATGACCTCTTTGGTCTTGCTGGTATTCAGGGGAAGGTTGTTCCTGGAGCACCACTGTGTCAGATTGCAGACATCCTCTCTGTAGCGAGTCTCATCATTGTAGGATATGGTGGGTGATATACGTGGGTGAAGATGGTGAAGAGAGCAGGGCTGAGGACACAGCCATGCGGCTTTCCAGTGTTGAGCATCGGGGTCAGAGCAACAGGACAGATGTCATTGAGGCAGGTGATGGTTGTTTTTTTTAGGAACAGGCACGATGATGGAGGATTTCAGGCAGGCAGGGACCATGGAGCGCTGCAGGGAGAGGTTAAAGATGTCCAGAAAGACCTCTGCTAGTTGGTTAGCCCATGTTTTTAGGATCCAACCTCACACCATGTCTGGACCTGCAGCCTTGTTGGTGCTGACCTTCTTTATGGAGGTGCAGCTGCAGGACAAGGGGGCTGATGTTGCATCTCTCGCCTTTGGAAGATGTTCAGACAAAAAAAAAATAGTTAATTCAGGTTTAATATGTTTCCATAGGTTGTTGAGAATGGCCTTTTTTCCAATAATAAATTTACAAATCGTCTACATTTACTCAGGTTATATTGGCCTGTTTGTTTGATCTTTTGGCTGACAATGTAAAACAATGTCCACATGACAAAAATCAAAAACAGAACAAATCTCTAGGTGGGGTATACTTTTTTTCACAGCACTGTATTTATTGGTAGCAAAATCCCTAACACGACACATACAATTGTTTATCTTCCTGTGGATTAAGGAGTAAAGTTGTAGTTCCGTAATAAAAACAGGCATAAGACATTTATGTCACTAAACCATTATTATCAAATCATGTATTTTTCCTTAAAGCTCTAATAAGAGAAATCCTGACATAGAGGAATGGATTGTATATAGAATAATAATGGCCTCCTGGGCGCAGAGATGCAAGGGGCCACCCTTTTGGTGCCCCTCTGAGGAGCAATGCACCCAAATTGAAAGAAGAGCCGAACAAAGAAGCCCCATGGATGCAAAATTCCTGCTGGCTTTTTTTCTCTAATTGGGTGTCTTACAGATCTCCCCCATAAATCTCATTCTTGTTGTGTTACATCTTATTTGTGGATTCCTTATGCCTGTTTTGGGCATGTTTTGTGAACTCTTTTACATCTGTCTAGTGTCATTTTCTTCTCTTGCATTATTCAATTTTTCAAATTTCTGGGCAGGCAGTTGTGCTTCACTGAACTTAAATGCCTGCTGTCCGTTTCTCCAGTTGGAAGCTCAATGTTTACTGGCATGATAATAAAATAAATTCTGATGTGGATTTTCAGGTCATGTTTAGACCAACACCCCTTTCACACTGAAAGCAACTAGTAGGTTTTCTATACCCAGTCTATCCTGAGTGGTTCACAAGAAGACACCATGAAAGGGGGTAATCAGAAAACCAGAAATAAACAATAATCACCCAAATCTAACACGCAAACAATAAATGGTACCTAATACATATTTACTTACATACAAATCAATAATTCTAAACACATCTAAAGGTCAATCACAAGAATAAATAAAATTAAGCATAACTATTTCAAGCACTACCATCCAAATCTCATTGGTTTGCACCAAGAGCTTTTAAGCAGCATCTGGGGCATGTCTCTCCCCTTTTCTGCCCTGCCTGGTTGAGGAGACAAACCTGGAAGAGGTGAGTGCTTGTTCCACTTAACAGTTGTATTGCTAATCCCATTACATAAAGTAATGGCAAGGCAAGTTTGATTATATAGCACTTTTTAGTAACAAGACGATTCAAAGTGCTGTGGAACCCCTGGTCTACATAACATCTGCTATCTTTTTTTAATTGAATTTTCTCTGTTATTTTGCAGTTCTGCTTTTATTTTGATTATTTTGTGTTACAGCTGTTGAGTTTTATGATTTTATTTTTGGTCAATTATTCACTCGTGGTTTGCTTATGAGCAGAAAGCTATTCTAGAAAGGAACAAAAAGTCAAGGCATCAGTACAAATTAGGGGTAAGAAATGATGTTGAGGTGTATTTACCTGGAGCCAGACAGAGATCAGAACAGTGAGACATACAAATTGACTGAAAAAATAACATTGAATTTAATTAAAATACACATAAAATACCTTTAGGGATATTTATTCATCATAATGAAATCACTTACAGCAGCACCATGCAACTTTTAGCTTCTAGGGGCGCTAGATCTGAAACTTCCTGGTTTAGAACCCGTAAAGGCCACTGGCAACACTGCACTGCCGCAAAATTAAACAGTCTCCCTTCGTGTTTTGGAATCAGAGAGCAGACCATCTTGGACCAGCAGATTGACAAGCTATTGAGTTACTTGTAAAGACAAGACCACATTCACCCCTGTAGATTATATGCTACATCAGACAAGCAAAAATACGTCTGATCAGGTAAGCAAAGTGTCATATCTGTTTTGTTTTGTTGTTAAAGCGGTCTGAGCTCAGACCGAGCTCAGTTTAGGTGGAATGACCTATAACGTGACCTAGAGCGCTCTAGGTCACATGACCCATTCAGTGACAAATCTGACCCTGTCAAGTTACTTAGGTGAGTTTTTGAAAATGGCAGCCTGCACGGAGCATCAGTATGTGCCAAGTGCTGCATATTGACCATAAAAACTATTTAATATATCTCAAATTAAGCTAACACTTGGGTCAAAACCTGCACGGTTCTTCTTTAACTATAAAGATAAAATAATGTGCAATGGTTACGAATATAGGTATGAAATTGTTTGTTTGCAGACAAAAAATGGAAGCAGGAAGGGAAGAAATGGCAATGTGTAGGTATGCATTAACAGGGACCTTCAACTTCAGTCCTCGATGTCTGGTATCCTTGTATGTGTGTCTCACCCCGTTTACACTACCCATTTTTAACCGTGCCGAGACCGGTCCAAGCTCGGTGACTGAGATAACTTTAGAGTGTAAATGGAACGCAAACTGAACTGCACCGAGCGAGACACAACCGGACCACACTAAATCTAGACCAGTTCAATGGGTGGGCTCGGACCGGTTTTTCCCTGGCTCGGTTCTCTGATAACAAAGAGTGCATGAGCAGACAGCGTCATCTCCTTACAGTCAGCTGACTAATTTTGCGGTTTCAGACATTCATAAAAATACTAGCTTCCTTACCGTGCCACACGGTTTCCAGTGATGATTCTGCTTAGCAGTGTGATGAACCTCAACATCTGTCGTTGTTTCCTTCGTCTGTAAGCCCTGATTAGACGTTCGTTTGTCTTATCCACTTCCCAAAAGCTGATTCCGTCAAGTAAATTCACCAAATGTTGCCTTCTTTGCCTGACTCTCTGCAAACAACGAAATATCACAATTATAACCAAGCATAACTTCCTGAATGTTACGGGCGCCGCCATTTTGATTTGCTTGAGTCCCTCTTTCAAACCTAGAGAGCAGTAGTACCGTAGATCGTCACTAGGAGGCGAGGAACCGTGCTAGCGTGATGTGTAAATGGTCGTCAGAACCAAGCTCGGCATGGTTAAATGATCCAAGCTCGGTCCGAGCTCGGCATGGATCGGTTTATCAACGGTAGTGTAAATGGGGCTACTGCTTCAACACACCTGAGTCAAATAATCTGGTCATTAGCATTTCAACTTTTATCTAATTATGTAACTGCATTTCCACTCAGAAAAAGCCTCTTTGAACTGAAACTGTCCCCCTGAAGCATAGTCCAGCCTCACTCCCAACACCATTACACCTAGCAACATCCTTTTCTTTTTTTTTCTTTTTTTCTTTTTTGTCAGCCCTTCCTTTTTTTCCCTCCAAACTTCCAGGACAAAGAGTTCACTCTGCTCACCCGGCTTTTTCTCATTAGGCCTGGGAGTCAGATATTAATTCTGGCCTGGGTGAAAACCCTGTCGCCATTAAGATCGGGTGACAGCTCATTTTCCTTGGTGGCCAGCGGAAGACAATGGCGGTGATGGAATTGTTTTTTTTCCAGTCTGTAACCTCATTAACTCATTGGAATAAAGACAATGTGGAGTTGTTTGCATTAAGCTGTAATTATGCTGATTCACTCACTTTCTGGCTCTCTTACTCACTCTCTCTTCTCTTTCCATTTGCCACTTTAATTAGATTCTCCTCCACTCAAATACTGGCAATGTGGATCTGGTTGTGACTCGTAAATTAAGCACCCACCTACATATCACTTCTCATGGTGTTTTGTGTTTCCTGCATGAGGAGAGGGGGGGGGGCTTGGACAGTGAGGAAGGACCCCATCCCACACAACAATGTCTTCGCTAGTCATATATAACTTGGCCATATAGGCTACATTCCTCGAAAATGTCAGTGGGTCGAAGAGAACAAGTATGTGTAAATTTATTCTCACGTAAGTTCAAATGCTGTGGTGCCTGACCTTGATTTTCTCTCTTTTTGTCTTCTCTAGTGAGAGCTGGAGATGTTGGAGGAAAACAAGGAAGACAGAAGATTGAAAGGAAATGCGATGCATGGATGAACACAGGCTTTGTGCATCTGTCTCTTGTCGATTTGATCTTGTCTGCAGAGTGATATGAGCATATATAGCGTAGATAGATGTATGCCATGACTTTTTCCTAGCACCTTTTATTGATACATATCAGTGTAACCACAAGCAAACAGACTTCCAGGGACTTTGAGAAATAATGAATAACAATGAAATCTAAATAGATTTAAAAGTAGCTGTCCACTTTCAGGGAATCCACTTTTTTTTAGACATTTGCAATTTGTTTTTAAACATAGTACTGCCTGAGTTTAACTTCTTCTGCTTGCAAGAGAATGTTGGCAGGGAACCAAACTTTCATATTTATATTAGACTTAAAAAGGTTTGAAACAGCCCCCAGACGGCCCAGGATTTTTCACACCTACTGCAGCAAGGCGATGAAGTTTCTTGGAAGATTAAGAGCAGGACAATAAAAATTTGGTATCTTGCCTAAGGCCTAAAATTATCCGGTTTATTCTTAGGCTTCCAAAGCAGGAACAGACATAAAAACATGAGATCTTGTACTTTTAAAGGAGAAGTCCGGTCAAAATCAGAATTCAAACTGCTGAAAGTACTTTAAATATAAAACTACTACATACTGTGCAAAAAATTATACGTTTTTTTAATTAAGAATAATTCTCATTTAATCATGTTTATTTGGAGGAATCCATCTTGGTCAAGAATAGTACTGTCACCTCCCATTTTTTGACGTCACTCGCGGACCCGCTGTTGAGCAAGTTTCAACGCTCTGTTTGTCACGGCGCACTATTTTCCAAGATGGCGACGACTGGTGCTCTGTACGAAGCAGAGAGTGATGAAGTATTTAGTGACAGTGATGAGAGTTCCGTGGAGCTATCATCATCTGATAGCGATATGGATGTTTTAGAAGAGTTTCTTGACAGAAACCGGACTTTTGACGGAATCCAGCATACCTATTTCCATTGCAAACTCAGTCGGGTCCTACAGTATATATATATACACGCGCGTGTGTGTGTGTGTGCGCGCGCGCGCTCCGCGCAGCACGGCTTTGCCGGCGCTGCAGCGGAGCGCGCGCACACACACACACACACACAGCGTAGGAGAGATCGCGCTGAAGTGACTTAAGTTATATATTTGCCCCCTAGTAAATAGGGCAGGTGGTCATTATTGTATAAATAATAAAATATAAAAGCATTCCAGCACATGCTGGGCGGAGCACGGCTTTGCCGGCGCTGCAGCGGAGCACACACACACACACACACACACAGCGGAGGAGAGATCGCGCTGAAGTGACTTAAGTTATATATTTGCCCCCTAGCAAATAGGGCAGGTGGTCATTATTGTATAAGTATTAAAATATAAAAGCATTCCAGCACATGCTGGGGCGGAGGGATACCATGTGGTATCCATCCGCCCCTCTGGTCGGTAACCATCCCCGTAACTTCTAAATTAAAAATTAAAAATTAAAAATTTAAAAATAACTTACTGAAAATCCTCGCCCTCATGTCATGTTCAAAACATTCTTCTTCGAGATGGTCACTGCATATGACGTGTTTTCTCTCTGGCCAGAAGTTAGATGGCAAATCCGCTCTTCAAGTTGGCAATCCAGCGCCGAGCCCGGTGGCTCATGAATCGGGAAGTTGAAATAAGCTATGTTTTTTCCACTTTTACCAGTTGTGTTGGAACATCCGATGGCCATGCACGTGGGCATTGTTGCTTCAGCAATAGCTCTTGGGAATGTCAGCGGTGAAGTCCTCTGGAAATCCGAAATAATTATTGATGATCGCAGCTGTGTAGAACGGCTCCTATTGACTTTGCATGGAAAGCGGAGAGAAATGCTGTCACCGCTTCCGCTTTTCTACGTCGCAAGATGTGATGTCAAACGCCCCTTACTGCCCAAATATGGGCAGTAATGTCAGCCCCCATACACAGTGATTCAGACGACAATTTATGTTTTTATTTTCTTATTGATTAAAGATAAGTTCATTAAATAACCACGAACGTATTAGTTTTAGTTATAGCTAATGATACCCGGATTTTTCCTTGTTGACCGGACTTCCCCTTTAAAAACGTTTAGAAACCACAAAACAGTGGTTTCTAAATAACTACAAATTATTTAGAAAATTATCAATATGCCTAGTGCATGTTATTACTACTTTGTAAGAAATACAGTTGTTTTGCTCTAAATGTATTCATTCCCTATCTATTTTGGGAAACTTAGCAGCCTTATATGGAACAAAGAGGTCTTCACAAGTTGAACAGACAAAATTAGATCCTGGTTTAAATTTGAACAGTTTTTTTTTTGCTTTGTGCTGCTAGGTGAGAAGTTAATTGGTTTGATCCAAATATTAGGTCAAAAATTGTGACCCAGTTTTATTTTAGATGAGACACAAAGGAGCCTGATCATTCTTCAAAGATTGCCATTTTGAGCAATAAATTAAGCTGATTTAATTTATTAAAAGCTTTAAATAAGCTCTTACATAGGGTGAAACAGTAAGAAGTAGTATAATTTTTTAACAGCTGAGTTGTGATGAACTTAATTTCCCTCTAAAGAACGTCCTTTGTTATGCAAGATGTTAGCTTTTTGCCTGCTTAGCACGCTTTATTCACGCTTTAACCGAAGAAGTGGTCATTATGTCAAGACATTGAAAAGTATTCCTTTTTAGTAATTCATTAAAAAAATTAACACTAATTGATTGCATTTATTTCACTATTTGTGTAATTAAATACACAATTTATTTCTGTTAATTTGATGACATAAAGGTATGGAAAACACCAAATTCAGTTTCTCAGATAATTTGAATACTACATAGAGCAAAAAATGTATTTGTTATGATCGTGAATCAGGCAAACCTAGTATTCAAACCCAACAAGTGAGGTTAAGGCAAAAAACAGGATTTTAATAATGAAAACAGGAACAGGCGGGCTCAATAGTCAAAAGGACAGTCCAAAATCCGGTACACAAAAAGCAGTCCAAAATAGGCAGAGGTACAGACAGGGCAAAGCAAGCTCGGATAACCATAGGACAGAAACTAGTCGGTAAACCGGTAAATCAGTCAGACAGGGCAGGAAAAACAGATCAGGGAATAGGCTGGCTCAGAATCAAAAAGGCTCTCGGGTTATCGTCAACAGGTCAATCAGAATAAAGAATGCTGGAACTAAACTCACCGTGGCTCGTTAATGATCTGGCAGATAGCAGAGGTTTGTGGCAGGACTATATAGGGGAGTGAGCAGGTGAACAGGAGTGAAGGCTAATTATAAGTGAGCAGGTGGATCTAATCAAGGCAAGAAAGCTGACAGATTGCTGAGGGGAGACCGAACAGAGCTGATAAAGTGACAGGTGGAAAAACAGGTAACCTAAACAGAAAAACATGTCTAAATCAAAACCAAACAAGACCCCAAAATCAGAAACTTAACTAATAAATCTGATAACATAAACCAAGACAAAACCCAAATCGTGACAGAACCCCCTCCTCAAGGCCGGATTCCAGACGGCCTCAGAAACAAAACAGACTAGCTCGGGTGGGTGGAGGGAGGTACAGGATGGAGGGCTAGAATCAAATAAATGTCCAAATAAAAACTCAAACAAAACAAGACGAGTCAAGTTCTCAGGCGGGCGTCCAGGAGGACGGCCCCGACGAGTCAGGTTCTCAGGCGGTCGTCCAGGAGGACGGCCCCGACGAGTCAGGTTCTCAGGCGGTCGTCCAGGAGGACGGCCCCGACGAGTCAGGTTCTCAGGCGGTCGTCCAGGAGGACGGCCCCGACGAGTCAGGTTCTCAGGCGGTCGTCCAGGAGGACGGCCCCGACGAGTCAGGTTGTCCGGCGGACGTCCCGAAGGACGGCCTCGGTGTGTCAGGTTGTTCGGCGGACGTCCCGAAGGACGGCCTCGGCGTGTCAGGTTGTCCGGCGGATGTCCCGAAGGACGGTCTCGGCGTGTCAGGTTCTCCGGCGGACGTCCCGAAGGACGGTCTCGGCGTGTCAGGTTCTCCGGCGGACGTCCTCGGCGTGTCAGGTTCTCCGGCGGACGTCCTCGACGTGTCAGGTTCTCCGGCGGACGTCCTCGGCGTGTCAGGTTCTCCGGCGGACGTCCTAGGCGTGTCAGGTTCTCCGGCGGACGTCCTAGGCGTGTCAGGTTCTCCGGCGGACGTCCTAGGCGTGTCAGGTTCTCCGGCGGACGACCTCTGTGAGACAGGTAATCCGGCGGGTGTCCTGAAGGACGGCCCCGGTTAGCAACGATGTCCGGCGGCCGGTGGCGGAGCAGGTCTCTCATAGGCCGGCGGCGGAGCAGGTCTCTCATAGGCCGGCGGCCGAGCAGCAACCTCGGGGACCGTCGGTAGAACCGGACCCTCAGGAACCGACGTCTGGAGAGAGAAAGAACAGAACCTGCCGCCGGACTAAAGGCTGGAGACAACGCCGGACTAAGAGCTAGAAGAGAGGCCTGGTTAAAGAGTTCAGGAGGCGTCTGGCTACAGAGTTCAGGAGGCGCCTGGCTACAGAGTTCAGGAGGCGCTTGGCTACAGAGTTCAGGAGGAGCCTGGCTACAGAGTTCAGGAGGAGCCTGGCTACAGAGTTCAGGAGGAGCCTGGCTACAGAGTTCAGGAGGAGCCTGACTACAGAGTTCAGGTTCAGTCGGCCCCTGGCTACTGGCTTCAGGTTCAGTCGGCCCCTGGCTACTGGCTTCAGGTTCAGTCGGCCCCTGGCTACTGGCTTCAGATTCAGACGGCCCCTGGCTACAGGCTACAGGTTCAGACGGGGCCTGGCTACAGGCTACAGGTTCAGACGGGACCTGGCTACAGGCTACAGGTTCAGACAGGGCCTGGCTACAGGCTACAGGTTCAGACGGGGCCTGGCTACAGGCTACAGGTTCAGACGGGGCCTGGCTACAGGCTACAGGTTCAGACGGGGCCTGGCTACAGGCTTCAGGTTCAGACGGGACCTGGCTACAGGCTTCAGGTTCAGACGGGGCCTGGCTACAGGCTTCCGGTTCAGGAGACCCCGGGCTACAGGCTTCAGGTTCAGGAGGCCCCGGGCTACAGACTTCAGATGCTCCCAGACCCTTTAACACCCAGAACCTCATCAATAACCCTTCCAGAACCTCCGACAGAGACAGTTTGGTCAGCCACTTGGGAAATTGGCTGTCAAGCCAAAGATGAGGGGGTAAGAGCTTCCGAAGAGGTCCAGGGGCCTCTAAGTCTCCATGGGGCTCTGGGTGCTTGTCTTCTCGGCGAGGCCCCCGACGGAGCTTGTCGTTCGGGCGAGGGCCACGACGCCGCTTGTCGTCTGGGCGAGGGCCACGGCGCCGCTTGTCGTCTGGGCGAGGGCCACGGCGCCGCTTGTCGTCTGGGTGAGGGCCACGGCGCCGCTTGTCGTCTGGGCGAGGGCCACGGCGCCCAGTGTCCCGATGAGCCCCCGAGTTGCGGCCTGAAAGAGGGCTCGTCTGAACCCCCTCATCGTGGGCCTGTGGTAGACCCTCCTGGGTTCCCACGTCGCATACTGGCGGCGGACCCTCCTGGGTTCCCACGTCGCAGACTGGCGGCGGACCCTCCTGGGTTCCCACGTCGCAGACTGGCGGCGGACCCTCCTGGGTTCCCACGTCGCAGACTGGCGGCGGACCCTCCTGGGTTCCCACGTCGCAGACTGGCGGCGGACCCTCCTGGGTTCCCACGTCGCGGGCCGGCGGCGGACCCCCCTGGGTTGCAGCGTCTCGGGCCGGCTGCGGACCCTCCTGGGTTGCAGCGTCTCGGGCCGACTGCGGACCCTCCTGGGTTGCAGCGTCTCGGACCGGCTGCGGACCCTCCGGGGTTGCAGCGTCTCGGGCCGGCTGCGGAGCCTCCGGGGTTGCAGCGTCTCGGGCCGGCTGCGGAGCCTCCGGGGTTGCAGCGTCTTGGGCCGGCTGCGGAGCCTCCGGGGTTGCAGCGTCTTGGGCCGGCTGCGGACCCTCCGGGGTTGCAGCGTCTTGGGCCGGCTGCGCAGACAGTGCTGCCTTATAGCTGCCGGAGGCCGGCACTGGAGCTGAGGTAGGAGGCGGGTCCTCTGGGACAGGTGCAGGTGCCGGGGCGTCGGCTGGACCCTTGGGGACAGGATTGAGTCCACTATAGAAACCTTGGAGAGCCGCTCTATAGTGCCCCTCGACCTCCTTTAATTTTGCCTCCAACTCCTCTGAATACTGGCAGAAAAGAGCCTCCCTAAGGTCTTTAATAATAGGGGCAAAAGCTCTTAACTGGTCCTCCAGAGCCAGATCCTCAGCATCACGGGCGCCAACAGGAGGCGCTGTGGGCTGCTCAGCTCTGGGAAGCACCAGACTCCGATCCACTGGGCAGGAAGTGGCAACGGACGGGCGCGGTACTGACTCGCCTGTCGGCCGAACAGAACGGGTGAAGGAGCGACCCACAGGTTTCCGTCCCCTCCTCCGACGGCGGGACGGCAGGACTTGCTGGAGGTTTGATCCTGTCGGTAGAGCCCACAGCGTTCCCTGCATCTCCTCCTCTGGAGGGAGAGAGAAAAAAAGATCCGGGCGAAGATCCCGCACCACCTCCGCTTCGACCTCCATAAACAAAGTTGGTTCTGGATAAAACCCATGGGCAGAGCCGACAGCGGTGTCGCTGGGTGAGTGATCCCTTCTATTCTGAGTTGAATCTGAATTTGTGACAAAGAGCCCTCCCAATCGTAAACTCGGAGCAGGCAGCGGGTTACTGCTGCTGCGGCTGCTGGCGAGATGGCGTCTGGGACCGATACCAGGGGGACAGAACGCCAATCTGGAACCCTCCCAAGCCATAGCGTGTGGAGGGGAAAAAAAAAAAAAACCTCTAAAAACTTGTTGGGCGATAGGTTTTAGTTTGGCCAGATCATTCTGTTATGATCGTGAATCAGGCAAACCTAGTATTCAAACCCAACAAGTGAGGTTAAGGCAAAAAACAGGATTTTAATAATGAAAACAGGAACAGGCGGGCTCAATAGTCAAAAGGACAGTCCAAAATCCGGTACACAAAAAGCAGTCCAAAATAGGCAGAGGTACAGACAGGGCAAAGCAAGCTCGGATAACCATAGGACAGAAACTAGTCGGTAAACCGGTAAATCAGTCAGACAGGGCAGGAAAAACAGATCAGGGAATAGGCTGGCTCAGAATCAAAAAGGCTCTCGGGTTATCGTCAACAGGTCAATCAGAATAAAGAATGCTGGAACTAAACTCACCGTGGCTCGTTAATGATCTGGCAGATAGCAGAGGTTTGTGGCAGGACTATATAGGGGAGTGAGCAGGTGAACAGGAGTGAAGGCTAATTATAAGTGAGCAGGTGGATCTAATCAAGGCAAGAAAGCTGACAGATTGCTGAGGGGAGACCGAACAGAGCTGATAAAGTGACAGGTGGAAAAACAGGTAACCTAAACAGAAAAACATGTCTAAATCAAAACCAAACAAGACCCCAAAATCAGAAACTTAACTAATAAATCTGATAACATAAACCAAGACAAAACCCAAATCGTGACAGTATTATTGATACATCTATTTAATTTAATGGCCATACTATTGCCTACCCAAACATAGCGAGGACAACTGACCCGACAAGTGTTCGGCAGGCAGTCACTGAAGTAATAAAGCAACAAAAGGTAATTTGATTGGTGGTTGTTCATAGAGAGTGATAGAGAATAGGCACAAGCAGCAGGGATAAAAACAGCATTGATAGGATCGTTACACAAAGCTTACTGAAGAGTTTGTCGGAGGTCAACAAGGCATGGCCTGCAGCTGGAGTCAGAGTTTCAAGTGCCACCACAGATGCATCAAGGACCTGGGCTACAACTGTCGTATTCCTTGTGTAAAACCTCTTCTTCACAATAGTCAACATCATTTAGCGGTGGCTTCTTCTGGACAATCGTATCTGCATAGCTGGCTACAAACTGCCGTGTTCGTAGACCTCGCATCTACTCTAACTCACATGGACTAACACAAACAAAAAGGTCTGGTGGACTTCGGAGAAGCAGTTGTGTTTCATCAAGGAAGATGACCAGGAATGGAATGGTTGGAACCGAGCAGTAACAAGATTGGATCTACGGACAGAGAGACGACTGGTTAGTGAGCGGTAGGTACATGGAACCAGGAACATCTAGGCGCTTAGGATCAGGTCAGCAATACCAATGAAGCGAGCCAATGCTCTGACGCCTTCCTTCTGCCTCTAGCCGTCTTAAATGCTCCTCTTGATGAGCTGGAGATGGGAAACACCTGCTGCCGGCGTCCACCTGTTGCACCCTGCAGGAGAGAGGTAAGAACAACACACACCACGGCTGACCTGAACCACATACCTGACAGATCATCAAAATGAGCAAAAAATATTGACAAACAGAGGTAAAAGAAGCATTTTTTCCTAGTTCAAATATTTCCAAAGGGACACTGAGCTAAAATTCCCACCTCATCTTGACCATGACCAACTAGCCCAGAACTCGAGTATATTCCATAAACAAATAAAAAAAAATGAAATGACACAGGGAATAAGCATTGAACAAACTTGAAATCTGTTAAATACCTTGTGGAAATGTCCTTTTTTTCCTAAATCTTGAAGATTCTGGGGAATCTTTCTTTGTGCTTTGATCATTTGCTCATGCCATAGATTTTCAATTGGATACAAATATTTTTCTTCCAGAAATGGTGTGTTCAATTACCTCTTACGAGTTCAGATTTGGCTTCATTTGACCAGACTGTATACTACCAGTATTTCATTGGCTTGTGCAAATCTTCTGCAGTAAACTTTTATCAAACATGCTTTTTTTATAGTGGAGTATTGCACAGTGAGACTGTTGCGACTGAGCGCATTACTTATTGTTTTCATAGAAAAATTAAAGAGTGTTTGATATTTTCTGCAGCTCTCCATGACTGCTCCTTGTTTTTCAGTAAACTCTTTTGATCACCTGTTAGGATCCAGCTCTGCCAGGGTGAATAAGGAAGTAACAGTAAGACCAGGTGTTACAGGTTTAAAGTCAAATGGTTTAATTGTTCAGTTCTGGTTGAAAATAAGAGTCTTTTGACTTGTGAGGGGCATCTGGCTGAGGGGCTGGTTTATGGTGAAATTATGTTCTTTCCACTTGTAGAATATGGCTCCAACAGCACTCGCTGAAATAATCAGAAGTCTAGAAATACACCTGTCATCATTGCCTATTATCTATTGCGCAACAATAAAACTTTTTTGTAAAGGTTTTTTTTGCTTTTATCAGTTTTACAGCTTTGTGGTAATGAGAAAACATTTGACAGGCAGTTTTTTTTATAAGATAAGAGATACCGTGACAAGATCCTGAGGCCCATTGTTGTGCCATACATCCAAGAACATAATCCCTTATGTTGCAGCAGGATAATGCACGGCCCCATGTTGCAAGGATCTGTACACAATTCTTGGAAGATGAAAACGTCCCAGTTCTTACATGGCCGGCATACTCACCGGACGTCACCCATAGAGCATGTTTGTGATGCTTTGGATTGCCGTATACGAGAGCGTGCACCCGTTCCTGCCGATATCCAGCAACCTCGCACAGCCAGTGAAGAGGAGCGGACCAACATTCCACAGGCCACAATTGACAACCTGATCAACTCTATGCGAAGGAGATGTATTGCACTGTGTGAGGCAAATGGTGGTCACACCAGATACTGACTGGCTTTCTGAGTCCCCAGACAAAACTGCACCTTTCAGAGTGGCCTATTATTGTGGGCAGTCTAAGGCACACCTGTGCACTAATCATGGTGTCTAATCAGCATCTTGATATGGCACACCTGTGAGGTGGGATGGATTATCTCAGCAAAGGAGAAGTGCTCACTATCACAGATTTAGATTGGTTTGTGAACAATATTTGAGGTGGAAAAAGTTTTAGATCTTTGAGTTCATCTGATAAAAAATGGGAGCAAAACCAAAAGTGTTGCGTTTATATTTTTGTTGAGTGTATCTTATGCCACAGATAAACATTTATTTAAAACTAAATATTATTTGTTCATCCATTTAAGATGAGGCACATTTCTTCTCTACCCACTCTTCGATTGGCTTAGCATTAGACACTCATCCCTTCAACCAATTGTTGGGGTAGGAAACCTAAAACAGTGGTGACAAAAAAAAAAAAAAACTTCTAAGATTTACAGACACAAATCTGAATTTGAATGACAAAATATATACTCGTTTTATAACAGTGCACAAAATGTTGTCTATCTTTAATTAGGCTACTTTACAAATATGTTTTTGATGAATGTAGCTCACTAGCCTATCTATACTACTTAGCTTGTAAAAGGATTATCTTATCTTACATGAAAAAAACAAAGCATTTATTTGCATAACTTTCCCAGACGTTCAGTAAATTCTAATCAGGTTGTTGTATATGTGTGAAAAATTAAGAGGCTCAATAAAGTCTCTAATGCTCCAACTCCACAAATTGGGTCATAGTTTTTGACCCAACCAAAAGAACTAACAGCATAACCCAACAGTTTTTTTTGTGTTTATGAATAGGGATTTTTATTGTGTTAATTTTGTCTTCAAATTGGCTAGTTTAAAATGATTTTTTTAACTATTCAAAAATATATATTTTAAAGCTTATTGTTTACATAAATATGTTACAAATATGTCCCAGGCTGAAAGGTTTTGTAAATTAGTTTGTCTTTGAATGTTAGGGGTTGGACCTTTAAAGTAATTAAATAGACTCTCCCTATTGTGATCAAAATTCTCAATATTCACAGTTTAAAGAAGTTAGTAGAACGTAGTTGAGATTTAAAATGTTCCTTATTGTATAGGTCCAGAACATTTAAACTTTAGGTCCAAAATCAAACTTTCTAAAACCATCATATGATCTGAAAATGTTCTTGTAAGATCATATGTAGAACCTTTATAAATAATGATGGAAAATAATGCCAAAAGTCACCAAACCTAAGACTGGCATGCACAGATAATTATTTTATCTACAGTAACATTTTGTTAGTAGTATTTTGAGCTCAGGGATATTCTGTCGTCTGTTCACCGACATCTTTGTCTTGAGCTTTCTTAATTCCAGCATCTTTTGTTCATAAAGGACAGAGCTTTATTATTTTTCATGTGCAGCACTGTGTGGCCATTGTATTTTAAAGACAAGCTGCTCTGCCACCGTTGTGATCAAAAACATGTCCTTCTTGTTGTCGGCTTTGTGTTACTGTGTAACAGCTGGACAACAGAGCAATTTGTCCTGACAAGCCCTCTACAAAGGAGCCATATTGCTCTGTCTCAAATTCTAGGTCGGTTCAGGATGGATTATTAGTCTGCATTTTGCAATGTTAGCTGCCACCCTTCTCTTGGTTCCTTTACCCTAAGTAATTCCCATCGCAGATTATTTAGGGGCCTAATGTCTTCACTCTGTCTAGTAAAGTCAATTACACCCACTAAATGGAATTAGTTCATTTTCCTCTCTTCAGTCTGTGCTGTCTCCGCTGGCAACGTCTCTTCACATGCCTTTCACATAATGGGACTTTTAAATTTCCTTAATTTCAAACATTCAAAGGGACCATGAAAATTATTTGCAATAGCTCAAAAACAAAGTTACTCCACCTTAGAAGTGTTCTCATAAATTGGAAGTCCTTCTCAATCCTCGAAACAGAGTGAGTCTTGAATTGAGATACAGATTATTTAGGGTCGTTTACAAGCTTCTCTTGGCAAAGGTAACTGCAGTCTAATTAATTGCATATGAATAAATATTATGTAAGACAACAACAAGCTATTTCAATTAATTTCAATTGAAAAGGTAATTAAACATTTGTTAGTGTATGTGTATCACCTGGCAGTAGGTTCAGATTGAAAGTCTGATGGCGTGTCCATCTCTGAATCTAAATTAATCTCTGCTGTTAAATCTTTGAAAGTATTATTGTATTCTGTGAGATACTGGAAGTGTGTGAAGGCAAACAATCAATCTTCAACAGAATCTCAATCTTTTGTCTTTAAGCCTCCAAAAGACGATAAGACATGACCATCAAGATTGCAGCTCAGTGGTCTGAAACATGACCTTTACACTCTGATGAATAACGACAACAGACATGCCACATGCCACCAGTGTGGACGTCAGAGAATTCAATATCCATCAAAAAGCTTTGAATTATAACCGGAATCAGAATCAGCTTTATTTGGCCATGACTGTCAAAGATTTTGACTTCTATTGCAGAGCTTACAGCGAACAGACATTAGGAATTAATACATACGCAATATGTTTTTGTTGTAAAATATTTGAAAATAAGGTAGGTTGCGAGTTTGTGATAGGGCAAATATACTTATCTTGTTTCACAGTGGTATAGCTGAATTCTCAGGCTATGTGGGGTGTTAATTGTGTTCATCAGAATGACAGCTGTCTCTGTGGCTGGTCCTAGGAAATAGTTCTCTGTCGCACTGGCAAGGTAAAAGTCTAAACAGTTTGTGCGCTGCATGTGCGGTGCTTGCAGAGATGTTATTTGACCTCTTCCTGACCTTAGATCTGTACAAATCCTGGATGGAGAGAAGGTCAGTCCCGATGTTCCTCTCTGTTGGCCTAATTGTTGTGACGCCAACTGTAAGATCGCTCCTCCCATGCAGAAGTGTACCCTAGGCCGATGTAGCGCCAGACATCAAAAGCAGTGTAATCTACCTTATCTACCAACAATAAGTCAAAAAAGAGAAAGGGAAAAATTGTTAATTGTGTCAGTAAAGTTTAAGTACACAACTTATACCCAACTTAAAATATAATAATTTTGAAATATAAATTTTACTTTACACTACTTATTAAATGCTTTGTACAAAATATGAGTCCTGTTAACTCATTATACCTAAGAAAGACTCAACTTAGGCTACCAGCAGTTGCAAAATACAAATATCCAAAATACATAAAACACAGCAGGACTGGTGTCAAATATCTCCATTTAATTTTACCATCAAGCATAAAATATTTCTGAACAAAGATTGAGATACCTTTGCACAGACAAACATGCGGTAGTTCCCTGTTGATCACAGTTGCGTTCAGCTGCTCTTGAGGTTGCTTGCGTGCCTTTATCCATCTTTTACATTTTACTGGAGTCCTTTTGTGTTTTGGGAAAGGAATAAACTGTATTCCAACCTCCAGGCATTCAGAATAACGCTTGTCTGAGTTGTATTTTTCCACTGACAATGTTTAACCATTTTTACAGATGTTTTTTAACAAAATCTCCCTAACCACAATGCGTCATAATGTAAAATCCTGGAAATGTTGTCAGTGGTAATGGGTGTGCAGCTTCTGTAGGTAAAGGGGGGTTTCACTTTGGGACAAAGTGCAATTACTGATTGTCCAGTTACTGATGAGTCTCCAAGATTGACTGACAGGCGGCGTGACGTCAGTTAGCTGCTTTTCTTAGCTTCTCTAATCTCTGTGGTGAGTTTGTCCTGGCCTGCTTATACTGGGCCCAGTGCCAACCGTAGTAAGCCTCCGCTTAGGCCCGACACAGCTTTCTCACATGTGAAGAAAACCACGGTGTATTGTTACATGTGTCCTACTCCATAAGATTGCATGAAGTGAAACAATAAGCCCCCACCCCTCTTTAGCCACTCACTCAGGACTAATTACTAGTCAAGGTTGATTCATGGGTATAACACCTCTCTCTCTCGCTCTCTCTCTCTCTCTCTCTCTCTCTCTCTGTCTCTCTGTCTCTCTCATAATTTTTCTTATCTATCTTTTTTAGGGTCAGATTTGATCAATTCTGTTCATTTTGCATAAAGATGATGCCGTATTAATTCTGCATCTTTCCTGAACCACGGTTTTTAAATCTGGTCTAGATATATGTATTTTATTAGGTCTAAATCTAAAATATGTCTTGTCACAGCATCAGTAAATGTATAAATGTCAGTGGGTGAAGCTTCAAACAAACTCCAATCTGTGCAGTCAAAGCAGGTCTGTACCATCTGCTTTGACTCATTAGTCCACTTCCCAACAGTCTTAACCACAGATTTTGAGGTTTTCAGTTTTTGCCTGTAAGGTGGGATGAGATGAAGCAGACAGTGATTGGAGAATAAAATAAAAGGTGTTTTACCTTCATATATAAATGTATATAAAATGTAACTTAATTGCAAGCTCATTTTTAACCAAACAATTTGTTTGAGCATAATCCAATCACAATATTCCAATTGGCTTGTTTACATGACGCATTTTTATTCTGATCGGCCCTTTATTGTGATTACTTTTGTCCATGTATATGTAGCTATTGATAAACGTTTAATAAGCGATGCTGGAGTTTTATATGCCTAAAGGCCCTTATCTTCACACGCCACTAAAATGCAAAGCAAAAATCAAATTGTGTGACATAGATATTACATTATGTAGCACTAAGTTAATGGAACATAATTGTCTAATGGTGAAAGAAAGATACAGAAAACTCTGAAAATGGTGTGCAGATGTCTAATCAGATGTTAATTTTGTTGGAAACAAAACAAATGTCTAGAATCTTGTGCATTGATTACAGCGATGCAGAATCCAACTGATGTAAATAAATGGTAGAGAATGAACCGCTCTGTTGTTTTTTTTAAGAACTGTCCTGCATAGACCAGACTTGCTTTTTACATGAGTGGCCTTTCTTTTTAAACCAGTCAAATAGGAAGGTTAATGGATTTTTTTCATCTCCAAAAGATACAGGCAGCTTCTTCCATGCAGTTCGATGGCTAATAGCTCTCACTTTGTCTCTCTGCAGGCTTCTGGCCCTGGGCTATGGCTATCTCTGGAAAAAAAAGAAAAAGGTCAACAGGAACACTCTGCACTCATAAAAACAAGCCAATTAACACACCCCCTCTCGGAAACCTGCATTACTTATTCAGTATCCCTGCTTAGGACCAGGACTGGGTTGAGGGAGCAGGTAGGGAGGATGTAGGAAGAGATGAGGGAGATCAGTGGATATGTGGGGCTTAATTACCGTCAGCTCTGCAAGCCATCTTCACAGAACTAATTTCTTGGCAGGAGCAAACGGAAGCAGGCCTGCAGCACCCGAAGCTAGTATCTGTGTTTCTGACACGTTTCTCATTCACAGAAGTGTTCTGTTTAACCACACTTAGATCAGGGTGAAACAACTCCTACTTGAAAAGGCTGACACACTTTAAGATGAATAATGAAGGAAGTGTTTTTTTGTCGAATCCTCTAACTGGTTTAATGAGGGAAAATCATTTCCTTGAAGTTTAAGGAACCTTCCTTCTCGTCAGGAGATAACTCAATGTCCTGTGTGGATAACTTTTCTCTTATGATTCACTAAGAATATCACAAAATAGAAGTGTGTTGGCTTGGTGCAAGGATAAACACTTAGTTTCACACCAAAAGGAGGAAATGTGATTAAGTCCCCACATCTCCACATCAAGCGATAAACATCATTAGATGGAAATTGCCCTATCTAATTTGTTGGGAAGTGTCTGTGATGTCACGATTGGATGTGCTCCTCTAAATAAGACACAGGCAACATCAGGCTGTTCAAAAAAACACTTTGATTTGATTAATCATGCTATGTTGTTGGCACCAGTCATACTGTCAAAGCAAAACTGAATTCTTTGCTTTAACTAAGCAAGATGAAAAATATATATACAGAGACAGACGGGATTTCTCCTTCAATCATTGCTCAGTCAGTAAAATATATGGCACCAAACTGTTCAGAAATGGTTATATAATCCATCTCAGTTTACAGCGTCATGACAAAGTAAATATTTTTTATTGTAGAGTTAAGCCAAAAATGGTGTACACCAAAAAAAACAAAAAAGCGAATTCATAAAACCACCCAGGCTGCAGCTCTATTTCACTTTATAACTCACAACTGCACCTGAACATTTGCGTACCAGGTTCTGCCTCGTGTTCTGCCCTCTACACACTCGTAAACAACCATAAATGGTCAATGCAAAGCAGCTCATGACTGTTAATGTGCATTTCAATGAGTCAGCTGATCATGGTTATTTCATGGTTACCAACGGAAATCATGGAGAAAAGAGCAAAGCAACTGTGAAAACAATCTGGGAAAGACATTTATTAAATGTGTAAATAGAAGTAAAACCACATGCGTTGTCAACATTAAAAGAACTTCTTAAAATGTTAATCTTTTTACTGTCTTAAACATCGGATGACATTTCAACATATGCTCCATGTTTAAATTCCTCTTGCCTTGGAGGAGGCTGTGTGTGTCTGAATCGTTGAGTAGGAGTGAGGCGAGGAGGGATCATCATCGGAAGCCCCCCCAATGATGAAGAGTCCTCAACACCTGATGTCAGTCTCCACAGTGAAGCGTGAATGGTATTAAAGCGTACCTCCTCTACGCTCTGGGGTTTGGAGAGCTGGTTAGTCCCCAGCACCTGAGGGGGTAGCCACTGTCCTCTGCAGGTTTTAGCAGAATGCGGTGCTCTATGGAGTCTAAATTGGCACATTAGCCCATCATCATCATGGGCAGGGAAATCTTGGTGATCCCTGAAAACGTGTTCTCTCCTAATTCTCATTTGCAAGGTCGTCCAGCAGTGCGGCATACACCGTGCAGCATTACACACGGGAGTCTTCACGATATTTAAATGCTTACAGCAATCATTGCCACACCTTGTCACAAATATGCATTAATCTGTGGTACGCGTCACCCTAGAGATCATCGGGGAAAAGAATGTCCATCCATACATGTTCTAACACGTCTATCCCTTGTGGGCTCATGAGGGGTGCTGGTGCCTATCTCCAGCTCTCAAGAGGCAGGTTACACCCTGGACAGGTTGGGAGAAGAATGATGGTAGAAAACCCAGATGAAGCATTGCCCAGTCATTCATTTTAGACTTAACTTGGTTTATGGGCCTTTTTTATTACTTTGAAAGATCCTTATGTGTAGTTATGGCTCACCAGAGCAAGCATGAATAACACTACGGTTTTGAATGCTTGTGATAAAGTCGACCTATAATTTAAGTCTGATATGGAGTGAAAATGAACATACCATACAATGTACGCATGAGTGAGAGTTGCCGTGAGGGCTGCACATTTTCCAGTCAAGTTTTTTTTTTTTTAATAGATCATAACATTTGCATGGAAAGTGACATACACAACTTTCAGGCCAGTTTTATGCGTAAGCAAGCTTTAGAAATGAGGCCCCTGATAAAAGGCTATTTGGGTTTCTGTTTTTATTTGTTTGTGTTCTGAACATTTTTGTGCTTTTAATAGGTTTTTTTTTTTTTTTAAATACACTCCAAAAGATTTGTAACAGTATTTTTTTTACAATATGTGGCAATACAAATTATGGACAAGTTCTAGAGTGAATGCTACACTTTCAAACATTGTGTTTGCAAAAGAGTTTGGAAACTATGTTTCTTTTTCCTTGCCCTTTATGTGCTACATTTGTTGGTCAATCAAATAAAATCCCATTTGAATACATTGATTGTGGCTGTAACCTGATTCAAATTGAAAAAGTTGAAGGGATTTTAATAGTTGTGCATGCCGCTAGCCGCTGTCTGAAAATTTGCTTCTGATTATGAACCACAAACTCTTGTTTAATTCAAGGGAGGAAATGTACAATTTTTGATGTGAAAAAAATGGCAGGTTCTATCTCCTCTGACTGCTACCACTTATGTTTGATCTCCCATAACACCGCCACTTGTCAATACACTTAGACCCGATTAAAGGCTTTTTCCTATCACAATAGAAAACACCACAGGCTGTACGTTCCAGGTAATCATCAGCTTCTATTTATCCCATAATTTATTGCAACATTTCCCCACTCTGACAGAGAGATTATTCTGTGTTTATTGAAATTCTCTCATATAGTAAATCCAACATTTATAACCCGAGTACCTCCTCTGATAGTCCTAATACTCAGGTTTGTCATATGGTTACAGCGCAGCAGCAAAAAAAATAAAAATAAAAAAACCTTTGTGCATTAGTGCACTATAGCTCTGGAACTGAAGCAGCTAACTGTGTGCTTCAGAGCAGGCAGGTAAGTGTTAGCTATTAGTCACTGCTGGCGTTGCAGTTGAGTTTCTATTTGTGTGGGTGCATGATAGATATTATGAGAAGATCACATCTTCACACCTATAATTTCCAAATGACAAGAGATTGGCTGGAAAACAAATGTATTTTAGCTGATGAAAACTCTTAGATTATTAGAAATGATGCTTGGTTATGATTTTACTCTTGTGTTTCCAGGACTTCTCTACTCCTGAGGCCATTAGTTTAGAGACCTAACAGACCAGAACTGTACGCTGGGATTTTTAAGTGCTCCTGGCAAGCCTGCTCTACCTGGACGGGCATACCTGGAGCGAATGACCTGTTGGGTGGAAAATTACAGTTAAATAAATGTCTTTCCTTTCTACTCTGGCTCTAACCAACATTGTAACTTTCACACACCTAGGGTGTGTCAGGATGCAGCTTGTAGGCTGCATTCTGGGCTTTCCTGCCTCCCTCCCTTCCCAGCGCAGCCTGATTGGTTTCACCTGTCAGGCTGCAATTAACCTCAAACTGTTTCCACATGCTCTCACCACTATATCTACTCACCTCAGTCTGCTCTTGCTCCGTAAAGGTTCAACTCCTGCTCAGTCCACAGCCAGAAACTCTGTTCCAGCTCAGCCACAGCCAGAAACTAGTTATTGGTGAGATGAAGCCTCATGAGGCATTGAACCACTTGAGCCAATTGGTTCGAGAAAGGGTTCATTTCTTGATGCTTCATGTGCACACGACACCACCTACTGGCCAGGTGTATAATCACAGCCAGCTGGATCTTAACACGTGTGATGCATTGAATTTTTGTCTATTATGACTCTTGGGAATGACTTCACAAAAGGTGTAGGACGAAATAATTTGTCTACATAAATTTTGTATACACATGTGTATAATAAAACATTGTTTGAATGTATTGTCTGTGTGTAATTATTCCCAAAATAGTAGTGACATGATATGGTATGTTGTGTAATAATGTTTTTCTGTGACTCTAGAAAAATGGCATGGGCTTAATCAGGCAGAGAACAGTGAAAGTGCTTGTGGAACTAGGGAGGGGGTAGTGAATAGGCTAATGCTTGTGTGACTTGGATGATTTCATGCATTTTTATTAAGAAACAACAATTTCTCCACAGTTTTTGGTTTCAAATGATTTCTCTTTTTTGATACTACTTCTCCAACCTTTGAAAAGACATGCTCACATGGCACAGATGATGCCGGGGTGCATAAATAAATAAGTGCAAGTATGTACAGATTGGGGTACTGTGACCGATGGGGTACTTTCCCCTCAGCAGCAACACTGAAGCACACAGAGGTTCCCGCTGCGTCTTTACGCACGATCCAGCTGCTGATGTCTCCTCTCTTTTCAGCTCAATGCAATTCTAGACAGTAACAGTTTATAACCTATATCACCTTTCACAGCAACAGGTTTCTCATCTCAGTCGACCAGACAAATCTCTATTGCTCTCCTCAGTGCGCTCTGGGCGGTGAGGTGGGAGGATTTTACCCGATGGCGCGCTGCGTGCGAGGGATAAACAGGGGGGAAATGCATAAATAAAAACTGTAAATGGCTCCTATACAGTGATCATAGGAGCTGACCGGTCTGAGATCAGCCTCCTGATGTTACAAGTTCTTTAAAATGAAAGCGCGCACCCAAATTACAAGTAACGTAATTTTGCGCACCTGAAAAAAGCGCAAGGCAGCAGCGCACCGAAGCGCTGAGGCACAGAAATACGGTGCATGTAGTTAAAAAATGCAGAATTAATAAAAACAACTTATAACCAGACGTAGCGTTTTAAACTGCATCTGGTGAGCAGAACTGTTTTATGATCCAGAGTGCAGCCATCACTGGTTCTGAATGAAGGCAATATCTGGCAGCAGCTCTCTTCCCCCGCCCCCTCCCCTCCTGCGTACGTAGTACAGGACCTTACCGGCTCACTTTCACCGCTGGTTAAGACTAAAATTATTCATAACTCTGATCGCTCTTCCTGTTGCTCTGTTAACATGAACTGCAGCAGGAATGATGGCCACAAGCTGTGAAAGAAGCTGAAACATCTCAGCAGAAGGCAGAGTTTTTATCGTCCGCTGCCCAGATGGGCGTTGGGATTTTTATGCGTGAAAAATGCCATGTTTGCGTGTGACCGTGTGAAGTCAGTGACAGTCAATGCGTGATAGTTGAGAGCACTGATCTCCTATCTATCTATCTCTCTCCTAAACTCTCCAAACACCAAACTAACTGTCTCAAATAACCACTATCCAAACTCTGCTATCCAAACTATCAAAACTCTATCCACTCTCTCAACTGACCGCAACTCGCCTACAACAACCCACATTTTGAATGGAGCCTGTGGGGTTTCTAAAGCTGTCGAGGGAGGAGCCGAAAACGATGACGTCCGAAGCCTCGCTGGCCGGCTGTACCACGTGACTGCTTCGGGAAGTGGTTCAGATGTTGGCGCGGCTTCGGACGTCATCGTTTTCGGCTCCTCCCCTAAATGAAGCAAGCCTCGATACGCGCTTCACGGAGACGCCCCCTCCATTACTCGACACACGCCTCGAAGCCTCGGCACATAACGTAACATCACTACCAGAAACTCTGCTCCAGCTCATCAGTCACAGCCAGAGACTCCGTTCCTGCTCAGCCCGCAGTCAAGGGTTCGCCGGCTCCAGCACTCTGCCGTGGTCTCAAGTTCTCGGCTCCTGGGTTCCGCTCTGGTCTCAAGTTCTCGGCTCCTGTGTTCCGTCCTGGTCTCAAGTTCTCGGCTCCTGTGTTCCATCCTGGTCTCAAGTTCTCGGCTCCTGTGTTCCGTCCTGGTCTCAAGATCTCTGCCCCTGTGTTCCGTCGTGGTCTAAAGTTCTCTGCCCCTGTGTTCCGTCCTGGTCTCCAGTCATCAGCTAAAGATCACTTCCTGGTCAGTCTCTCCGCACTACTCCTGCCGGCCAGCTTCTGCACCCTACAACTCCGCCTGGTAATAGACTCTGGTTCGTCATGTCATTCATCATCCACTTGTACAATAAACTCTCTTAAAATCCAACTCTGTGTGTGCGCGCTGTGTCCGGGTTCATCCTAGAAAAATATCATGACAGGGTGACTGTCCACATCGCCGTTTCTTTTTGCTGTTTGCTTCAACACTAGAGTCACAGTCACCCAGGCTCACGCAAGTATACCCCAGTACTGTTAGGCGTAGTGTTCAGAGAACCCGATATCAGTCAGACACAGAGTTAACATTATTGAAAAAGATGAGTTATTGGCTAGTGGGCTGGCAAGCAGAACCAAAAATGACAGATGATCAATGGCTGATGATGCAGACAAGCAGAGCCAGATTAGACCAGGGGTAGCAGGCAGTGACAAACCTGAACCAGTGCTGAAGGTGGGAGCTGATAAGAACGGGATATGATGAGCGAGGAACCAGCAGAACAGGCAGAGCAAGCTGCTGGAGCTCACGAGGAAATAAGGGAGACGTGTGCAGCGCGCAGTCCCTGGCAGCATACATCAGTGAGGGATAAACACGAACAGGGCAGAAGAGTCCAGCTGGCTGAGCACACGGAAACTGGTTGAGACACAACGGCAGCACATAACAAAGGAAGACGACACGATCTGGCAGGGATGGGTTGGGTGAGGCAGGTATATAAATGGGGAGCGTGACAGGTGATCAGGTAGACACTAATTGATTGCAAGAGCTGAAGCTGATCAGGCACAGAGTGGTGGCTGAGCAGATTGGAGGATGAGCTGATTAGTGGCTGAGGGGAGTTAACAGATTCCAGAAATGTCCACAAATAAAATCAAACAGTAACCTAAATCATGACAAATACACAAATCACAGTATTGAATAAGGCAGATAGACATATGATGGAATCAAACTCAATACCGTCACCTGGATGCTTTATCTTAGCGAGCCATGCAGAGATTGTGTAAAAAATAGCAGCACTGAATAAAAACCCAAGTCTCATTTTTCTTCACATAATCAGTCTGTTTTACTCAGAATGATTCAACTAGACTATAGTAATGTAGCCGTGAAAAGATTATCCTGAGGACTCTGGCGGCAAAATCCCTCAAACTCTGTTTGTCAATCTACAGTTTTCTCACAAATTTACTTTGGTACAGTCACTGAGGAAAAATGAGCTGCTGCTGCATTTAGTGAGCGTAAATAGGCAGCCATTTATTAAAGAGATTCATGGACATCAGAGGTCTCGTGAAAAGTAAAGAAAACATGGTAAAACAACCCATTTTCTTACTTGAGAAACTGGCTAGAACAGTCTGACATAACTGTGGCATAAAATGGATTGTGTCCTTATACCTCAGCCTTCCCTTTGAAGCCATGGTTCGATTATATAAGATTTCTGGAACAAAAAGGGTCCTCCACAAAAAGGCTGGTTTTGGAGGGTAAAATAGAATAGACTCTGCCATGTCTTTGAGTTGTATTCCAGGAAGCTCACCTAACCTTCCTGCATAGCAGCATCTTTGGGGATATTAAGAATGCTTATTTAATCTTTTTCCATCTTACCAATAGTCAGCTTTACATCCTATCAATATATTCCCATTACAAAGTTGTTTTTTTAAGTTTTATTCACAAAATAATTTACAGACCCAATTTTCTGTTGCATGCACTATGTAATCATCCATATGATAGTTCAGATTCAGTTGGGCAGCATGGTTCCAAAGACTCTTTTTGCTTCAGAGAAATACATTTGGATATTTTTTTTTGTTTCTTTGGTTTTAATGCGAGTGATTTATTCATGTGACTTTTATCTTTTAAGATTTTTAGGTATCTTGATCACAATGGAATGCACCTTCTAAAACCAGTATTCTAAACTAAGAAAACCAAAAAACACATTTTACCTTATTATTTAAGAATGTTTGTAATACTAAAGATGATAAAATATTGTAAAAACAAATCCCTGAAAGGCGATGTACACCCTGGGCAGACTGACAGTCCATCGGAATGCAACACAATACAAACAGCAATGAACAAACGCACTTATATCTAAAGACAATTTAGGGCAATTAACCTAACGGTAATGTTACTGGACAGTGGAAGGAAAGATAAAGATAAAGATATCTACGCAGTACCTGGAGGGACTACATTCAATATTTCTGCATTCCTAGAGATTATATTGTGCAAAGAGTGGATTTTGCATGATTTATCCCTGTTACAAAAACGCATACTGCATAAATATGAAATTGCCTCTTGCTAAGTTTGAACAAAAAATTATCGGGAGAGATTTTAGGTTTTACAATTTTATTTCACCTAACTTCACCTAACGTCACCTGCAGAAAGGCCTCAGTAAACTAGGTATTTGATATGTTTTACTTTTTTTTCTTTAGAGATATTATCTCATTTAACCTTCCTATGTTATTTCACTATTTTCCACCTGATCCTAATTCGCAACATAAAACAAATATGTTGGGTACTGTATAATGTTTACCGAAAGTCATTGGCCACTTTTGTGCTGCTAAAAGTTGTAAATAATTATCTAAACATTTTTCTTCTCTAATATTCTAACAAAATGCTTAATCTTAATCACAAAATTAATTCCAGTATAGCTGGGGACCCCTCTGACAATTAGCAGAAGTATAAAATCAAGAATGATACCCAAAAGGAAACGCAAACAACAGAGCAGGCGCATTGCTATTTATGGTAATAAGTTTAGTAAGCCTTTGGCAGAAAACTTCATACACATCATGCTGGCTGACAAGATTTCAGCACAGCTGGTTACAGTTTTAAGTGGTTTTTCACAAAACCTTCATCCCACCACCAGAAAATGACTTCTCAGCTAAATAAGGGGAAGAAAATGCGGAAACTCTTATAATCTTCTGCTACTTTAATTTGTATAGCTCGAAGCAGCAAAGCAGCCTGAATTTCTTCTGTTGCTTTGTGATATATCAGCTGTATGCTTTAAGATATAAACAACAAAGAATATCTTTTATGACAATACTTTATAAAACCACTATTCACTGCTGTTGCAACGGCAATTCTTTTTGGATGCGATGGTCAAAGATTGGGATTATATTTTGGGACGGAAACCTGCTCTAAACCTCTTTACATTATCCCTGTTGTCTCAAGTCTTTTCATATCAGATTAAATTACACACAGTTGGCCATTATTTACTAATTAGACAACTTTGGAAGGCATTTCAAAAGCTCAAAAGATGTCAGTCTGATGAACACTTCAGAATACCCAGATGGGCACTATACTTATTCACACCAATCCAACCATGTATTCCTCTTTTGTTGAAAATGTGTGTATATATATATATATATATATATATATATATATATATATATATATATATATATATATATAAGAAAAGCATGTACTTTTACCTTTTTTGTATAGTGTAAAAAAATGTCTTCATTGAGAGTGTTGTGGAAAATTTTATTGATGTATGTAACTCTGATCATATCATGTCTGGATGCACCTGCATAACTTTCCCGTGTGAAAGAAGCTCACATGCTTACAGATTTACTATTGTGTTTCCACATCCAAGGACACAGAGAGGAGATTAGTTAGATAGGAACTGGATTGTACCAGTGGCTGCACTCCTCTGAAGATTATTCCCACTTTCTTTGTTAACCCAGAATGTATAAAAGTTTAGTGTGTTCTTTTTCTCGTTGCTCTGTTTCCTGACTGCGTTGTGGGACAGAGACATTCAAACGCTCATGCCTTTGAATTAAATAACTTAAAAGCAAGGGATGCATCATTTGTTTTCGTGAGTTGTGTGCTCACTTAATTCATAATTGTTAATATCCACTACAAGACTAAAGTGGAACCAAATTTAGCTTCCTTGTTGTTTGAAGCAACTTGGTGGTTAAAACTGATTCTGATTGTCCTTTAGTTACACTGGATTTCATTTAGGGGGTTTGGAGTGAAAGGGATTGAATACTAATGCAGGCTAAAGTTTAACCATTTTTATTATTAATAAAAACTCGATAAACTGTGCTGCAAGTCAGTATTTTTAAATTCTCCCTGGAAATGCAGTACATGACTTAAAAGGCTGCCTTGCTGGTGTCTGTATTCTCCTCCATCCCCTCTTGCTGCTGTATTATAATATCTCATTTGTCCACTGCTCCTGTCTTTGCTGCTCCAGACTTGTCAGCGAAAGGTCACTCTGGCCCTCCAAGCAGAGTGCACACTTTCTCCAGGGAAATTAATGGTTTGAGCCTTCAAGTCCTGCCCCTCTCTCTTTCTTTGTAATTTGCCAACATTGACATGTTGCATCTCCTCAAAAGGTAAATGGCCGAGTACAGGGGCTGCAATCAGATGGGCATTCATCTTGAGTTGATGAGTTCAATAAGCTAGAAAAACCCAGCAGATAAAGCTCTTCTAGACTGTTTTTGTGTAAATATGATAATAACATTTCACATTTTCGGTGTGTGTTTGTGTGTGCAGCGACGGCAGGCCTGAAGAGATTCCTTTTGATTCGATTTAATTTCCTTACATCCCATGGAGGTGTCAGTGGGAGGTTTTTGTTGTCAACACAGCTGACATAGCTGCCACCGACGTTACGGTTCTGACAATGATCTCATCCTCCCAGAAAATCAACAGAGACACATAGACAGACTAAGGGAAAATAATGTCTTCTTTCTTCTTTCATGAGGGCTCACAGGCAGCTGATTTTTAAGCTCTAGGCACAGCCTATAAAATAGATTAAAAGAGAAGTTGTGGTGGATTTCAGAAGTTTTTGATGAGGAAAATGAAATTCACAGACACATAAATGTGATGGGATAGCCTATATTAATTTGCTAAGATGATTACAGATATTAAATAGTGTGAAAATGTGTTTGTCCCAATATTTCTTTGTTGTACAATATTTTTTGTTGTGCTGAAGTGATTCAAAAAAGCAAACACATCTTAATATCAAAGATAACATTGGTAAATACAGTTTTCAAATGATTATTTCATTTGTTGAGTGGAAAAAAAGCTACACAAGCATAACTGGCCTTATAGAAAAAGTAACTGCACCCTAAATCTGATCTGTGGTTGTGCCACGCTTATCGCATCCTTAGTAGAATGATTTTAATTCATCCACATTTGTGGGTTGTCAAGCAAAAAATGGCATGTTTAAGATCAGACCACCACATATCATTTATCCGGCTGCACTTCCGGGCAGCGGCCAGGCGTACAGCTCCATATAAACTTGCGGATATTTTCATAAAAAATGCCACCAAACTCGCTGGAAACCATTCATCTACCCAGCCGATCAATACTTGACCGCCAGCGCCTGCTGGACTTACGGTCATGTAGTGTTTTTGGACTTGTGACCACTACTACGCTCGACTGTTTACGCGGCTTCGGATTACTGCGGGCCTGTGAGGCAGCAGACTCGGCAAGCAGCTCACGCCGGTGGTGAGCGACGCGGAAGCGGTGTAGCCGGCCGAAGAAACGCGGCTGCCATGGAGGCTTGGCAGCTAAGCTAAAGGCTAACACGTTCAGATCGCCGCTCCCTTCCATCCTGCTGTCCAACGTCCGCTCACTGGACAACAAAATTGACCATCTACAACTCGAACTATCTGCAAAGAGGGAGTTCAGAGACTGCTGCACTCTCATCCTGACCGAGACATGGCTCACATCAACAATCGCAGACCACGCCGTTAGCCTGGAGGGGCTAGCTACTTTCCGCGCTGACAGAAACAAAGAACTCAGCGGTAAGACCCGAGGAGGCAGACTCTGCGTTTACATCAATAACAACTGGTGTAAAAATGCTAGAATAGTCACAAATTTTTGTTCTCCGAAAATCGAGCTGATGATTATTAGCTGCAGACCTTTTTACTTGCCTAGAGAGTTTACTGTTGTTTACATCACAGCAGTTTATGTTCCTCCCAGCGCAAACACAAAAAAGGCTATGGGTGTTCTATATCGGACTATCTCTGAGCTGCAATCTGCACATACATAGGGGGATTTCATTATTGCTGGGGATTTTAACCAGGCAAATATGAAAACTGTTCTCCCTCATTTCTACCAACACGTGGATTTTGCTACTCGGGGAGAGAACACTGTAGACTTGGTTTACACAAATATTAAAGGCGCATTCAAGGCAGCCCCCCGCCCCCACCTGGGCTCTTCAGATCACCTTCCCGTGATGCTAATCCCTGCATACAGGCCCCTGCTGATCAGAGCTAAACCTGCAGTGAGGCAGGTGAGGGTGTGGACTGAGGGAGCAATGGAGGCGCTCCAGGACTGTTTTGAGTGCTCTGACTGGAAAATGTTCAAAGCTGCAGCAACTTATGAGGACAAGATCAACATTGATGAGTACGCCATGATTGTGTCAGTCTACATCAACAAATGCATTGAGGACGTCAGCACCACCAAGACCATCATCACCCGCGCCAACCAACGACCCTGGATTACTGTGGAGGTCCGTCAAGCGCTAAAAGCACGGAACTCAGCCTTCAAGTCTGGTGACAAGGAGGCACTGAGGACATCGAGAGCCAACCTGAACCGTGCCATCGGGCTAGCGAAGCGGAACCACAGTCAGAAAATCCAGGATACAACACGCCCTCCCCCCCGGTGGGTGAAGTTGATGCTGACTTCCTCAATGGACTAAATAACTTCTTTGGGAGGTTTGAGGCACAAAGCAGCACTCCAGCAGTGAAGGCTGTTCCCCATCAGGAAGAGGAGGTGCTCTGCCTTGACACCGCCGACGTGTGGAAGACTCTAAGGAGAGTCAACCCGCGGAAGGCCCCAGGTCCCGACAACATACCTGGGCGGGTGCTCAAGGAGTGTGCAGGTCAGCTGGCTGGTGTTCTCACAGACATTTTTAACACCTCGCTGGACCAAGCCACAGTGCCAGCATGCTTTAAGTCGGCCTCCATCATTCCGGTGCCAAAGAAACCTCAAGTCACCTGCTTCAACGACTACCGGCCTGTTGCACTGACTCCCATCGTGATGAAGTGCTTTGAAAGGCTGGTGAAACAACACATCGTCTCCAGTCTTCCCCCAACACTCGACCCGTTCCAGTTTGCCTACCGACGGAACCGCTCCACTGAGGACGCCATCTCCTCTGCTCTTCATCTGAGCCTGGCACACCTGGAGGAAAAGAACACGCACGTGCGGATGCTGTTCCTGGACTTCAGTTCAGCGTTCAACACCATCATCCCACAGCACCTGGTAGGAAAACTAGAACATCTGGGCTCCAGCACACCTCTTCGCAACTGGCTGCTGGACTTCCTCACCAACAGACCTCAGTCAGTCCGGGTCGGAAAGAACACCTCTGATGTCATCACCCTCAGCACGGGCTCCCCTCAGGGCTGCGTCCTGAGCCCCCTGCTGTTCGCTCTGATGACTCATGACTACGCCCCCAGGTTCACCACCAATCACATCGTGAAGTTTGCAGACGACACAACGGTGGTGGGCCTGATCAGAGACGACAACGACCAGGACTACAGAGAGGAGGTGCAGGGACTGGTGCAGGGACAACAGCCTGATCCTGAACGTGGAGAAGACGAAGGAGATCATCGTCGACTTCAGGAAGAACCGGCCGCAACACGCTCCACTGCTCATCAACAGCTTAGCTGTGGAGGTGGTCAGCAGCACCAAGTTCCTGGGGGTGCACATCACGGACAACCTCACCTGGTCTGTGAACACCACGTCACTGGTGAAGAGTGCACAGAAGCGACTGTACTTCCTGCGGAGGATGAGGAGAGCCCACCTGCCCCCGCCCATCCTTACGACTTTCTACAGAAGCACCATAGAGAGCATTCTGACCAGCTGTCTCTGTGTGGTGTGGAGGCTACAGTGCCTCCGACTGGCAGAACGTGAGGAGAGTGGTGAGGACAGCAGAAGGGATCATCGGGGCTCCTCTTCCCTACATCAAGGACATCTCGTCTCAGTGCTGCGTGTCCCGAGCCCCTAACATCATCAGGGACCCCTCACACCCCCACCATGGACTGTTCTCCCTGCTGCCCTCTGGGAAGAGGTTCCGCAGCATCCGCTGCAGGTCCACCAGGTTCTGCAAAAGCTTTTTCCCTGTTGCCATCAGACTGTTGAACTGCTGAAGCTATAAACTGGACTCTGTACCACATTCGTATATTTGCACATTTGCATCATTGCATCCTTATCTAGCATTACAAATGCTGCCGAACTCTCAGTTTCTAAAATGCATTCTTGCACAAATGCCCTTTGCATCATTTCTGCACAAAAATTGTTTTAAAAAAATTTTAAAAATAATACTCACCTGTACACTGTGATCGTACACTGTCTATTTCTCCTGCATTGTTTACATTTCAATTGTTTACTGTAAATCACTGCTGCACCTTATCCTGTAATTTACTGTAATTTACTGTACACTGTTTTTCAAGCTGTATGCAAACGAAATTTCGTTCTGTACGCACTCTGTGCATACAAAATGACAAATAAAGTTGTCTAAGTCTAAGTCTATATCAACTAGATTTAAGTCCGGGCTTTGACTAGGCCACTCCAAAACCGTCATTTTTTTTCTGTCTCACTAAGCTATTCAGAGATAGATATTTTTTGGCACCAGTGGCTTTTATTTGACAGTAAGATGACAGAATATGAGTTGAGAGAGAGAGAGGCAAGACATGCAGAAAAGGTCCAGGGGGCCAGACTCGAACCCGGAATAGCTACATCGACGAGGGAGACATCGGAACATGATTTGTGTGCCTTATCCTTGGGTCAACACTGCGCCCTTCACAGGTAGACTCTCTGATGTGATTTCAATAATTGTCCTGCTGCATAACCCAAGATTTTTGGAGCTTAAGGTCACAAATTGATGGCCCCAAATTCTCCTTTAGGCCCTCATGCTGGAGATCAAAAATCGTTGTTTCAGTTATAATTCATCCTTCCATTCCAGAAGCATCACACTACGGCTACTCTGTATGACTGTTGGTATGATGTAAATGACGTGTTAGATTCTGCTGAATGGACTTATTGCAAAAAAAAAATAAAAAAAATCTGCTATTTTTGCGTCAGTCCACAGAAATCTTTTCTAAAAAGTCTTGTGGTTCATCAAGATGTTCAATGGAAATGTGAGATGGGCCTTAGTGTTCTTTTTGCTCAGCAGTGGATGCTTTCCTTGTAAGTTTTAACTCTGTCATGCATGCCAGTTTTCCCTCACCACTTGTAAGTAATTGAGTAATTTTTGGTCGGCGGGCCACCATTATTCTATGTGTAATCCATTTGTCAAAAGCTCTCAGGTTGGGTCTCTGAAACTTCAAAGCATAGTAGGGGCTACCTTTCCAGACTGATTACATTTCTTTAGACTGGAGCATGGTGTGCTAATTCTTGTGATTGTTTTCCCTACATCACCTTAGACAGCTTCTACAGGTGTGGCTAAGTGAAACAGAACTCAGCTTGCCAATAAATTTGTTTCAGTTAACTTGCCATTCCATGATGAGCCTATTATTTTTGGCAACTAAAAGGATAGTTGGTTTGAATATGTGTTAATAAATAAAATTATCAAACAGCATTTTGTATCTACTCATGTTATATTTGCTTCATATTCAACTTAGCTTAATTTTCAACAGTTCAGTGGGAGAGAAAAGGATAAACTGTAGAAATCTGTAAGGGGGGAAATACTTTTTTCACTGCACTGTAAAATGTCAAGGTATTGCTTTGTTCATTTTATTTATAGAGCTCATTTGAAAGGAATAAAAATTGACAAAACTGCATTACGGTCTAAATGAAATTTACAACATAAACAACAAACCACCAAGAGGCAATAAAATACAAAACCACAATAAATGGGAATAAATGGACAATGAAATGGGAAAAACAGGGCGATGCTATAAATCTATTTGGGCATCAAACTCCCCAAGAGGGGAAAACAAAAAGGGAAGAGGTAAGGGATGAAAGACACTGCAAATGCTCAATCATGTCTGTATTTCAATCTGGGTCTTGGAACAGCTGTGGTATTATAGCAATTGGGGTTTTATGTAATATTATCAGTTCTTTGCCGCGACTGAAAGAACCAAACTGCATAACTTGAGCAAAAAGCGTTATAACCCTCAGAAATTTTTTTATCTTCTTTCATATTTTAATCTTAGGCTTTTCTCCAGATTCTTGTCTTCTGCTCTGGCCAATTCTTTTGTGACTTAATTGTGGTCTTAACTGTCAAGTTAATAATAACAGAACTCATCAGAAGCCTGTCCAAGCTCGATAAAGCCCATATGCATATGATTTGCATATGTAAGCCTTCTGTGTTAAGGGAAAAAGAGAGAGAAATTGTTAAATTAAATTATCACAGAGACATTTTTTACTCAACAAAGAGACAGTTGGTCTATTAAAAATTGTTCAGACGGACCTGGTTTCAAGGAAACATTAAATATTTTAAAAATTAATAATTAAGCTGTAGGAAAAATATTCTCATCCACCACTGACATTGTGAACACATCTTTATAGCAATAAATTAATTTGAAATTGTGTACTTTTGTCAATCCGTTGTTAAATTTACTTAAATGCACAAACATAGAAAGGTTAACTGTGTTTTGAAATAAAGATGATAAACACTGCTTAAACTAGTGACCTTCACAATCAAATTTGAAAAACGGACAAAGATAACCAAAGAAAATACAAAATGGAGTTTTCACATTATGATTATTATTACATTATTATTATCATTTATTACATCATAACAAAAGCTATCCAAACCAGTCTGGTGCTATGTGAAAATATGATTGCCACCGAAACTTAATAGCTGGTTGTGCCACACTTGGCAGCAACAACTCCCATCAAGTGTCTGTGATAACTGGCAACGCGTGTCCCACATCACAGTGGAGGAATGTGGGCCAAGTGCTCTATTTAGCTAGACTGAAGGGTTTTTGAGTATAAATGGCTTGTTTGATGATATGCTTCAACATAAAATTAAACAGACCAGCAAGTCCAAACTTTGACTATCTCCCCCAAAACCTCTTATTTTATTTATTTATTAATTTTCCTGAGCTATTCAGAGTCAAACTTTCTGGTCTGTCTAAGATTTTCGTTCTGCTGCATAATCACAGTGTATTCAAGCTTAAAGTCACAAACTGATGGCCAGAAAGAGAGCAAAATTGATAGTTTCATTAATTGCTGCTGGTTGTCCAGGTTGTAAGTGAAACAGCTCAGTGATATCACATTCGTATCAATTTCTACAACACTATCACTTTCAATGATTTGAAATTTTAGCAATGTGCTGGTTCTGAAAAGCTCTGTTTGTTATACTCCAAAAAAAACAGCACATACACTATCTAAAAAGGTTCCATCATGTCCTGTAAGTCAAAATAATATTTTACCTAAAGTGTTGGGGACCAAGATTTTTACCCGGTCTTATTCTTGTTGCTGAATCATGAATACTGACCACAACTGAGGCAAATGAGTCCTGTGTTGCTTTAGATGCTATACTGGGCTCTTTTGTAACCTGCTGGATACATGGTGAGTGAATAATTGTGGCAGTCCGGCCTGCCACTCCTGAGAAGGTTGTCTACTGCTCCATCAATAAATCTTCCCCATTTATGGATAAAGGCTGTAACTGTGGTTTGCAGGACTCCAAACCCTTAGAAATGGCTTTGTAACTTTATTTTTTTTCTAGAATGATGTCAAAGACTTATTTCTCATCAGTTCCTGAATTGCTTTAGGTCGGGCATGATGGGTTGCTTTTCAAATCTTTCTATTTGCTTTGTGTTGTCAGGCAGGTTCTATGTAAGAGATTTCTTGATTCTAAAAGTCTGTCAGCAATCATCCTTTTGTGTTGCTTGTGAAGCTGATCCCAGCTTTCAGAAAGAATGGTGCAAAGCTGAGTTAACTCATGATTTAACAGGGGGGGGGGGCATGAAGTCATTATTACAAGACTATATTTACTTAGGTTATCTTTGTCTGATCTGAAAAAAAATTATAATGATCTGAAACATTTAAGTGTGACAAACAAAGCACAAACAGAAGAAATATGTAAGGGGGTAAATATTTTTCACAGCCTTGCACTAACTGAATGCTGACAACAACTCCATTGAACCCCACGTCAAAATGACTGAACTATTCATCTTTGAACAAACTAAACATTTTCATGACAACAAAGGGCAGGACAAAGAACGGTAAGTTAAACAATCGAACATCCTTTGTAATTTATGTCAGTTGTCAAAAGTTATTTTGATTAGATTTGGCCAGTAAAAAGAAAATTTAAACAGAGATTTACATCTACCTATCCATTTTCTAATATGTAACCCTGAAAAATAAACAAGAAGGAGTTGTATTGATCTGTCTGTGTATAATGCTGTATGTTTAAGTAAATAAAGTGAATCATTAACATTGATAAAACACAATAGTTTTAAATTATAAAAGAAATTACAAGCAAGCATCATTTAATAAAATCGATCATCTGTATTTTCTTTAGTTTTTACAAAGAAGCATAACATTTTTCATATAAATGCTCAATAATTCAACTAAATTTTATTTATATAGAGCCAATTCACAACACATGTCATCTCAAGTCAAATTCAATCAAATCATACAGATTGGTCAAAACTGTTCCTGTCTAAGGAAACCCAGCAGATTGCATCAAGTCTTGACAAGCAGCATTCACCCCTCCTGAAAGAGCGTAGAGCCACAGGGACAATGGACTGCACTGTTGATGGCTTTGCAGCAATCCCTCATACTGAGCGAGCATGAAGCGACAGTGGAGAGGAAAACTCCTCTTAAACGGGAAGAAAAAACCTCTGGCAGAACCAGAACCAGGCTCAGTGTGAACGGTCATCTGCCTCGACTGACTGGGGGTTAGAGAAGACAGAGCAGAGACACAAAAAAGAGACAAAAAAAGCACAGAAGCACACATAAATATGCAACTCTAGGACTACGGATATTTTGGACTAGATGGCATTCAGTGTCTTGTTCAGAGAGACGAAGGGGGCAGGGGGTTAACCAAAATCTTTTGCATGGGTCTCCTAATCCACAGCAACCATCTATGCATTAACACATTGATGACCTACACTTACCTGGATGGCCTAATGCTATGGGATATATATGCAGGTACTTGGAAAGTAAACATATTTCAGACAGAAAAGGCCCAAACAAAGTTTTGACCAGGAACATTCCAGCTGTCCAATCAGACCCTTATGTTGCTGTATTGTGGCAACAGTACTAAAGTTACAACTAAATTCAAGAAAAACAAGAATCAAAACTGTTTTCCTGAAATTTTGGTTTACGAAATCTACTGAAGCCAAAATATTGTTTTAAGTGGTGTCATGTTTTTTTTTCTTGTCCATGCATAAGCTAAATCTATTGGTTATCTGAGTCTGAGAAGCAGAGGGATTTGATAGCTTGTCAATGTGGTCGATACTTGTGATGTGTGTTAGGGGTGCAGCGAAGAATGTAATATTGTGCTGGATGTATGTATGTGTGTGTGTGTGTGTGTGTGTGTGTGTGTGTGTGTGTGTGTTCGCGTGCGTGTGTGTGTGTGTGTGTGTGTGTGTGTGTGTGGGGGGGGGTTGGAAGAGGGGGTCCTCTTCATGGCTGCAGGCGAGATATGATGGATTGGAGGCCAAACCACAGGCCCTATCAGGTCTCTGGTGAGTGCCTGGGGCATCTACAGTTCAAAGTCCAGAGTGCAAAAACATTTGAAGCAGCTGCAACTCTGGATTACTTAGAGGCTATCTAATGTTTGTGATGGAATCCATGGGGAAGCTGAGGTTGGAACAGTGAGGAGGAATGGAAGGATTTAGATAAGGATAGGGAAACATGATAAATATGGCAATACGGGCATGGGATTTACTGTAGTCTGTGAAGAATGGAGAAGTAGACTTAAACAGCAAAACCTGTGAAGCTTAAAAGCTGTATTTTATGACCAAATGTTTTTTAGGGAACCTGTGGACCTCCATCTGTCTGCTGAATTAAAGGATTATGTATTCATAAGGAAAGTATCTAAATGAAGCCTGTCGGTAAACTGTAAACAAGTTGACTTTTTATAAAGAGCTGCTTTGTTCAATACTTTGCCATGTTGACATACGGCTCTTAGGGGATTGAACACGTGATCTTATCTGCCAACTTTGCAGTCACAAACATGTACATCTGCATGCACACAAACACACAGGAAGTCCATGTCTGCCAGTGTCTCTAACACTCCCCACATTAACCTCTGTCTTGATTCTGTTCTCCCACATTCATGTATTCATGTTTCTCTAATCAGCCACTTCACAGATATTTGAAACCACATCCAACCAACAACAATTTATCCTCCCAACGCTCGTTTCCTGGAATTAGAAAGCTGTGATGTAATTGATAGCACTTCAATGTGTTCTGTCACATTTTTCTTTTCTCTGTATTGTGGTCATGTTACTATTTCTATATAGAACCTTGCAAAAGTATTCCTAACCCCTAAACCAGTTTACAGCTCTACACATTACAATCACTAACTTTAATAAGTCTTTTATGGGGAGTCAGTGTGATAAATCCAACATGTCTTGCATAATTTTGAAATGGTAGGAAAATCATAGATTTATTTTAACATATTTTACAAGAAAAAACGGGAATGCCTGGCAGGGGTTTATATTTAACCTCCCTGTGGCAAGGGTTTTCAGAACCATTTTAAAGTATTTGAGGGTCTGTTTCAATTTTACTCATGCAAAAAAAATAAGTTTTTGTTTTTTTTGTCAGATTGAATGTGTAATATCTATAACAGCAATTCTTTTATCCCTAACCGAAAATTCTCAATTCAATTTAGGTCTGGGGTTTAATTGAGCTATCTCGACACATCATTCCACTGTAGCTTTGGCTGTATGTTTAGGGTTATTTAACAGAGCCAGTTCAAGTATTTGGTAGCCTCTAAAAATGCTTTCCTCCTATATAACTTTTCTATTTCCCACATGTGCTAAAGAAAAGCCATGTTTATCCCTGGTCAAAGACTTCTTGATAGGATTGAGATCTTGAGTTTCATTTTGTCTTTTTAACACCTGAATATGTTTTGATTTAAATCGTTCCATTGTAGGTTTGATTACCTTTCTGCAAGACAAACCTCGGCCCCAGTCTTAATTCTTTTGTAGCCTCTAAATGTTTTTCACCCTGCTGTTACAAAAGCCTCCCCATAGTATGATGCTTCCAGCAACAGGTTGTTGACTGGGTGGTATGCATTTTTTTCTCCAAACATAGCATTAAGCATGCAGGTCAAAACGTAAAATTTTGGTTTCATCTGACATGAAAACCATCTTCCATCTTTTTCTAACTGCAAATAGGACTTATCTCATTTATTGCTTTCAGCAATGGCTGCCTTTTTGCCACTCTTCTGCAAAGGCCTGATTTGTGATGTTTGACTAATCATTTTTCTGTCAATAAATTCTCCCACCTGAGCAATGGATTTCTTCAGCTCTTCCAATGTTACTATGGGCTACTTGGCACTTCTCTTACTAATGTTTTCCTTCTCTGATCTCTCAATTTAGGAGGAGTTTTATAGATAGGAAAGTTTTGCAGTGGTGCCATACCCTTTCATTATTCAGGTAAAGGATTGAAAAGTGCTCCCTAGGATGCTCAGAGCTTGAGGTAGTGTTTTATTTTAACCTGGCATTAAACCTTTCTGTAACTTTACCCCTGAGCTGTCTTGTGTGTGTTTTTTTAAACTATATTTATGTGGTTGTCAAGTGACAAAATCAGAAAAAAATTTCAAATGTTGTAGATGTAACAAACTATTGCTGTCATGCAATCCTAACGGGCAAGTAAATAGGCAGTGACAATTGACCTCTGTGTATAGTGTTTTGTTGGACACAGGCAAAACAGTGATCAATAGCGGGCTAATCGTACCTCAGCGTCTGCCTATAATATTGACTGGAAAAGACAAAACAAAAAATATATGCTCTTGACCTCATTTTGGTGCTCTGCAGTATATTTAGCTTAAATTAAAAGGTTATCTTTAGACACACAATGCTGTCAACAACGCAGGGCATGCACCTCACCTCTGAAATATTTACAAGTCAATATAGACGCATCAGCATGTTCGATTCTGTATATCATTTAGGACAGGGGAACAGGATATAGGATTTGTCAATGAGGTGTCAGGGGTGTAAAACAAGCATTGCTAGCAGAAATTACCCCTGACTTCAAAGTCTGCGTTGATTTAAACCTGCCCTGCGCTTGTCACCTTGAGAACAACAGTGCTAATCTCTTTGAATGGGGTTGCTTGACACGTCGCAGCGACATGCCTCAGAAAAAAAGCTTGTTATTCTTTTGTTGAGCCTCCTGCTGAGGCAGCCAAAAGTGTGGACCACTTCGGACTGTGCAGACATTTGTTATTCTTTTTTCATAATATAATTTTGTTGAAAAGAGAGGTCCACTGGCGATCAATAGCAGGTCAGGCGATGATGGATGGGAGTGCGATTACTAATTTCACCACAAGACAAATAACCCTTGTGCTTCGCCCTCTACGCTGAGGAATGGGAAGGGAAAGTGGCACACCGAGAAACGCAGGACACCTCAGCTCCCTGATCCACCTCCCTGTTCACATGGCCATTCATCTCCATTGCTTTTACACGCCTGGCTTTCACTCTCACTTTCTAAAGCATCATAATGACTGTTAGGGTAATCAGATGAGGGAAAGTCTCTCTCTTTCACTCGATACTGCTCACCACAACCTGGCTGGCTCTAACTTTGGTGGCCACAGAAAATCAGGCCAGCTCAATAATGCTGGATTTTGTCTGTGCTGTTTGTCACTGATCCTCAACAACAGCAATAGTCAACAATGAGGTGAAGTACCTGCTTTATTCTGTGATCCAAGACAACAATCTACCCGGGTCAGAAAAAAAGCTATAGTCCATTTTAGATTTGTTTTACTTCTTTTCATTTCTGTAATTTGCTTTTCCACTATTAATTAAAAGAATAAACTATCCCAAAAGTGTATGTCGTGACATTACAAATAAGATCAAAGGGTAGTCTTAATTTGTCATCAAAACACACCAATAAATGTAGAAAAGAGGTGGGGGTATGAGAGGTCAGGGAGAAAGAGACAATAGAACATGTCCATCTTTCTAGGTCTCTCAACGCTCGGATGAACTCATTAGAAGTTAATTAATCACAGCCATTGATCTGTTGTCACTCTCCCCCACTGCAAGGCTCCACTAGATTCCACAGCTAGGGTTCTGTCAGCCAGTTGAAATGCTGAGTTATCTTGTCTTTCTGCCTTCTCGACTTAGCACTGCCATTTGTCCTGGCGCCATGCTTTTGGTCCATGTAGCATGAGATGGCAGATCCATGCTCATGATGGAAGGCGGCCAGTAGGACTGAGAGGTAGATGGAGCTTAATTGAGTGTTAATGCAGTATAAAGTTCCACTGAGTATCAGATGATTTGCAAGCCAAATAATCTATATTTGCCAGTTATCCATCTGGGAGCAATTTTTAAAAAACCCCTTGAATAACAGTTTCAGAACTCTGTACATGCAAATACTGAGTTTTATGAGCTGAAGGTATTGATTGTGCTAGGATAGAAAGGATGCTGGTTTCAGAACTTTAACCAAGATGCTTTAGCAACATTGTCTATTTGTGGTTTCTTCACGGCATTTGATGCCTTTTGAGAATACAGAATCTAAAGTAAAAAAGACACCATGCATAGTTCATAGGTGACACAAAAACAGGTCAGAAGATGAAAAATGGTCATCAGTGATTTTAGCAGCTAAAAAAGTGCTCTTGCAATCTCTTCTTGGAGTTTGTTTATTCTCCCTGAACCTGGGTGTTCCCTCTGAACTCCAGTTTCTTCCAATAATCCATAAATTGTAAGTTTATGCACTCCTTGTTATTTGTCTATGTTTTTGTCCTATCATAGATTCCCTGTCTTGATTGATGATTGCTGGTGAAGGTTCCAGTCCCCCACCCTTACCTGCACACTGACATTAACCAGGATTGAGTAGCTACCAAAATAAGCATTTGCAACTGTGATGACCTCAATCACAAAAGACAGCACTGCAACCTTTGCAGATATATGTACATACACTCAGTGACCACTAAACTAGGTACACATTGCTATTAGTTGGTTGGACCCTCCTCTTTTGCCTTTAAAACTGTCTTAATTATTTGACATAGATCCCACGAGGAGTCTGAAACATTTTCAGAGACTTTGGTCCATCCAGACATGTTAACGCAATGCTGCACAAACAGAATGTGACTCTTCCCTTCTACAACAATCCAAAATGTGTTGAAGCATCTGAAGGAGATCACAAGGCCGTAGTTGGAGCCCCTGCAGTTTCCTTACAGACAAACAGGTCAGCAGATGATAGTTAACCAGGGACTACACTTCATCTTGCACCACCCTGACCACCCAGGGCCCTCGTATGCCAGGATCCTGTTTTTGAACTTCAGCTAAGCCTTCAACGCCATCAACCCAGAAATCTTCTACCAGATGCTCACACCCTTCACCTAAGCTGGCTCTGGCCCAACAAAGACTGTGATTCCTGCATCAAACTTTCCACAGGAGCTGCTGGTCATCTTATACTCCATTATTTAGTATGTCCTGTGATCCTCCATCACTGTGTGGTTTGGCTCATCCACAAAATAAGACAGGCCCAAACTACAACTAACAGTTATGTCTACAGAGAGGATCATCTGGCCTCACCTTCCCACCATCAACGACTTGTACCAGGGTCAGGAAAAGTGCTGCTAACTTGTCTGCAGAGCCCATAAACCCTGGACACAAACTGCATAGCCCTTTCCCCTTAGGCCGTCGCTACTTAGAGCTAATATCAGCCACCCCAGAGAAAGCTTCTTCCCCCAGCCTGGCAATCTGATGAACATTTAACCATCAGAGTGCCCAGATCAATACCATGTTCATTTGCACCAGTCCAATGACTTCCTCCTTTGTAAAAATATGTATACATTTCCTAAGAATATTTCTATATAGCTTGTCATATATTGTTCATTCAGAACAAACTGAAATCAAAGTCAAGCTCTTTGTTTGTGTGCACAGACTTGGTGATCAAAGCTGATTCTGATTTCAAGACCACAGATGTTAGGGCAAGCTGTCTTTAGTCGTTTAACCCTAAGTGGTAAAGTGTCAGGAAAAAATATATTAAAAGTACATTAATAACCTATAAGTAAATCGCTGAGAAAAACATGCTGTCTCAGAGGTGGTGTGTCCTATTACAGGTTCCTCTAGCAATCAGGTTTTCTCAAGGAGCCTCATCGGAGGATTAAGTCCTTATGTGAACACCTGCTCAGCTTGAAGCTCTTCACAAAAATAAAAAATGACAACCAGAGAGGTAAAAGCTTGATCATGTTTTACTAACTCTGAAAGAGATTAGCTTTATCTCAATGCTCTATAAAACAAATTAATGCAACATGCAGTCTTACTAAAAGCTTTGGAGGTACACTCTTGAACCCTGTTGCTTGTCTTGTTCAAAATGATCCTCCGGGACAAGTTTTCAGAGCAGGCAATTGATGTCCAGCTAATGGATGGCGGAAATTCAGGGCAAGGTTTACAGTTACTGTGTCCTACTCAATGAATTAAAAAAAATATAGAAAAGATGAAATGTTCATAGATGACTGCTGCTGGTTTTAAAGGTATAGTTACACGTGTTCTGCTCCACACATGATGCTTTCAAGTTACCTAAATCTTCTATGAAGACTGGGGGAACTTCAGTATGACAAACACACTTGATCACTCCTTAAATGTAGGCATAATGGTCGGTTCCATATACACATAAACATGGTAGTGGGCTAAGAGCATTTTATCAATGACAAACACAATCATACCATTTATTAGTATAAAATGACGTGTGTATAGAGCCATCAACTCAAAACAAGTTGATTTGTAATGCAAAAGCTGGCAGCTCATGAAGAATACTTAGATTTAGACTTAGACAACTTTATTTGTCATTTTGTATGCACAGAGTGCGTACAGAACGAAATTTTGTTGCATACAGCTTGTAAATTGCAGTAAATTAAATTACAGTATAAGGTGCAGCAGTGATTTAAAAGTAAACAGTTGAAATACATATTGTGGCATGGTAAATACAAAAAATCAGCTGCATAAAAATGTAGTGTGCTTTGTATTGGCAGAGACTTCCATTTTCCTAAATATTTTTACATCAGAATTATGCAAATATGTGATTTTTAATGTAAAATTGCCTGCAAAGGAACTGGGATTCAGTTATCTTTTTCAAAATTATCCTCCAGAGAAAAATTTTAAAGTGCTTTACAAATAAAGTTGGATCAGATTTTATTAAAAAACAGCTACCCTATGACTATTATTACCACAAAAGATGACATAAAACTATCCTATATTATTTGTGAACCATAGTTTCTACTAAATGGGACTAAAATAGGAGTGTAAAGTGCTATTTTCTTTTGTCTAAGTGAACACTGTCATGATATTATTCACTTGCTGTTAGCGTGTGACTTTGTTTCATTGAGGCTCTTATTCTGAAGTAACAAGGGATTTCCTGTTTGATTTATTTTCCTTGTAGTGGCTTCGTTGCTAAACTGTGTGTTTACAGTTTAGTTGTTTTTCTATGAGGTTCATGTGTATTTCTGCTTAGTAAAGTGGTGACCTACTGAAGGTCCTTTGTCACCTTTTTTTATTTCAAACATTTACTGTGAATATTTATTTTATTGGTTGAATCTCTGACAATGGAAAGCTTGAATTATTAATGCAGAGGTGCTGCCGGAAAAGGTAGCCATTCATTATTATAAATCCACCAACTATTAGGGCAAAGTTTGGTTTGTAGGTACATGGTTATCTGCAAATATTGACACTGTTATTATCTTGTTCATCTTTAATTCAGTTTTAAAATATCCAGTAAGCTCCGGGGGGTGGATGAGATTCGCCCTGAGTACCTTAAGGCTCTGGATGTTGTGGGGCTGTGTTGGTTAACGCGGCTCTGCAACATTGCGTGGACATCGGGGGCAGTTCCCCTGGATTGGCAGACTGGGGTGGTGGTCCCCCTATTTAAAAAGGGGGACCGGAGGGTGTGTTCCAATTACAGAGGGATCACACTCTTAAGCCTCCCTGGTAAGGTCTATTCAGGGGTTCTGGAAAGGAGGGTCCGTCGGATAGTCGAATCTCGGATTCAGGAAGAGCAGTGTGGTTTTCGTCCTGGCCGTGGAACACTGGACCAGCTCTACACCCTCAGCAGGATTCTTGGGGGGGCATGGGAGTTTGCCCAACCAGTCTACATGTGCTTTGTGGATCTGGAGAAGGCATTCGACCGTGTCCCCCGGGGGATCCTGTGGGGGGTACTCCGGGAGTATGGAGTACCGGACCCTTTAATAAGGGCTGTCAGGTCTCTGTACGACCGGTGTCAGAGTCTGGTCCGCATTGCCGGCAGTAAGTCGGACTCGTTTCCGGTGAGAGTTGGACTCCGCCAAGGCTGCCCTTTGTCACCGATTCTGTTCATAACTTTTATGGACAGAATTTCTAGGCGCAGCCAAGGTGTTGAGGGGATCCGCTTTGGTGGCCTTAGGATTGCGTCTCTGCTATTCGCGGATGACGTGGTCCTATTGGCTTCATCAGGGCGTGATCTACAGCTCTCACTGGAGCGGTTCGCAGCCGAGTGCGAAGCGGCCGGGATGAAAATCAGTGCCTCCAAATCCGAGACCATGGTCTTGAACCGGAAAAGGGTAGAGTGCCTTCTCCGGGTTGGGGAGGATGTCCTGCCCCTAGTGGAGGAGTTCAAGTATCTTGGGGTCTTGTTCACGAATGAGGGGAAGATGGAGCGGGAGATCGACAGGCGGATTGGTGCAGCGTCTGCTGTGAAGCGGGCGCTGTACCGATCCGTTGTGGTGAAGAGAGAGCTGAGCCAAAAGGCGAAGCTCTCGATTTACCGGTCGATCTACGTTCCTACCCTCATCTATGGTCACGAGCTTTGGGTCGTGACCGAAAGAACGAGATCCCGGATACAAGCGGCTGAAATGAGTTTTCTCCGTAGTGTGTCTGGGCTCTCCCTTAGAGATAGGGTGAGGAGCTCAGTCATCCGGGGAGGACTCAGAGTAGAGCCGCTGCTCCTCCACGTCGAGAGGAGCCAGTTGAGGTGGCTCGGGCATCTGGTCAGGATGCCTCCTGGACGCCTCCCTGGAGAGGTGTTCCGGGCACGTCCCACCGGGAGGAGGCCCAGGGGAAGACCCAGGACACGCTGGAGGGACTATGTCTCCCGGCTGGCCTGGGAACGCCTTGGGATTCCTCCTGAGGAGCTGGCCCAAGTGGCTGGGGAGAGGGACGTCTGGGCCTCCCTACTGAAGCTGCTACCCCCGCGACCCGACCCCGGATAAGCGGAAGACAACGGACGGACGGACAGTAAGCTTTTGATTTTATGACTTAATCAATACTATTATTTTACTGTTATATTCCATAGGTTGGTCTATATTCTCCTTTGTGTATGTAAATATGCAGTGTTTGTTCAACATGCAAGTCTGTAAAGTTTCAGATGGAGCTCATGTAGCAGGATCATAGGTGTTACACACATTATATTTGTATTGACAAAATGCTCTCCCCCCACTCTACATTTAACCTAGAAATCTGAAATCTCGTGCTAATTTACACTTGTACAAATGGCTCTGGGTAGTATCCCTGTGAGTCATCAACCATCCAAATGAGTGTATCTAGCTCTTGTTGATTAATGTTTTTTTCCCCGTAAGATCAGAGGGAATAGAGCAAACTTATATGAGATTCTGCTCCTTTTAACTTTTCCTCTGATCAATCATTAGACTCACAAATGTGGCCAAAATACCAGCACTGGTGTTAATATCTATATCTCTCAGTTATGTGAAACATGTATTTGTCTGATGACATAACATTTTATAAGAGACAATTTGCTCTCAGTGTTTCCTATTTAGGAAAGAAAGGTTCGGATCTTCGCGCCGACGCCCCAGAGACACTCCGAGACCAGGATCTCCTCCACATCCCTTGAAAATCCATTCGGGGTACCAGAGGCCGCATAACCTCTCCGGGCCGGCCAAAGCAGCTCCTGTCCCCGGACTCCCCGGCTCGTCGGTCGGAGATCTTGTTCGTTGACGCCAAATGTTATAGGAATTCTAAGCAAAGATAACCGAGTTCCCATCTTTACTAAATGATGACACGGCGGTGATGACGTTCCAGCACTTTTATTGAGAAACAGAGCAGAGATCACATAGATGGAAAGTAAATCGCACCCCACAGTCCCGCTGCAGTCTGCGTCTGCCCTGTCTCTGCCTGTCTCACTTTCCGGCTTCCCCTAATACTGCACAGTGGCCTTGGTTTGAGACATAACAAAGACAGTCTATCATAGACAATAATCATTCTACGCAGCATTCAGCCTTGCACTCGGCAAACAGTGGAACTTATACACAGACATCAGGTCTCCAGGCCTCCTATGTCCGAGTGGTGTGAGGCCATAGTGACTTCAGAATAATAATTCTTATAACACCAGGTTTGTTTGTGTATAATAATATCCCATCACACTTCTGTTTATGTGCCTTTCTTTTCAACCTCATAATAAAATAATGATCTAAAATTAACTTAATTTGGCTACTAACTATCTGAACACTTGGGATTAGGTACATTTTAATACAATACAACATTGAGATTTCATTCTTAGTAAATGGATATGTACCAAAGGCTTTTAAAGTAGCTGTTATTAAACCTTTACTTAAGAAACCTTCTCTTGATCAAGATGAGCTAGTAAACTACAGACCTATATCTAATCTTCTTTTCTTATCTAAAATTCTTGAGAAAGTAGTTGCTAATCAACTTTGTGAACATTTACAAAGTAATGACCTACTTGAGGAGTTTCAGTCAGGCTTTAGAGCTCATCATAGCACTGAAACAGCTCTGGTGAAGGTCACCAATGATATTCTCATGGCCTCAGATAATGGACTTGTGTCTGTACTTGTCCTGTTAGATCTCAGTGCTGCATTTGACACAGTTGATCACATTATTCTCCTACAAAGACTTGAGCATACTGTAGGGATTAAGGGGAAAGCATTAGGCTGGTTTAAATCTTATCTGTCGGACAGATTCCAGTTTGTTCATGTTAATAATAAATCTTCTTCAAACTCTAGGGTCACCTGTGGAGTACCACAGGGTTCAGTCCTTGGACCAATTCTATTTACTATATATATGCTTCCGGTTGGCAAAATTATCAGACAGCATGGGATTAATTTCCACTGTTATGCTGATGACACTCAGCTATATTTATCCATAAATCCTGATGAATCCAATCAGTTACTTCGACTGCAGTCATGTCTTGATGACATCAAAAGCTGGATGACTTTAAATTTCCTGCATTTAAATTCTGACAAGACAGAAGTTGTAATCTTTGGGCCAGAGTCCTCAAAAAATAAACTTCTTAATCAATCACTGAATCTGGATGGCATTAACTTGGCCTCTGGTAATAAAGTAAAAAATCTTGGTGTTATTTTTGACCAAGACATGTCATTTAAATCCCATATTAAACAGGTTTCCAGAGTTTCCTTTTTTCACCTCCGGAATATCGCCAAAATTAGAAACATTCTGTCCAGGGGTGATGCTGAAAAACTAGTGCATGCATTTGTTACTTCAAGGCTGGACTATTGTAATTCTTTACTATCAGGAAGTCCACAAAATGCAGTTCGAAGTCTTCAGCTGATCCAAAATGCTGCGGCAAGAGTTCTGATGAAAATCAACAAGAGGGATCATATTTCTCCAATTTTAGCTTCCCTTCATTGGCTTCCTGTTAAATCAAGAATAGAATTTAAAATTCTTCTTCTAACGTATAAAGCCCTTAATAATCAAGCTCCATCATATATCAGAGCTCTGATTACTCCGTATGTTCCTAACAGAGCACTTCGCTCTCAGACTGCAGGTCTGCTGGTGGTTCCTAGAGTCTCTATAAGTAGAATGGGAGGCAGATCCTTTAGCTATCAGGCTCCTCTCCTGTGGAACCAACTCCCAGTTTTGGTCCGTGAGGCAGACACCCTATCTATTTTTAAGACTAATCTTAAAACATTCCTTTTTGACAAAGCTTATAGTTAGAGTGGCTCATGTTACCCTGAGCTACCTCTATAGTTATGCTGCTATAGGCTTAGGCTACTGGAGGACATCAGGGTCTAATTTTCTCACTCTACTGATTTCTACTGTTCTTCATTCTACGGTTCTCCAGTTTTGTATTGTATTACATTGAAATGACTGTCGTCATTTCAGCTTTTAACTTTTTGCTCTCTCTCTTTTTCTTCATAGTAGGTACACCTGGTCTGGCGTTCTGTTAACTTTGACATCATCCAGAGAAGACGGCTCACCCGTTACTACCATCTAATGTAGAACAGATTACTAGATCAATGTGTGCTTCTGTGCTTTTTTGTCTCTCTTGTTGTGTCTCTGCTCTGTCTTCTGTAACCCCAGTCGGTCGAGGCAGATGACCGTTCATACTGAGCCCGGTTCTGCCGGAGGTTTTTTTTCCCGTTAATGGGTGGTTTTTCTTCCCACTGTCGCTTCATGCTTGCTCAGTATGAGGGATTGCAGCAAAACCATGTACAATGCAGACGACTCTCCCTGTGGCTCTACGGTTCCCCAGGAGTGAATGCTGCTTGTCAAGACTTTGATGCAATCAACTGGTTTCCTTATATAGGACATTTTGACCAATCTGTATAATCTGACCCAATCTGTATAATATGATTGAACTTGATTTTGTAAAGTGCCTTGAGATGACATGTTTCATGATTTGGTGCTATATAAATAAAATTGAATTGAATTGAATTGAATAAATTGAATTGAATTCTTAGAAGTTTCATTAATCTTTAAATATTCATCCACACATCCATCCCTCCATCCATCCATTGAAAAAAAACAAAGGTCCAGAAGAGAGTAGCAGCAGCTCTACTTTGAGCTAACCCCAAATTAGGATTATTATAGAATAGAATAGAATTCAACTTTATTGTCATTGCATTGTCACAAGTACAAAGCAACGAAATGTGGTTTGCATCTATCCAGAAGTGCTATACAGGATATAAATAATATTTATAAGTGTATGTATAAGTGAAAAGTAATAGTAGGGGACTATAAAATGTTGTGTATAAATATAAATATGGGAGCTATATGCACAGATTATACAGAATATACAGGAATGTTAGGAGAAGGATTATATATGTATTAGCGGGTTTATAATACAAGATAAATAATGGCAGATAAGATTTACAGAATCTATACAGATTGTATACAAATTGTGTATGTGTGTGAGGGGAACAGTCCATGGTATGTGTGTGTGTGTGAGGACAGTCCATATGTTATTATTGTATGGGGGGATGGGGGGGTTACAGTCCTTATAGTTGTGTCAGGAGGCGTTCAGGAGCGTGACAGCTGTGGGAAAGAAGCTGTTCCGGTGCCTGGTGGTTCTGGTCCGTAAACTTCTGTAACGCCTCCCAGAGGGCAGGAGGGAGAAGAGTGTGTGTGCAGGGTGAGTGAAGTCCTTGGTGATTTTCCCGGCCCTTTTCAGACACCGCTTCCTATAGATGTCCTTGATGGTAGGGAGCGGTGCCCCGGCGATGTGCTGGGCAGTTTTCACCACCCTCTGCAGCGCCTTCCGGTCGGCGACAGAACAGTTCCCGTACCAAACTGTAATACAGTTGGTTAGGATGCTCTCAATGGTGCACCGGTAGAAGTTCATGAGGATCTCTGAGGACAGATGGTTCTTCCTCAGTGTCCTCATGAAGAACAGGCGCTGGTGCGCCTTCTTGATGAGTTTGGAGCAGCTGGTCGTCCAGGTCAGGTCCTCGGAGATGTGGACTCCCAGGAACTTAAAGCTGTCCACACGCTCCACCGCTGTCCCATTGATGTGGATGGGTGGGTGTAGGTCAGCGTTCCTCCTGAAGTCCACGATGAGCTCCTTGGTCTTCTCGGTGTTCAGCTGCAGGTTGTTTTTGTCGCACCACTCAGCCAGACGGTCCACCTCCTCCCTGTAGGCGGCCTCATCGTTGTCTCTGATGAGGCCAATCACGGTGGTATCGTCTGCAAACTTGATGATGGCGTTAGAACCATGGACAGGTCTGCAGTCGTGGGTGAGGAGAGAGTAGAGGAAGGGACTCATCACACAACCTTGTGGCACTTCGGTGTTTATAATGATGGAGGATGAGAAGTGGTTGTACAGCCGAACATGTTGGGGTCGACCGGTCAGGAAGTCGAGCAACCAGTTGCACATGAGTGAACTGATGCCGAGGTCTGTGAGTTTGGTAATGAGTTGTGATGGGATGACAGTATTAAATGCTGAACTAAAGTCTAAGAGCAGCACTCCTCCCAGCTCCCCAGAGCACGCTCTGAGGACACGTCCAGGTATGCCATCAGGACCCGCAACCTTATTGCACTATTATCATTGCTTTATTTTGAGCCATATAAAAATTGCTAAATTTAGGAGAGCTCAGTGGGCATTCGGACAAATGTTTGTGCGGTAAAACTTCTATTGTTTAAATGTACAAATCAGATAGTGGCAAGATCTGTCATGAATATTGGCTCAACAGACATATTGTGGTAATGACAAAACACTGCTGCATTGGTGTGTGCTGGAGGGACTCTTGATATGATAATCGTGACCATATGAAGGAAATGTCAATATTGGATACAAGTGAGAGGGCTTTACTGTTAAAAAATATGACCAAAGACACCTATATTTGCTCTCTGCACTTCATTGGTGGTAAGGAGCCAACAATGAATGTCCAGACCAAATACCTCCAAAGTTGTTCGCAGCTTTTGCGAGTCGCGGGTTGCGTTATCTATTGTTTCTTTGATTGTTTTTTGGGCTGTGTTTTTGAACACATGGTTGTTAAATTGGGCTTGGCTTAGTTCTGACAGACCTCTTTTCCTGTTTATTGCGCCATGCAACAAGAGCCTGTCTAAAATATCGCCCACACCCCAACTGTTTTGCGAGCGGGAGAAGTCCCATCCAAAATACATGCATTTGTAATGATTAGAAACGGCCTTTGTATTACAGTGTGGTGGTTTGCTTGTTGGAATTCTTTTGTTCTGGTTTTCATAGAGCTGGTCGCTTGTTTCTCTCGCAAGATTGGTGATGTTGTTTGTTGGTGTTTGTTGAGGGTGTGTGTGTGAAGGTGAGATGGGTTGTGTCTGATTAGTGTGATGACTGAATTTACTGGTTTAGAAAATAAATAAGCCCTATTATGGTTTAAAACATAGGCCTGTAATAATATATACATTTTCTGTGTATTAGCTGTAGTACTATGCAGATTTATTATGTTTCTTCCTCACGTTTGATCTGTTTTGCAAGAGGAGAGGACAGCCTTCCTACCTTTATACTGATACTGCTTTCTTTCAACTCATTTTGAGGCCTCAACATTTCAACCAACGCCATTGAATCATGTAGAAATGAAGCTCCCTGGATGTCAGGATTTGTCCTGATGAACCCGAACTCACACCACACACGGAGCTAAGTTCAAAGAGAGTTTATTGAAAGAAGGATGGGTTATGGAGGGTGGTGAACCAGAGTCAATACCAGGGTGGAGAAGGTGAACGAGGAACGCTGGAGGACTAGAGGTGACTGGAGTACCAGAGGACGCTGGAGAGCCGTGGGTGCAGCGCCGAGAATCCGCAGCTCAGCAGAGAGAGTTGTGGAACACGGGTGGCTGCAGAAGAACCACGAACGCAGCAGAGGGATAGTCCACAGAACGCTGGGGCTGCAGTGGATCCAGCAATGCGGCAGAGAGGGTTCTTGGAGGTGCAGGAAGACACGGGGAACTCTGACCACCAGACGTGGGAGAATCTCAGGTAGCCAGGCCAGAGGAAGTTGACGCTCAGCTGGACGTGGGAAGATCTCCGACTGAGGTGCAACAAAGACTGAAGATGGACCGGCGGTGAGGAGGAGACTGAGGTAGGCTTTTATAGAGGAGCTTGCAGGTGGATTGAGTCCAAGGTGATTGGAGCTTGACAGGTGTGGGGGATTAGACTGAGTGGAGTCAGAGATTCAATTCAATTCAATTTTATTTATATAGCGCCAATTCATGAAACATGTCATCTCGAGGCACTTTACAAAGTCAAGTTCAATCATATTATACAGATTGGGTCAGATTATACAGATTGGTCAAAAATGTTCCTATATAAGAGAACCAGTTGATTGCATCAAAGTCCTGACAAGCAGCATTCACTCCTGGGGAAGCGTAGAGCTACAGGGAGAGTCGTCTGCATTGTCCAGGGCTTTGCTGCAATCCCTCATACTGAGCAAGCATGAAGTGACAGTAGGAAGAAAAACTCCCCATTAACGGGAAGAAAAACCTCCGGCAGAACCGGGCTCAGTATGAACGGTCATCTGCCTCGACCGACTGGGGGTTACAGAAGACAGATGGACTGAGGAAGAAGGTGCTGGAAACTGCTCAGGGTCCAGCAGGCAAAACTGCACCCTGACACCTGGATGTCATCATGTACCAAAATATTTAACCGAGCAAACCAGTGTTATGCCATTATAACGAGATGAATTGCAACTCCCAGAATGCAACACAGTTGGGACTACAACTTCTTGGGCCGCCCACAGCTCCATTCACAATGGAGGTGGTGACCACCCCAGATCACGTTACACCCTGAGCCTATAACCCAGCCTGCACACGGGTGCTCGTCCTTCTTCCTTGCGGCATTGCTTTGTTGAGGAGACCATCAGTTGATTTTTCTGCATATACCCAACACGTGGTGGGCCCGTGATCAGATTCTTGGCAGAACGAACAAAAACCACATCACTTTTCCTCCGTTGTACGCCGGAGAGGTCTGGACTTTAATTTTACGTTGATTCATCTCTAATTCAACCCCATGAGGGAATACTGGAAAATTCTGCATCTCCCAGTGAATCAACAATCAATCAATTTTATTAGTCAACTGCAATTTGCATTATAATCGAAAATTCAGTTCCAGTACAACCGTCCATCACATACACTTAACAAACATTTTGGGGGAACGATTGACTCAGGCCTTGCGTTGCCAGGAACACAGCCAGTCGGCCGCTGCTAAAAAGCGCAGCCGTTAGGTGTGTTCCCCAAACTGCCCCAGACCCCGCTTTACACGGGGTCCCCAGGCGCTGCCCTTGAGATCTGTTGAAAAAAGATTTACACTGGGGGAGTGGAGGGAGATAAAAAAAAGACAGATGCTGCACAATTTGTGTTTCCACACAAAATGTGAAGAATCCGACAAAAAACCTCATTTGCACAAAAAGCACAATCAATGACGAGACACATATATGCAGAAGGTAAACATTTGAGTGCTGGTCGGGTGTCATCTGTATTTGTGGGCATATGTGTGTCTGGCTGCATGTTGTGTGGAAATCTGTATGTCCATGAAGGCCGTCCCTCCGGCAGGCAAGTGTCCTTGATGGAAAGTCTATCACTATCCAGCTCCAGCTTGACTCCTCCACAGATGTCAGCAAGGAAGGTGGGGGGGGGGGGGGGGGGGATTTGTGCGATGTCGCCATAACAACTCAGGGAGGATTTGATAGGGGGGAGTCCGATTTGAAAAACAGAATTTGTTATGAGAACAAGCTGAAAACAACTTTTCTGTCAGCCTTAGAGTCTTTTCGCCGCTGGCTCCAGGATCCAATATTCCAATAATCCAATCGATGGGCTAGTAACGTCCACACTTCCAGGTTTTATCCCATTCATCTCTGTACCACAATTGCGGTCAGCTTATCAAGCCATCCATTTTGTTCATTCAACGACCTCGTGATCGCGTCGACTGCCGCTGGCAGTCTCATCAAGGCCATATTGACCGCCAGCAGCTTTTGAAGGTGTTGATACATTAAATATCCCCCGAGGCCAAAAAAGATGAATCCAAGTATCGTAAATCCGAATAAGTAGACATCTTCGACGTCCTCAACAGAAAGAATTGAGAGGCACACCGTGGACCATTTCTGCCACGGGTCCAAGATGTATCCCGCAAAAAAAGTTCCGTCGGGACAGGCACGCTACCCGGTCCTTTGCTTTCCAGTTGAAAAAATTTGATCAATAGCGTTGAGAGACCAGCTGACGAGATCCATAATTGCTTTGAGCTTTTGGTTGCTATGAAGAAATGGCACAAAAGACACAAGACGAAGCAAATAGCAGGATAGTGGGGGCAGGGGTAATAGCAGATAAGGAGCTCTGGAGAGCTGAAGAAAAACCGACCGACCTCGAGGAGAGACAGAAACAGAAGCGTTGCCATTTTGTTTTGACCAAACAAAACCACCGAACCAGTCAAGAGGCTGCAGCTGCCCCACTGAAATGAGACGCTCACTGCAAATCCAGAGAAAGCCAGCATGTTCTTCCCCCAGGAAACCAGAAAACTCCACCTTTCCGTCCTCGCCAACACCGGCTGAGATCTGAAAGACCCTGAGCTGCGCAACCAGTAATCTTCCTATTTGGGAGTGACCAAAGTAAAAGATATCACTTTTTCTTTTATAAATCTAGAAAGTGATATTTTGTGCCTGGGCAGAATCTTAATAGGAATAGAGTTAATTATCCCGTTTACACTACACCTAAAAACCGAGCCATGCCGAGACCAGTCCGAGCTTGGATCAGTTATCCAAGACAAGCCGACCCGTTTACACACAAAGCTTATCTCGGTTCCTTGGTTGCTCCTCACCCCCTAGTGGCGATCTGCGGTACTACCGCTCTCTGGGATTGAAGGCAGTAGCAGCAAAACAAAACAGCGCGGCGCCCGTAACATTCAGGAAGTTATGCTTGATATTGTGATATTTCGGTGTTTGCGGAGAGTCAGGGGAAGAAGGCAACCATTGGTGAATTTACTTGAGAAAGTTGGCTTTTTTGGGAAGTGGATGAGACAAACGAACGTCTAATACGGATTTACAGACGCAGGAAACAACGACAGACGCTGAGGTTCATTGCGCTGCTAAGCAGATTCATGTCTGGAAACCGTGTGGCACGGTAAGGAAGCTAGTATTATTATGAATGTCTGAAATTTGTCTGAATGGAGTGTGAATCGGGACGTGCAGCCAGACTGCCGGAAAACCCGCGGACAGTCAGCTGACTGTAAGGGGACGACGCGGTCTGCTCATGCGCTCTTTATCAGAAAACTGGGCCAGAAATAAAACTAGGCCGAGACCTACTCAAGAGCTGGTCTGCAGTTAGCGCGGTCCGGTTATGTTTAGCGCGGTCCGGTCTGCTGACCGTTTACACACAAGAGTTATCTCGGTTACCGAGCTCGGACTGGTCTCGGCTCGGTTAAAAAAGTGTAGTGTAAACGGGCCTACTGTTTAAGTACTCTGAAGGGAGTTGTGTTGAACTTTGGTGAATATTTCTAATGTGTGGGACTGAATCTATTTTTTGGATTCAGGCAATGTATCAAAATTCATAAATGATTTCATAAGGTTCACTTGTAGATCCAAACAAGTTTATATATTGACAAATAAATATGTTAAATTGAAAAAATAGAGATTGTATTAATTTACATTTATTACAACATAAACACACAAAAGTGCTGAAAATAGGTACTGTTAAGAATCGGTATCGATTCCCAGGTACCGGGTATCGGTACCGTATCAGTTAAAATATAAGGTACCCATCCCTAGCCGGAGTTCATATTTCATCAGAGCCGACATCTTGTGCGTGGCACAGAGTAGCTAAGCTAATCGGAGTTAGCACTAGTTTATCATCTGGGCTGCAGCTATTTCAAATCCCTTAGCTGCTAGCTATTGTGAAGTCACTGGTTGCTAACAGGCTAGCCATCGTTAGGTGCCCGCCATCTAAAGACTCCGAGTTAGAACAGTTTAGAAACTAACTGTTGCATGAACTAACACTGCAAGCGGTAAGCTTTGCCGGAGCGTCCGCCATCTTAGCTTCAGGCCTATTATGTATACCAGCTTTTACCTACCTCATAGCTATTAGTGAACACTTTCAATGAGTTTACATCACAAGTGCTGCTAATGTTGACGGTGATTGTTCAGTGTTGGATCCAGTAGGATTTTAATCAACTGTGCATCACTTGCAAGTTGCCACAATTAATCAATTTTGACTAACTTTTATTTTCATCTGTTTTCTATTTTTCAGATTTTATTTTAGTAGTAATAGTGTTTCTAGTAATGTTATTAGACAGAATAATTGCTGTAACAGGAAATTATTGGTTTTATAAACTCCAACTAGCTTAATCGTGGTTATATGTGATTATTTTGGATCAGCAATTGAATGATCTCTAATTGAATATACTGAGACATTTTCATTGGCTTGTGGATAATGACTAATGATTACAACTTCAATTGCAATTGTAATTAAAGATATATATATATATATATTTTTTTAAAGATATTAATGTTTACTGGTCAAGCCTAACTCAGTTGTACATCTGGTTAGGGCTGGTCCACACGGCAGGATTATTAGCCCCATTTTTGCCCTGATCCCCCCCATCAACTGTCCAAAAGTATGTTGTATACAACATATTTATTAAATTTTTACAACCCAACTTTTGCTGACAAAAAGTAATTGAAGGACCTTAACTAGTTTCTGTTAGAGGTTAACTGAACTTTTTTTGTTCTATATTTAGCACAGAAATTTTGCTTAGGTGACATTTCAATAAGACCAGGTTGCATGATATTATCATTAAAAGATGTACTGTAAGGGTTTATTTTATTCATCGTTTTTGAAATATAATCTTAGACTTGTAGCGGTTTTCACAAAAAGTCTATTTCGGAGTACATCTCCCTAAAAAAATAAAATATGAAAAATGAAGCCTGAGTTTGACTAACAACTGTTCTCCCCCCATTTCGTTTCAACAGATTTGTGTCTGCCTGCCAGCGCGCACCACTTATCAAACTCCTAATCCTAGCTACAGAGAAAAAAAGTGATTATATCTCATGCAGCCTTCTGTCAAAACTGATATGTGTTGCCCTTGACAGAACTGATATCATCATCTGACAAACAAACGAAGAACCAGTAAACCTTGAGCAAAAAAGTGTAGTTTGGAAGGTCCATTGAAAGTGTGAACGAATCTGTGTCTTATGAGGCTGTATATATCTATCTATATATAGATAGATATATACAGGGGTTTGACAATGAAACTGAAACACCTGGTTTTAGACCACAATAATTTATTAGTATGGTGTAGGGCCTCCTTTTGCGGCCAATACAGCGTCAATTCGTCTTGGGACTGACATATACAGGTCCTGCACAGTGGTCAGAGGGATTTTAAGCCATTCTTCTTGCAGGATAGTGGCCAGGTCACGACGTGATGCTGGTGGAGGAAAATGTTTCCTGACTCGCTCCTCCAAAACACCCCAAAGTGGCTCAATAATATTTAGATCTGGTGACTGTGCAGGCCATGGGAGATGTTCAACTTTACTTTCATGCTCATCAAACCAATCTTTCACCAGTCTTGCTGTGTGTATGGGTGCATTGTCATCCTGATACACGGCACCTCCTTCAGGATACAATGTTTGAACCATTGGATGCACATGGTCCTCCAGAATGGTTCGGTAGTCCTTGGCAGTGACGCGCCCATCTAGCACAAGTATGGGGCCAAGGGAATGCCATGATATGGCAGCCCAAACCATCACTGATCCACCCCCATGCTTCACTCTGGGCATGCAATAGTCTGGGTGGTACGCTTCTTTGGGGCTTCTCCACACCGTAACTCTCCCGGATGTGGGGAAAACAGTAAAGGTGGACTCATCAGAGAACAATACATGTTTCAAATTGTCCACAGCCCAAGATTTGCGCTCCTTGCACCATTGAAACCGACGTTTGGCATTGGCACGAGTGACCAAAGGTTTGGCTATAGCAGCCCGGCCGTGGATATTGACCCTGTGGAGCTCCCGACGGACAGTTTTGGTGGAAACAGGAGAGTTGAGGTGCACATTTAATTCTGCCGTGATTTGGGGAGCTGTGGTTTTATGTTTTTTGGATACAACCCGGGTTAGCACCCGAACATCTAAGTGGACCCTAATCCTAAAAAAGCTTTGAAAATTTGCTCTATTTTTGTGTTCTCACATATATCATAAATCTCAAACTGTGTTTAGCACAAAATGATGATTCACCAGGGTATGACACTAGAAATATTTGAATGCAGTACCAACACAAATGTTTTATTTTTATGTTTTATTTTTGCCTTGCAAAGCATTGTTAGAGTTAACGGTTATCCATTCACATCCCAAGAGTGCTTACAATGGGCACGTCAGAAACATTTCTAGATAATTTTGATCTTTTAATAACAATGTTATGGTAGGTTAGAAAAATTGTGACACCAAACAGATTATTCCTCTGTTCCATATGTTTTTAATACAAGTTTTTACAGGTTTTTTTCTATATTGCCTGAAATCTATAAGCAAACTTTTAAGGTAGTTTTTTCTACCTTAGTTGTTCAAATAGTTGATTTATAATTGTCTTTTATTCAGCCAAAACAATTAAGTTAATCTCTGTAGAAAATTGAATCAGTGAATCTAAAAACATGTCAAATCCATGAAACATTGTATTTAAAGATGAACATTTGTCACCGTTGTAGCACCATAAATCACATGCAGTAGTCTACTAGAGGCATTAAATCACAAAATGTGGTGGTAAATGACATTTTGGTTTCAGGTAGGTGACTTTACAAAAGATATCAATGGGTCACTGTTGAATTAAACAGTTGAAACTTTACATTAAAAGTTTGACATCTTGCCCAGCTGTGGTGCTAACAGGAATAAACAGCTAATAAGTCAAATATATTATAAACATGGAATGTGAAAACTGAAAAAAAGCTAATCTTCTGCATTTTTCAATTGGACTGCACAGGTCTTAGCATAACTACAAATCTAGCAACTTGTGTGGAAAGCCGATTGAACATTTATTCTGATATCTTGATATCAGGCATAATTGTCATGTACATGCAAGCCATTTCTGCCCACTAGTTAACTAGTGAGCCATGTTTCTGTGAACTAGTTAACTAGTGAGGGCCAAAATATGCACACTAGTTCACTAGTGGGAGCCAAAAGGCTCACTAGTTAACTAGTGAACACATTTTAGCTTTACTAGTTAACTAGTAAGAGCCAGAAATGTCCACTAGTTAACTAGTAAAGGCCAAAATGCATACCAATCAGCTAGTTGAAAGCTTTTGGGTCGCACTAGTTAACTAGTGACAGCCAAAAATGTGCACATGTTTACTAGTGAAGGCAGAACACCTCACTAGTTAACTAGTTGCAGTAGGTCAATGTAACTAGTAAACTAGTGAACCATAAATGGCTTACTAGCTAGCTAGGTGATGGCAGTAGGCTCACTAGTTAACTAGTTGATGTATCATTTGTCCAAACTAGTTAACTAGTGAGGTCATAAATGTATACTAGTAAACTTGTTCAAGACAAAATTCACACTAGTCAACTAGTGGCGCAGAATTCAAATTAGGAGGCGGAGAATTCTGGAAATTGAGGATTCTATTGGCTCCCTATGTCCAAATAGAACATGACAACCAATCACAGTGCAGAATTTGACGAAATCCCACCCACAACATTTGCATGTGGCACACAAGTTAACATGCTGGCCGAAGGTACTCTAGCTAGTAAACTAGTGGCTTCAGTGTGACACTTACATGTAAACTAGTGAAGGCAGAACTGCTCACTAGTTAACTAGTGAAGACACAAATGCCCACTAGTTAACTAGTGAGGTCCAAAAAGTGTCACTAGTTTACTAGTGTGCACCAAAACACCCACTAGTGAACTAGTCATGGCAAATTCCATTCGACTAGTTAACTAGTGAGGTGCAAAAAGTGTCACTAGTTTACTAGTGTGCCCCAAAATGCCCACTAGTTAACTAGTGAAGGCCATTGCAGCCCCACTAGTTAACTAGTGAGATGCCAAAACGCTCACTTGTTAACATGTAAAGGCCAAAATGCCCACTAGTTTACTAGTGAGGGTGTTGTGGGCCTTACTAGTTAACTAGTTGCATGCGTATTTTGTTCACTAGTTAACTAGTTACTGTCATGATTTGTCTTTGGATGAACCCGGACACAGCACGCACACACAGAGCTTGTTCTTGAAGTGAGTTTTATTGTACAGAATGATGGGTGAATGACGAGAGGAACCAGAGTCTTTTGGACGAAGGTGAAGGGTGCGGAAGCTGGCCGGCAGGAGGATCGCAGAGAGACTGACCGGGAGGAACTCTGGAGCGGAGAACATGGAACTGCAGCGGGAACTTGAGAACGTGGAAACAGCTCAGGAACTTGAGAACGTGGAAACAGCTGCAGGAACTTGAGAACGTGGAAACAGCTCAGGAACTTGAGAACGTGGAAACAGCTGCAGATTTCACCGTGCAGCCGAGAGGATGCTTGGAGGTGCTGATCGGCGCAGGCGCAGGAACTCTGGCAACCAGACGTGGGAAAATCTCTGGTTGCTGTAGATCTCACCGTGCAGCCGAGAGGATTCTTGGAGGTGCAGATAGGCGCAGGAACTCTGGCAACCAGACGTGGGAAAATCTCTGGACAGAGGCGCAACAGAGGATGAAAACAGACTGAGACAGAACGGGAGTGAACACTACGGGCCGGCAACGAGAGCAGAAAGAGGTATGTTTAAATAGAGGTGGGACCAGGTGGAGGCAGTTGCGGGTTAATTGCAGCCTGACAGGTGGAACCCATCAGGCTGCGCAGTAACGAGAGAGAGAGGGAGAGAGGCTCAGCATGCAGCCCTCACGCTGCATCCTGACAGTACCCCCCCCCCAAGGCCGGACACCGGACGGCCCAGAATCTCCACGCTGGGTGGGTGGAGGGGGCCTAGGAAGGCGGGCAAGAGTCAAACTGAGAGACCAAGGAGCCAGCAAGCACCAAAGGGACCAGAGAACACTAGGGGAACCAAAGGGACCAGAGAACACTAGGGGAACCAAAGGGACCAGAGAACACTAGTGGACCCAAAGGGGTCAGAGAACATTAGTGGACCCAAAGGGGTCAGAGAACACTAGGGGAACCAAAGGGGCCAGAGAACACTAGGGGAACCAAAGGGGCCAGAGAACACTAAGGGAACCAGAGGGGCCAGAGAACACTAGGGGAACCAAAGGGGCCAGAGAACACTAAGGGAACCAAAGGGGCCAGAGAACACTAAGGGAACCGAGGAGCTAGAGAACACTGGGAACCAAGGAGCTAGAGAACACGGGGGGAACCAAGAAGCTAGAGATCACGGGGGGAACCAAGAAGCTAGAGAACACGGGGGGACCCAAGAAGCTAGAGAACACGGGGGGAACCAAGAAGCTAGAGAACACGGGGGGACCCAAGAAGCTAGAGAACACGGGGGAACCCAAGGAGCTAAAGAACACTGATGTGCTGGAGCACAACTAGGGCGCGGCACATCAGGGAAAGGTACGAGCGCTTGACAGCGTCGGGGTAAAGAGCGAGCGCTTCACAGCGCCGGGGGAAAGAGCGAGCGCTTGACAGCGCCGGGGGAAGGAACGGGCGCAACACAGCGCCAAAGGGAAGGAACGGGCGCAACACAGCGCCAAAGGGAAGGAACGGGCGCAACACAGCGCCAAAGGGGAGGAACGGCGCAACACAGCGCCAAAAGGGAAGGTTCGGGCGTACGGAAACGCCTAGGGGAAGGAACGGGCGTACGGAAACGCCAAGGAACGGGCGTACGGAAACGCCAAGGAACGGGCGTACGGAAACGCCAAGGGGAAGGAACGGGCGTACGGAAACGCCTAGGGGAAGGAACGGGCGTACGGAAACGCCTAGGGGAAGGAACGGGCGTACGGAAACGCCAAGGGGGAGGAACGGGCGCATGAAAACGCCAAGGAACGGGCGTACACAACGCCAAAGGGGAAGGAACGGGCGCACAACAGCGCCAAAGGAGAGGTACGGGCCAACAGCAGCGCTAAGGAAGGTAATGGGCGTATGAAACGCCAAGGGGGAAAGGACAGGCGGACTGACACGTCAGAGCTCAACAGCGCAAGAAAACACTGGAGCACAACTAACGTACAGAGACACCGGGGGAAAGGAAAGGGCGTGCGGAAACGCCAAGAGCAAGGAACGGGCGTATGGGAACGCCAAGGGCAAGGAACGGGCGTATGGGAACGCCAAGGGCAAGGAACGGGCGTATGGGAACGCCAAGGAACGGGCGTATGGGAACGCCAAGGAACGGGCGTATGGGAACGCCAAGGGCAAGGAACGGGCGTATGGGAACGCCAAGGGCAAGGAACGGGCGTATGGGAACGCCAAAGGAGAGGAACGGGCGTATGGAAACGCCAAAGGAGAGGAACGGGCGTATGGAAACGCCAAAGGGGAGGAACGGGCGTATGGAAACGCCAAAGGGAAGGAACGGGCGTATGGAAACGCCAAAGGGGAAGAACGGGCGTATGGAAACGCCAAGGGGAAGGGACGGGCGTATGGAAACGCCAAGGGGAAGAACGGGCGTATGAAAACGCCAAAGGTGAGGAACGGGCGTATGAAAACGCCACAGGGGAGGAACGGGCGTATGGAAACGCCAAGGGGAAGGGACGGGCGTATGGAAACGCCAAGGGGAAGGAACGGGCGTATGGAAACGCCCAAAAGGGAAGACTACGCCGGAGCGTGAGGGAAGCGCTGGGGCCCAAGGGACGAGATCGCCGGGGCGTGAGGGAACCGCCGGGGCGCAAGGGAAGAAACTTGCCGGGGCGTGAGGGAAACGCCGGGGCGCTAGGGAAAGATCGCCAGGGCGTGAGGGAAACGCCGGGCGCAAGGGAAGAAACTCGCCGGGGCGTGAGGGAAACGCCGGGGCATGAGGAAAGGATTGGTGTGCGACAACGCCAGGGGGGAAGAACTAGCGTTCTGCCAACACCAGGGTTCTACAGCACCCGCTGGAACACACCTGGCGTGCAGAAGCGCCAGGAATCCGCCGGGGCGTGCGGGTAGCAACAGGCCGGGCGCACCAGAGGGCTCAGCCGGCGACATGGGGGCGCCGCAGGGCTCTGGCGGCGGCCTACGTGTGCTGGGCAGCGACAGGCTGGCGCACCAGAGGGCTCAGCCGGCGACATGGGAGCGCCGGAGGGCTCTGGTGGCGGCCTACGTGTGCTGGGCAGCGACAGGCTGGCGCACCAGAGGGCTCAGCCGGCGACTACAAGCGCCGGAGGGCTCTGGCAGCGCCTAAACACAGAGGAAGACAAGAGGACGCCAGGCATACAAGACTAAGACAGGGACTACCAGACTGAGACAGGGACTACTAGACTAAGACAGGGACTACTAGACTAAGACAGGGACTACTAGACTAAGACAGGGACTACTAGACTAAGACAGGGGCTACAAGACTAAGACAGGGGCAACAAGACTAAGACAGGGGCAACAAGACTAAGACAGGGGCTACAAGACTAGGACAGGACTCGAGAGGAACTGCAGGGGCTAGACAGGGAAAACAAAACAAAACCAGAGAACTAGGAGGGGAACTGAAACCTAGAGCTAAACTATAAAACCAAGCAAAACAAGGAGACGAGGGCAGGTTCAACAAAACTGATGAAAAACTAGATAACTACAGCTAGAAATAAGAACACTAGAAAAACAGGAAATCTAGGGTGAAAACTAAAATTCAGAACCAAAATTCGAAAGCCTAAAGGGAAACCTAAAACACTTGAACCAAACTAAGAATAAATCCAAGGCAAACAGAAATTCAAATACTTTTAAAGAAAACGGAAGAAACCTCCTAAATAATTCCGAAACATAAAATTCCTAGATAAACCAAACTAAGGCTAAACCTATATAAATTATCAGAAAGATGAACAACTAACCAACTAAGAACTCTAAAGGAACACTAGAAAACTGTAAAACCAAAGAATGCTAAGTAACTCAAAACCTCGGGACCAAAATAACTCAAAAACAACAACTGAAACTAGAGAACTGGATGTCTAACTAAAAAAAAACGAGAATCTGGAAAAATAAAGCTGAACTAGATAACTTAGATCTAAGGTGGGAACTTGAGACACGCAGACAGGAACTTGAGATCGCAGGCAGGAACTGGAGACACAGACAGGACGTCGAGAGCGGGGATCTTGAGACACGGACAGGAAGTTGAGCACGCAGACAGGATCTGAGACGCCGACAGGAACTGAGGCGGGGCGGATCCTACCAGCTTCCGCACCTAGGCTCTGTGCGTGCTCGGGTTCATCCCTTGGCCGGCCCGTAATTGTCATGATTTGTCTTTGGATGAACCCGGACACAGCACGCACACACAGAGCTTGTTCTTGAAGTGAGTTTTATTGTACAGAATGATGGGTGAATGACGAGAGGAACCAGAGTCTTATGGACGAAGGTGAAGGGTGCGGAAGCTGGCCGGCAGGAGGATCGCAGAGAGACTGACCGGGAGGAACTCTGGAGCGGAGAACATGGAACTGCAGCGGGAACTTGAGAACGTGGAAACAGCTCAGGAACTTGAGAACGTGGAAACAGCTGCAGGAACTTGAGAACGTGGAAACAGCTCAGGAACTTGAGAACGTGGAAACAGCTGCAGATTTCACCGTGCAGCCGAGAGGATGCTTGGAGGTGCTGATCGGCGCAGGCGCAGGAACTCTGGCAACCAGACGTGGGAAAATCTCTGGTTGCTGTAGATCTCACCGTGCAGCCGAGAGGATTCTTGGAGGTGCAGATAGGCGCAGGAACTCTGGCAACCAGACGTGGGAAAATCTCTGGACAGAGGCGCAACAGAGGATGAAAACAGACTGAGACAGAACGGGAGTGAACACTACGGGCCGGCAACGAGAGCAGAAAGAGGTATGTTTAAATAGAGGTGGGACCAGGTGGAGGCAGTTGCGGGTTAATTGCAGCCTGACAGGTGGAACCCATCAGGCTGCGCAGTAACGAGAGAGAGAGGGAGAGAGGCTCAGCATGCAGCCCTCACGCTGCATCCTGACAGTTACACCTAAAAACACAAACAAGCTGACCGTTTTTGTCCACTAGTTAACTAGTTGAACAATTTAAGTCTCACTAGTTTGCATGTGTGGCAGTAAAGCAGCTCACTAGTTAATTAGTGCGCACAACACACATACTAGTGGCTGTTTTTGGAGCTATCTAGTTTACTAGTAATGCAAAAGGTACTCTTACTAGTTAACTAGTGACACATTGGCATTCACTAGTTAACTAGCTGACATGTTTGGCCTTACTAGTTTACTAGTAATGGAACAGGACATGCTCCCTAGTTAACTAGTGAGCATATCTGCATTATTAATGCCTTTCACTAGCTTATAGAGGGCATTTTGAGCCTTACATGTTAGCTAGGGAGGACAAAGCATTGTCCATAATGAACTAGCAGGAGAAAAATGCCATTCACACTAGTAAACTAGTTGAATTTGAATAAATACACAAACGGCTGGCATTTTGTGCAACTAGTTAACTAGTGGGACGTAACATTGTCCCACTAGTTAACTAGTGTGCAATGTCGCACTTGCATGCAAATGAAGAAGGCGGAACAAAGATTTTGATTGGTCCATTTAGGAAAAAATGGATGACTTCGTCCAGGCTGTTCTAAGAGCAAACTTTTATAAACCAGAGCTCTCAACTCTCACTCATTGACCGTGTGACACACGCATTTCACTGACTTCACACGCTCACACGCAACACATGGCATTTCACACGCAAACATGGAATTTCTCACGCATAAAAATCACAAAGCCCATCTGAGCTGCGGACGAGAAAACTCCGCCTTCTGCTGAGCTGTTTCGGCTTCTTTCACAGCTTGTGGCCATGCGTAATTCCTGCTGCAGTTTGTGTTAACAGAGCAGCAGGAAGAGTGATCAGAGTTATGAATAATTTTAGTCTTAACAGTGGTGAAAGAGAGCTGGTACGGTCCTGTACCGCGTACACATGAGGGGAGGGGAGGGGATGGATCTGCTTGCTTGCTGCACGCAGGATCATAAAAACAGTTCTGCTATCCAGATGCAGTTTAAAACGCCACTTGGTCTGTTTATAAGTTTCATTTTTATAAATTCTGCATTTTTTAACTACATGCACCGTATTTCTGTGCCTCCGCGCTTGCTCAACCCCCCTCCTTTTCCCTCGGAGCAGGTGCTTTTATCACCGTTCACTATTCAAAACGTGAATCATACGTTTAATTCCCTCACATCGGTAGCAACGTGTGCCAGTTAAAGTCAATAGGAGAGTTGCTCTTGTATTTTTAACAACATAGAATCAGTGGCGCTTCGGTGGGCGTGCTGCCTTGCGCTTTAATTCAGGTGCGCACTTTTAAGGGTCATTTTAAAGAACTTGTAACATCAGGGGCTTCGTCTCAGATCTGTCAATACCCCTGTTTCCTTTATAGGAGCCCTTTACAGCCTTTAGTTATTTATTTTCCCCACTGTTTATCCGCCGCACGCAGCGCACCAACGGGGTAAAATCCGCCCACCTCACCAGAGCGCACTGACAAGAGCAATAGAGATTCGTCTGTTCAGCGCGGCGACTGACTGAGAAACCTGTCGCTGTGAAAGGTGATGATAATGGTTATAAACTGTAACAGTCTAGAAGCGCATTGAGCTGAAAAGAGGGAGACATCAGCAGCTGGATCGTGCGTAATGATGCAGCGGGAACCTCTGTGAGCTTCAGTGTTGCTGCTGAGAGGAAACTGTTGACCATAAAGGCTTGATGAAATCACCAATCAGGTTATAGATCTACATTGATAAACAAACCCATAGATGAATGTGTAACAGTGTAATAATTCGGTCAATAACTTAAAACTACTTAATTTTATTTAGTATTATTTGAACAATTGTGTATTTTTTTATGTTTTAATCCATTAACAGAACAAAAAAGTATTAATACGTCTCTTTCTCTTTTTAACAAAAGTAATACATGTCTACTTCATTGTCTGGTGGGATAAAAATGAGATGGAGTTGACTCCACCGCTCTTCCAGGGTCTGGTTAGCCCCGCCCCCAAACAAGCCCCGCCCCCCAAATTAGCATAATCTCACTCTTAACTTTTGATAAAAGCTGAGAGGTCTGTATAAACTAAGATCGTTTGAGCATAAAAATATGTTTTGATAACATGTCTAGTGACAAAGTTATGGTGTATTGCTGTAATCTTCGTTCAGTTAATGTGTAAAATCTTTAGTTTTTCAGTTATTAGTCTGAAAATCGCGATAAAACTGGAGGCATTTGTATGCAACAAAACGTTTCAGTAACATGAACATTGATGATAGCTTTGCCCATGTGGCAAGACTAGCTCAAGTGGTTAAGCAGCGGGAGATCATTTGGGAGACCAAGGTTCAATTCCTTAGAAGTGCATGATGTTTTTTTTCTTGATCTTTGAGCTTTTAATTACTTTTGAAACCATATGCAGTTAATGTGTACAATCTTTTGTTTTTCGGTTATTAATCAGAAAAGTGCTACTGAAATGGATGCATTTATGTCTGTGGTTGCCTAGCAGCAATAAACAAAAGAACAATATAACGTTGATCCCTGTGTGGATCAAGAGCTCACTTGGTAAAGCATGGGGTTTCCCTGTTATTATTAAAAAACATTTCGACAGAATATGAGATACTTTTCTGATAGTTTTTTTAATCACCCTTTTATCTAGGGTTCTGATTTGTCAGTGTTCAAATCACGCACAGGAAGTGCACAGTTCTACCGCCATTTAGTGCTACAGTTACACATGTAAGACCAGCGTTAGCGGTCCGTGTATCTTCAGGCAATTCGTTTTTTTTCCGGAAAACCAAAACGAAAAACGGATACTACTTCCGTTTTTCTGTTTTTCCCTTTACAAATCAAAACGTCCTAGTCAAGTGCGGACGACACAAATTTGTTCACATTAGGCCTACCGCTTATCTACTACTGAACTTATGAGCCAAACAGAGGAGGAAGCTTCCGAGAGGGGTTTTGTCAATGTTGGAATGCACTTGAGGTTGCAAGGCGGGAGTTATCATCATCACAGGAGGACAACATGTTGAGAAATATAAGAAGCATTGTTCGGAGACGAAGACGTCTAGGTCCAACAGGTATGAATACTTTTTATATTTGTCGTCTACAAAATGTAGCATTTTATAATTACTACACTGGCGGAATATTTGAACATAATGAAATTGGTTGGCTCATTTGAATACAAGGTGGCTAATGGGTTTTTTGCAGTTGGTTTTATCTGAAGTGAAATAACATACTGTAGGCTAATTACTTTATTTCCTGCATGTTCAGTGTGTTTTAATGAATATACTGTACGTTATTGTTATGTTAACATTCAAAAGCGCCTTTTCCCCCGCGTTTCAGGCCCATTGCAGAATAAATAATGGCTTTGGAGTTAGGCTAGCAATGCTGTGCAAATTTTATGCTAAATTTCTCAATGTACATGAATTGCCAATGTGTAGTTCAGGACTTTACTATAACTACGTTTTGACCGCAAGCGATACAGGCAATTCTGTCATCACTGCTTAAAAATAATATTAGCCTGGCTAATTTAAGATGTTTTTGCAGTTGCAGATTATTGACAATCTTGTCTGACCATGCAGTCTAAGTGCACTGGAGCTGCATAAATAAATAAATAGCCAACCAACCATCAAACCAACACCAGTTATCTGCAAAGGCTAGTTTGTACTTTTATTTTCTGGCAAGGAAGGTTAATCCTATGTGATAGTGGCCCTGGCAGGGGTGTGGGTGTGTCTCCTCCATCACCATCCCACCTTGCTTGTAATAATTTGAAAATAGGCTAGTTTAGACCACTGAGCTCTATTATACACCGGAGTGCTAATAGCCCGCTGTTAGAACGAGTCGCTTTGAAGCCACCAGCCGCCATATTGGTACTCCCTATTTTCCCCCAGTAACCAGGGCATATGTGCGCTACAGCATCGAATAACGAGGATTTTCTCATGTTCAGGGGGGGCTTAAAACATTTAAAATGTCAAATGCCATATACTTTTATGTTATGTTCTAAAACTATCAAGTACTGAGAAAGTCATGTGCTGAAATATTTTGCATTTTATATATTTAAATATATATATATAACATTTATAAATATACAAAAACATATATGAACACATATGTATATATATATATATATGTACACATATATATATATATATATATATATACACATATATATATATATATATATATATATATATATATATGTACACATATATATATATATATATATATATATATATATGTACACATATATATATATATATATATATATATATATATATATATATATATATATGTATTTAATATGAATAACATGTTAAATATTATCTTCTAAGAAAGCATAGCATGCAGTATGGCATTCGCCATACTGCATGCTATGCTTTCTGTATCAGTTAGCCTACTTTAACCGTTGCAGAGCAGTTTGTCACTTTAGCCACTAGGGGCACCCATCAGGACCTGATCGCGAGGCTATGAACAGTCAATTTACATATCTGGGTGGGATTCTTACATGATACCCAATAGGAGTCTTCTACCCACCCTCTCAATAGAATATGCATAATGATCGTTTCAGGCACTAGTTAACTAGTGAGCTGCTTTACTGCCACACATGCAAACTAGTGAGACTTAAATTGTTCAACTAGTTAACTAGTGGACAAAAACGGTCAGCTTGTTTGTGTTTTTAGGTGTAACTAGTTAACTAGTGAACAAAATATGCATGCAACTAGTTAACTAGTAAGGCCCACAACACCCTCACTAGTAAACTAGTGGACATTTTGGCCTTTACATGTTAACAAGTGAGCGTTTTGGCATCTCACTAGTTAACTAGTGGGGCTGCAATGGCCTTCACTAGTTAACTAGTGGGCATTTTGGGGCACACTAGTAAACTAGTGACACTTTTTGCACCTCACTAGTTAACTAGTCGAATGGAATTTGCCATGACTAGTTCACTAGTGGGTGTTTTGGTGCACACTAGTAAACTAGTGACACTTTTTAGACCTCACTAGTTAACTAGTGGGCATTTGTGTCTTCACTAGTTAACTAGTGAGCAGTTCTGCCTTCACTAGTTTACATGTAAGTGTCACACTGAAGCCACTAGTTTACTAGCTAGAGTACCTTTGGCCAGCATGTTAACTTGTGTGCCACATGCAAACGTTGTGGGTGGGATTTCATGAAATTCTGCACTGTGATTGGTTGTCATGTTCTATTTGGACATAGGGAGCCAATAGAAAGCCTCAATTTCCAGAATTCTCCGCCTCCTAATTTGAATTCTGCGCCACTAGTTGACTAGTGTGAATTTTGTCTTGAACTAGTTTACTAGTATACATTTATGACCTCACTAGTTAACTAGTTTGGACAAAGGATGCATCAACTAGTTAACTAGTGAGACTACTGCCATCACCTAGCTAGCTAGAAAGACATCTATGGTTCACTAGTTAACTAGTGACATTGACCTACTGCAACTAGTTAACTAGTGAGGTGTTTTGCCTTCACTAGTAAACATGTGCACATTTTTGGCAGTCACTAGTTAACTAGTGAGACCCAAAAGCCTTCAACTAGCTGACTGGTATGCATTTTGGCCTTTACTAGTTAACTAGTGGACATTTCTGGCTCTCACTAGTTAACTAGTGAAGCTGAAATGTGTTCACTAGTTAACTAGTGGGCATTTATGCTTTCACTAGTTAACTAGTGTGCACAAATATGGCTCACTAGTTGACAAAAATGGATGTTGGCCTACCTTATCAAGATATCAGAATAAATGCTCAAGCGGCTGGCCAAATTACATAGAAGTTAACAAGTGGGAATTTGACATTCAGTAGTCAGCTAGTAAACATTTTTGTACCTTACTAGTTGACTAGTAATATATAGAAGTCTTTAAACTAGTTAACTAGTGCACATTGCAATTTCCACTAGTTAACTAGTGAACATGCAGAGCATTACTAGTTAACTAGTAAGGTATGAAACATATGAACTAGTTAACTAGAGAGAATTTGGGCCTTACTAGTTAACTAGTGGGCATTTTGGCTGTCACTAGTTAACTAGTTCACACAGAAATGGCTCACTAGTTAACTAGTGGGCAGAAATGGCTTGCATGTACATGACAATTATGCCTGATATCAAGATATCAGAATAAATGCTCAATCGGCTTTCCATAAACTTGAACACCACGGCAGTCGTATCTTGTATGTCAATCTTATCTTTTCTATTGAGTACCCAAAATGTAGGCACACAAACAATTAAAAACACATGGCAGCATTAACCAGACAGTGCTTAGCAAAAAAAAGACCTCACTTTGATAAAAAAAATATTTTGAGACTTTAATATTTTTGGTAACATCCTATTACATCTCTAGAAACCACTCTACACATCGAGTAGACAACACATCATTTTGGTTCCCATGCTAAAGTAATTAAAATGAATTTCCTTTTTTGGGGAAATTCATTTTGTTGGTTCTATTCTTAAATTTTGTGCCAAAGGTACTGGGAGCACAGAAAGCATGCAAAAGAGCAATATTTTTTTTGTTTTGTTTTTGTTTCTTTTGTAAATGGGGGTGCGATCTTGGTTCTGCTGAAGTTTAGTTTTTGGCTGCAAGCAGATTTAGCTAAACCAGAACAAAAGTAACAGCTGGGGCCCCATGCTCCAGCATCTAAACAAACATCTATATAAAGAAAAGCAAATTACCCTATTTGTACTTTTTTGTTGCCTTTTGCAGTGCTCACAAACTCTGCAACATAATTAGCGAATAATAAATAACCACTGGTAAAAGAAAGGCTGTGTCAATACCTTGGAGAATGTACTCTTAACTATAGCTGACCATTTGATGTGACCATTTGCTGTGGTCTGGACTTATTTTACAGGACCGTGGCAATATAAATCTACCTTTCACCAGGATATCAACAAACTCTCGCTGACCTACATTCTCAGACACAGACAATAACAGCAGTGAGAATATTGTGGAATTAGGAGCAAGCAGAGCAATTTTATCAGGATGCTGTGGATGTGAGTATGTTCACAGTTTTCCAAATCTCTAGGGAAACTCACTCATATTACAGGAAGGCAGAGGATGCATTCTGTCAGGCATTTCCTGCCTCAATAATACAGCGATTGTTATTTTTGCTCCTCTATGAGCAGGGAGTTTCAGAGGCGGAGTAAAAGTATTTCAAGGTTTACAAAATCAATTTTTGATGAGCTTTATGGCCTTCAGATAAAATTGAGGTATGTAGGACACAAATGTTCAAAAATATTTTTGAAGCCATTTGAAGCCTCAGGGCAAAATCTAAATTGCACATGAAAAACTGTGAATGATCAAAGATAAAAATCCCTACACCATAACAATGAGTCAAGTTAAAAGGGGGGGTGAAATAATGCCATAATCGAAAAGAAAGTATATTTTTTGTGAATAAGTTTTGTACACATGAAATCATTTTGGGGTGTTCTTTTAGTCTTAGTCTTTTAGTCCAATTATCCAAGATTGAGTCACAAGGGTAAAAGGTCAAGGAGGGAAACATCCCTCTGCCCCAGCAACACTTTCCAGCTAATAGAAGATTGATGAAACCCTGAGGTTCCTAAATCAAACAGCTTCCTCTCCATAACAACACATGGACATCTTGACCACAAACAGGATCGGGGACAGGGGGCAGCTCTGACAGAGGGCTGACAGAGCTGTCAGAGGGCTGACAGACAGCTTGTACACACATCTTTATAAAAAACAAATGTTCTCATCCAAATTGTTTTTTTTAAATAATACAGTAGACACAGGATCGTTTTTAGTTAAGTTTTCATCCACACAAACCCATACAAAATCACCACTGAGCGTTTTTTTTAAACTTGCCAGATGCATAGGGGCAGTGTACAGTCAGAATCCTTCAAAACAATGGCAATATTGAACAGCATTATACATGTGTGTTGGGAGGGAGAGTTGGTGTAAAAGAGCTGACTTCCAAGTGCTCTTTTCCCCTTTGACCTCAACATATCAGAGGAGCTGGGCTTGTTAAAAACAAGCAAAAAGCATCTGAACCAACTGTACTGTTTATAACGTTCCATGTATGCTTTTACCAGTGGTGGGTAGAATAGCCAAAAATTGTACTCAAGTAAGAATAGCACTACTTCAATGTATTTTTAAACAAGTTGTCCTAATATCAAATTCAATTGGCCTGATATTCAGGGGACAATACCTAACAGACCGAGAGTTATTTGATACACTTTGAATAACTTAAAAACATCTGTAATTGCAAACTCTGTCTTGCTTGGCTGGCATTTTCAGGTTGAACTGTTGACATTTCAGAGGATTTTTACAAAGTCACTTCCAACCAAAACTTAAATCAGCCAGTACAGTTGTGAAAGACGTATGTTAAAGTGAAAGAGGTATGTTAAAAAAAGGCCAGGAGCTGTGGCATCATCTGTAAAACACCCAGACTTTATGTGCCTGACAGCAGGGCCCTGAACAAGAGGAGCTCTCTTTATTCACTCCCCACCTCCACAACCCACTTCCTTCTTGTCCACTCTGTCTTTTGTTTTTGCCAATCCCTACCCCATGCTTCTTCACCTTTCTGTCACTATCGCTGATCAACCACCCTGCAGGCAAGGGCATAGTCATATGCAAGACATGTGCCTGATAAATGAAGATCCAGATGTATGCTACAGAGGGGGCCCTGTAGCTCACGGGGGGGGGGGGGGGGGGGGGGGGGGTAAATCACCACCATTGATTGTGCAGCTTCAACGTACGGACAAAAGGCCATGATCACTTATCTTGTTAAAAGTGGATTATTGGCCTGTTTGGATCTCGTTACACCCATAAAGATTTTTCTTCCTCTCTTTTTTCTCCTCAACCTTTCAACACATTATCTGTTTTTCTTTGGCATGATTTGCTGGACAGATGATCCTCCACGTTGTTGTTTTTTCAGGGTAAGAGCAATGGTTTGTATGCTATTCATTATTGTTTTCTACCAAAGTCACTGCTGGTGTAAACATTTATTTATGCATTATTTGGGCACCTGCGTTTTCTTGCTAGTAAATTAGATTGGATTAGTTCATGTTGTGAAGCTACTTGTCCTTCCTCCTTTTTGATGCAGTCAGCTGATCATCTGAATCTCATTGTTGCCATGCATTTGCTCTTAAACTGCTTTCATCCAGTGTTCTCCTTCTATGTAAGCCAGTTTGAATATCTAATAACATTAGCTTCATTTCATCATTATTGATATCCAGCTCTTTAATTAAATTGCACTACAAATAATTTGTACTCGATGAGGCTCGTCTTTGGAGTAGCTCTGATTCATCAACATAAGGGTATTAGCTGTCCTTCTTTAACTCTGTGTGGAAGAAATGCATCATTTGAAGAAAAATTCAAAGCTGTCAGAGAAAGAAAACAAAAATGTGTGAATTTCTGCAATCTGGTTAGTAAGAGTGCAATTACATATCAGTGTGATATCCTAATGTCACAGCAACAGAAAACACTTACCTCCTCAAGATCTGTGTTCAAACAGAGCTTAACACAGATAGCAAATGAATCATTGTGTCCCAGCAGTTGATGAATATACCAAATGACTGCATTGTTTTGCTGGTTGCTGCTTTGACGCACTGTCCCCGGTCTGTTAGGTATTCCTGTAGGAAATTTTAGAAATCTTAAAAATCTGAAAAGGTAGTATTTTATTGTCATTAACGTGAGCAAAAATCTCAGTAAAATGTCAAAAAAATTGAATAAAAATAAAAATTGGCAATAACATGGCAGCAAGTCACTTGCATTTAGGAGTTTAGACATAGAAGGTGACATGTTCATTGCCTGTTTGTTTGCCTTCATTATGTGTACTCTTAGCCGGAGTGGCCAAAAAGATAACGGTAACACGTGGTGAAAACAATGTTTGGAGACAGATGAGGGTTTCCAAAATATGAACTCCACTTTTATTTCATAATAAAATGGTTTCACCACAGAAGAAAATAGATTTAGAGTGACTTTGAACATAGGAGAATGTTGGTGCCAGGGGACTGGTCTAGGTATTTTTGGAAACTGATGATCTATAGAAATTCTCACAAAAATCTCTAAAATGAGAAAACATCCCGAGATTGGCAGTTATATGGCTGAAAGTGCTCTGTTGATGTCAGAGGTCAGAGGAGAATGAGAATGTAACAGTACTTTAAATGCCCACTTGTTACAACCAAAGTACACAGAATAAAATATCAGAATGCACTTGCAGCTGGACTCTGATGCAGACAGCAATTATAGATGTGACAGTAAATGGACAAATTATGCTTGGCAGGTTCTCCAGACTGGGTTCCAGGAAGACACTGGGGGAGAGGTAAGCGGCTTGGTTTATATCTTCTTGCATAGCTGCGAGCAGTGACACATGCCCTGAACTTAAAACTTGATTTCAGATCAATAAACATATTCTCTTATAATGGTTGCTCCTGTGTTGCGGCTGAATTTCCAGGGTTTCATTGTAAACTATTGCACAATAACTTTTTTTAAATAAATTTTTGAAAGTATATCATGAACTAGGTCCAACTCAGTGATAGCAGGATGTACGTAATGAAGTGGCTGGTGTGTGTAAATGGCTTCCTGGTTAGCACTGTGTCTCCAACATGCTGTGTCCAGAGTTTCCATGTTAATCAGCCTCTGTATTGGGGGAGAGTTTACATTTTCCCCACCACATCACCACTTACAACATTTACTCAGAGAGGCACTACAGCACCAAAATATGGGTTTTTGGCTGCAGTGCCACTCCTTGATCTCTAGTAGGATATGAGCTACCAGATAGCTAGTCTAAGTCTGGCTGAATTTAAAGTGCAACAATGGAGCTAATAAAAAACAAAACCACAGCAGTCTATACTTGGTGTGTTCATCCTGCTTTTTTGTTTGCTGTTGACATTGTATTGTTTTATCCAAGGAAAGACATTTGCATGAAAAATCTGTGATGCAGTTGATTCAGATAGTATACAATCTATAGTATACAATCTATAGATTGTTGCGGTTTATGAGTCTGGCAAAGGATTTGAAGGGGTCTAAAAACTAGAAATAAGCAATTCCACCGTGAAAAAAACAGTCTGCAAGAAGATCACATGTGTATGGTTTCGATGTCTCCTTTGTTCCAGTAGGATGTAATTGGCCCAACATTATTGAATCGACCATAATTTCACCATAAAGCAAAGGGTTTCTGTAGAAAATATGAGACCATCAAAAAACAAAAACAAAAAATCACCAGATGTTGATCTCATTAAGAAGCTCTGGGGTAATTTAAATATAGCTCTACATGCAAAAAAACCCTCAAATATCTTGAAGTAAGGAGGGGAGTTATTTACGCTACAGTGGGTATCAGAGGGTAGAGTCTCCTAACCATTCTCATTGTTAAAATGAGAATGGTTAGGATTCTTTGTTGTTCATATCCTTCATTAAATGTGCAACACACTGATGTTTTGGTGTTTACATGAAATTAAACCACTTTATTTTCTAGAGATGAATTAGAACAACAAGATTAGACTTTGATAGATGAGCATTTCTAATGTATGAACTTACTATTTGAAGGTTCTAATTACAGGCAATAACTGAAAATGTATAAGCCTATGGTTAGGACTGTCGGGAAGTGGACAAATGAGTCAAAGCAGATGTTACAGACCCCTTTGAATGCACAGTTTGGAGTATTTTTGAAGCTTCAACCATTGACATAAATTAGCTTGCTGAAACTGTGACATAACACATCAGTTTTTGTGAGGACATGGATGTGCAAACCAAGACCTTTTGCACATACACAATAACCAGAAACCAGGAGATTCGGGCAGCCAAGAAAAGTTACAATGAGAAGCTTAAAACAGCTTTGTACCTCCATGTTGTGATGACCCCCTGACAGGCTGCAGCTTTGAAAAACATCCATTTACACCTAAAACCCATTCACACACATTCACACAAAACAACTACCTGAATCATCATGACTAACCTTCTTTCCATTCAGGATTTGTGCAGGTTTAAGATCAGAAAAGGGAAGCTAAAAACTCTGCAGACCCCAAACATCTTGGACACAAACTATTAGGATTCTAAACTGTGAAAATTCTCAGTCATCTTGGTCTGTTTAGCCTGTTTGCTTATTAAGACTGCTACCTTCAGATTGATGCTACAGAGCACTATTTGCAAAAAGCAGCCGTCACAGAGACAGTTTCTTTCTGCAGGCTGGCTCTCTGATAAACACAATGAACAGAATAAGCTTATTTGCAATTCTACAGCCAGCTTTTTTCTTTTAATTTTATAAAAAAGAAATTCAAATAAAATTGGTTGTACATACACATACTTACTGTTCCTTTTATAATAATAATAATACATAAAACAGGTAAGTGCTAAATAAAAACACATGGAGAGCATGAAAGATAAAAAAGTAAAAAAGATAAAATAAACAAAGACAACAAGTAAAAGGGCAAGAGTTAAATTAAAAGCTCTCCTAAAAAGGTGGGGTTTATGCCACGTTTAAAAGCATCCACAGTCTGTGGTGTCCTCATGTGGTCTGGGAGAGCATTCCACAGCCTGGGAGCAGCTGAGCAGAAAGCCCGATCTCCCATTGTATGGAGATTCGTCCTTGGTGGTTTCAGCAGATATGCTGAGGTAGATCGGAGGGTGCGTGTTGAGGTCTGTGGGGTGAGAAGTTCATTGAGGTATGGTGGGGCATCACCATGGATGCACTGGTGGGTAAGGAGGGAGACCTTGTACTCAACTCTGAGTGGGACAGGAAGCCATTGAAGTGATTTGAGGATGGGGGTGATGTGGTCATGTTTGTGATGTTCTCTACTTTCTTAGTTTTAGCGAGGACTCGGGCAGCAGCATTCTGGATGAGCTCAGCTGTCTAATCGACTTTGTGGCAGACTTGTGATGACACCAATAATCAATTCAACAAAAGATTAATACATGGATTAGTTTTTTGACATCCTGCTGAGACATCGGTCCTTTAATCCTGGAAATGTTATTCAGGTGATAGAAGGCCGACTTTGTAATTGTCTTTAGATCCCTTTGAAGGTTCAGGTCTGAGTATATCACTAAACCCAGATTTTGAGCCTGATCAGTGGTTACTAGCTGAAGTAATTGAACCTGTGCGCTACCTTTGATCACTCTTTCATTGGTCCAAAAATGATTACTCCAGTTTGGTTTAATCAACTGAAGAACATTTTGACACATCTATGTATCTATTTCTTCTAAGCATTTTCTCAAAGCTTGAATGGATTCATAGTCACCTGGTGACATGGTGATGTAGAGCTGTGTGACTGCATAATCATGGTAACTGATGTTGATGTTTTTTAGGATCTGAGCTAGAGGGAGCATGTAGCTATTGAGTAGGAGGGGACCCAAGATGGTCCCTTGGGGAACCCCACATGTGATTTTTGCTGTCTATGATGTAAAGTTACCTACTAACACAAAACACTCCCTGTCCTTTAATTAGGATTTAAAACAGTCAAGTGCTGTACCAGAAAGGTTGACCCAGTTTTCCAGATGCTCTGATAGAATGGAGTTATCAACTGTGTTGAATGTTGCACTCAGATCCAATAATACCAGCGCTGTAGCTCTTCCACAGTCTGCATTATTATTTATATGGCTGTCAATGAACATCTTAACAAGGGCGGTCTCTGTACTGTCGTGAACACAGGAACCTGACTGGAAAATGTTAAAGTGGTTGGTCATTGTTAAGAAGGTATTTAACTGTTGAACACTGCTGTTCCAATAATCTTACTGGGGAGATTGGAGATGCCCAGAAACAATCTTCACTTTAATTGGAGCAATGCAGTCAATGATGTCTGAAACTTTAGACCGAGTTATCTACTATTTCATCTACTGAGTTATATATATATATATATATATATATATATATATATATGTGTGTGTGTGTGTAAGTAAATAATGCTTATAGGCTATATCATATGAATATAGTCTTTAGTAAGTGCTGTTGTAAAGGCTCAGGTGTCCAATAGGGACATATCTACCAATCAGTTACATGTGATTGATCATTGGCAATGTCATTTTTTCCAAACAATGAGAGACGGGACCTTGGTCTGCTGCTACCGCTCTGGCAATTCAAATGATACATTGAATCGTTAACCCCCTGATACTTGTGGCTGAGCTTCCAACAATTTCTAAAGTACACATGGCGATGTCAATAGTTGAAAAACTACCTGAAATTGGCGGGATTCACTGCAGTTTAAAAGAACATAAATCCCACTTTTCGTGCAGTGTTAGAACTTGTACTGTTTACCATTTGCTGTTAATTCAAAATATTTCTATGGGTTCTACTGCACAATATTTCAGGCAAGGAATTGTAATTTGCTAAAACTACAGCATGTTAAGTGTCTGTGTATATACAGTATTTACAAATGATGTGTTGTGTTGTCATACATTGTGTCTTTTCCAAGAAGGCTTAAAATCACTCATTTCTTCTGGGGTTTTATTTCTTGAGGATGTTGGAGCCTTATGACAGATCTGTGTCAAATCTTAAACTCTTTGGCACATGGCCTATTTGCCTGCTTAAGCTCTTTGTCCAAGGCAAGCACCAACACAAGCAAATGACAAATGAATCATGGGGGGAAAAAGGAACACTAGCATGTCGGAGGCACTAGTATGCAAATCTGTTTTAGTCGAGTGGAAGTGCCTCCTCCATCTAATTACAACCAATGGAGGTTAATCCCTGCTTTTGACAGAAAAAAGTGCTTTCTCCATGAACCCACAGCATCTATCACATTTGAAAATATGTGCCAGCAGAGAGGATATTCAGCCCACCTTTTTAACCACAAACCATCATTCTGCTTTTTTTAATCCCATCTACATCCAGTTAGAGACTTTAGCTAACAATATTCACAATATTCAGTGCTATTTGTGAAGCACTAAATTTTAAATAAACAAAATTAAGTATTTAGTATTTGATCTCCTCACATGCCCTACCAATTAAAACAAATGTAGGCCAATTATATCCTAAGTTACCATGGTTCATTCCTAATATATTTTTTCAAGATAATGGTGACCTTTAGTTTCCTCTATAAATGTCATCTCCAAGTTTACAAACAAGAAAGGATAACCGCTAAATACTGAGCTGCAATCATCTCACATGGAAGCTTTTTTAACCATTATATCCACAAACAAGGCAAAACCCAGAAATGCCCAATGCATGATTAATGTGTTTTGATAGCAGCATATACAAAAGGTAAAGACGTTTAGGAGGGACTATTTAAATTGATGATACTGACTCAAGGGGTATGGAGTCAACCATGCAAAGAGTTAAATGAGGCGAATCCTCACTGTTTGAATTAGGTTTCACAGATGTGTATGTTGCGCCACACCATCAAGTAAGGTTGACTTTCCAATTTTTCACAGTACATTAAAACTAATTGTGCAATTTTAATGGGTTCCTAAAACTATTTTAAAGGTACTTTGTAGATGTAACATTTGCAATTTATTTATTTATTTGCAACTGGATGTGCAGCTGGGAGGCTTTACTTGCAGAGGGAAGGATAAGTAGGAGAAAAAATATTTTTACAGAAATATATAGTGACAGTCTATGAAAAAAACTACTATGCCTCATATACCTTGAATATTTTTATATTTGTACATGTAACAACTTAAATTCTCAATTTATTTTATTGGAATTGAATATGTAATGAGACGACTCAAAGTAGAGCCTAATTGTGTCAAGAAAATGAAGGAATGTTTTAAATTATTTCACAAGGAAAACTGGAATGTGTAGCATGCATTTTTCTTCTGGCACTCTGACTCAGTACTTTATATATTCACAGGTTTTTTCAATCATTGGCAATTTTGCAGAGATTTATAAAACTGCTCCATAACAGTTTAATAATTCAATTTCTATTATGTTTGAATTTACTTAATTAACAATTTAGCTGCTGTTAGACTTTATAATCTCTGCTGCTCACAGACTCAATGACAAACTAATGCTAATGGTTGCATGGGTTTTGATCTGATCATGAATCATTTTCACTGTCTCCCAGATACTACGGTACACTTGCACACACATTAGCTACTTTGAGATGCTGCTGTACTATCGTGCATTTTGCATATTAAATTATTTCAAGTTCTGTAAATAGGCTGGAGTTTTTCTTCCATTGTTACATGTTTTCTTTACCTAAGTATGCCATTTTATCAATAATGGTGCAATATTTAAGTATATAAGTTTAAATTAGACTAGCTTGTTCTTTTCATTACTAATTATTGTGTGTAACTCTGTGGGACAATAAAGGAATTTCTTACCTGCCATGTTTTAGGTATTTGTTTGTTTAGATTTTGACTTTTCTGGACTTTTCCCATCAGCCTGTCACCTCTCAGCCACTATCCAATCAGCTCAGCCACAAGTCAATTAGCCCACATCAACTCCACCTGCTGCCAGTGATTACATTCAACTCTGGTCACCTGTTTGATGTGGCCTGTCTCTACGGCCGTTTCTCAATATGCGTTCTTGAGCGTTCTCGTGTGCTCGTGTGCTCGTGACACGTCATCAGCCTCAGCCCGAGCACTGTTCCAATCCAGAGAACGCCAAATCGAGAACGCGCCGAATTCCCCGGATGTTGTTCTCGCCCCGCCCTCTTTATCGAGCATGCATCAGAGCAGACTTGTGCGTTCTTCAGACTGACCGCTTGCCCAGAATGCACCGCGGCCGCAGCTTGATTCCAGACAGCGCAAACAGAGCTCACAGCGGTAAGTAAAAAAATTCTCTTTTCTGCTGCTGTTGTTCTTCAAAAGTATGTTTTCAGATCGTTTGAGGTGAGAACATTATACTTTTAACCTTCCCTATGTGGCCTGTTTACAGAGTTAGTGCGTAATTAAAAAAGTAGTGTGCATAATACCGCTGGTTATGATTTATTTGTTTTGTGTTTATCTGACTGACGTGTGTTGCTTTATTAACTCAATACTTGCTGGAATAAATTGAAAATCTCTCCCTAGGACGACAGCAGCATATAAAATAAATAAATAAATTCTATAAATGTTTTTCCTATCTAAGTGAGTTTCTTCTGAGTCAGGACACGAATAATTGAGAGGAGAAAGAGGGAAAGAAAACAATAGTAATAATAGTATATGAAAAAACAGACATTTATTTTATACAAATGTTTAATCTTTGGAACAGAATGAAGGTGTAATATATTCAACAAATGATTAACAGTTACTAACATGGTTTAAAACAAAGAAATAACTCATATTAAGATCTTATACAAATAGACAACGCCTATAAACTTACAATTAAAAATAGTTGGAATGGAAATTAATTTAATGATTATTTAATGTATTTTTCCAGGTGGTGAAAAAAAAAATGAAGCAGCATGTGAACATGACTAGAACTGATCTACATTAGGTCAGATTTAGTCATGTTCACTTAAACATGCAGCCAGCTGGAGCAGCTCCCTGTCTTCAGCCGCCGGATGGTCGTCCTCCTCTGGGTCCACCGTCTCGTCCTCCACGTGAAGCTGGTCCCCTGCCTCTATACTAATATTGTGGAGGATGCAGCAAGCGGCGATTACTTTTGGGGCAAACGTCGGGCAGACCTATAGCGCCCTTAAGAAGATGAAACGCCACCGTGTCTTCAGACCACCAAAGACACGCTCAATGATGTTTATCAGCCTTGGCGTGGTGCCTGTTGTAGCGTGCCTCCACTTGACCTGTACCAAATATATAATTAACTTGTAATTTAGGTAATATGCTGATCTGTCTTAATCTTCTATCCAATTAATATAATCTATGTATCAATTGTGTGTCATTGCTGGCTCTATTTAAGGACAAGAAGGTAAGAAATCTTACTGGCAAGCTGTTTCCCTATAGGATGCACCGCAGGCCAGCCAGTAGAGGGTCACCAGCACCTGTATCTCCTGTGGCCATCCATGGACCTTCTGGATGGGCAGCAGCTGAAGGAGGAGGACGATGGTGGCCCTGTTTAGCTAGAAGGCTGGTTTCAGGTCCCCTTCATTAAAACATATTTGGAGGATTGGCACAGAGGTGTTTATCCTCACATATTTTGTTTCTGTTTCTTCCTGTAAATAAAAAATGCCAAATGTTACCATAATTGTTTTTTTTCAGTTGTCACCTTTTCACAGCATAAAACTATACCTGCTTAACATGCAGATTATTATAGTTCTCAAGAAAGAAAAGGTAAAATGTAAAGTAAATGTAGCAAATGGCTTCCCTTCTCTGGTATTTTTACCATTTCACTGAAAAAATGAGCTGAACTAACTGCACATAATTTATAGATTAATCATTGTAAAGGTGGACAGACATAAAAATATGTTTTTTCCTTTCTTAATCAATGCTGTGAAGGTCAGTAGGTGCAATAAAGTAGCTTAACCCTACTGTTATTAATGTTAAAATTGGGTCTTCATTTTAATTATTTATTGAAAAATAGTCACAATTTCAACCTGATCACGTTTTTAATACCATCCTCAATGTTTTTTTAAAGATAAAAGTAGGAAATAGGCTGTCAATCTTAAAATGCCTACCAGTTGGCAATAGATGGGTGAGCAAAACCTGCCTTCTGAGCCTCCTCTGCTGCATCAATCTTCTTGCTCGGATTTGCCTCCTCAACTGCATCACCTCCTCTTCAGCCTGCTGGTAAACCTGACCAACGACCGAAGCAACAGCAATATTGCTCGTATCGCTCATTTTGGTTCTACAAAGTGCTGATTTTTAAAGAAGATTCAATCGCCTCTACAACTACAACAATTACAACTCCCAACAAAGAAATTCCCGCTATTGCTGGTTTTAAACCCACAGTTCTGTAATTATTTTAGATATTTTTTATACTTTTTAGAAATTAATAAAAAAACGTTTTCAATAAGATATGATGGTGTAGTGTATAAACAGTTTTGAACGTTAAAGAAATGCTCAAGAACTGTGGGTGTGATGACGTCACGAGTATACTTCTGTTCCAATGCACAATGCGTGCTGCGTGCTCGCGTTCTCGTCAAGTCCGATCTTCCTGTGTTCTTACCGAGAACAGACTTGACGAGAACGCGAGTACGGACTCGCGTTCTCGTGAATTGAGAAACGGCCTACTAGATCCTGTGTGCTCAGCCAGTTGGTAGTGATGGGCAAATGAAGCCTCATGAAGCAATGAAGCTTTCCAACACTTTGCTTTGGAAAAAGGTTCATTACTCGATACTTCATTCATCACTCACTAGTGACATCTGCTGGTGAAACTGTAACAGCCTTGTCACTTAGTTGTATCATACTTCCAAAAATTAGTAAATGCAATATTGTCACAAAGCTTTCATCAAACTCGTGTAGTAAGAGGAGAATAAATTAAATCATATTTAATTGTCATGTTTTAATTATTAAAATGATTTGTTGCCAATCTAATCCTTGACCATGAGTGGTTGTATTGGGTTTTGTTTTATGGCATGGACTTATTTGACAATGAAGATATGTGTTACTTTAGTGGATTGGGAATTGAGTGATTGTTGGGGCAGACTCCGTATGCTTTGAGCTTGAAACTTGCTTCCTGAAAAACAGAATTTGTTTAAAATCATCTCTTCCTGGGAGTTCTAGTTCTGGTTCTTAATATTAAGTTACACATAGACTTTGCCTCTTCCAATGGCTTTTTGTCTGCTTTAGATGTGTGATTCTGATGCATCTCCTGATCAAACAAAAGAAAATTTTGAAATTTCTGGATTTTAGGTTTGTTTTTATCTAGGAACAGGACTTTTCACTGTTTCAGATTTTCAACGGTTTCTTCGTCGGCAAATGACCTCACCCACGAAGCAACGGGGTTCATCGCGCTTTTATTCTGAAAAATGATACGCAAAATGGAGCAATGACGTGGCAGATGTAATGCGAGGCCCCGTTTGTTGTTGATGACGTGATTTTCCTCAATATGACACAAGCTCCGAAGTGGGGCTTTGTCTGACACGCCCCCTTTTTACTCGGTACATGCCTCGAAGCCTGGCTTCAGATGTCCCATCACTACCAGTTGGACTCTTCTGATAATGGTTGCCTGTGTCTGCATGCTGCAATTCTGCCTGTTTCTCCGTGAGTTCCAGCCGCTTGCTCTGCCCGTTCTGGTGGTTCCCCGGTCCACATCGCCTGTTTGGATCTTTCACTGCCCACATCTTCTGGTTCTCTGCTCATCCCTGCCTGCCTGCACCTTCAGCCAAAATTAATCTGCCAAGTCTGGTTCTGCTTGCCTGCCTCACCTGCCATCACTCATCATCTTCACAATAAACCTTTTAAACGTAACTCTGTGTCTGGCTGAATATCGGTTTCGCCAACATAATCATCACATTATCTTATCTTTTCTTATTTCTAATATTTTTTTTATACAGTGCTAACTGGAAGGTCCTGAGATCGACTATAGCAATATATTGCATTCTCGTTGTAATTATCTAGATTGGCCAGCAAATAACTGAAAATGAACCCAGTAAGGTCATAATGACCGGTTTGAATATCCAAAATGTCAAGTAATTATTTTACCCGAGGAAACACTTCAACAGCAGGCAAGCCCCAGTACAGGATCAGAATAATTTTGTTTCAATAAGGCTTGAAATTATTTTCCTTTTATCACAGTGACCTCTGCGCTGTACTGATCTGGTCCTTTGAACTTAACCTGGAAAACTGTCAGAGATCGTTATTCCTTGTAATCCTCAACACCCATGGCCAGTGGTGTAGTGCAAGGCATACAAAAAGTACTCACTTACTATTCCGTCAGCACTGAGTATGCAGTTCTGTTCCCCTTTGATGTGCATCCCATTCAGGAGTGTGCTGCAAGCCAATTTTTTTAACTTTTTTAGCATGATCAAGGCATGACCCTCTGCATCTCGTTTGCTAGTACGGCAGTTGCATTCTGTGTGTATGTTGGTTAGGTTAGGGCACAAACAGCACAATTATCCATTGGAAACATTTACTTTAGAATGAGAAAGCATTTTGGGGATAAACCAAGCAGAGGGTAATAAAGCCTGTAATATTTTGTTTAAAAGTGGATGTCTAGTTCTGACCCAGTGAAACATATACAGCAGCAGCCTGTTTCTTCAAAAGGATCCAGTATTTTTGCAAACCATTTCTGTTGATAAGTTGTCAGTAATAGCCACAGTTTTAGTGGAAAATGCGGTTGACATGAACAGGAACAGCTACAGCATATTTGCAAATTTGTGCTTAAAAGTGCTTGTTCATTTAAAGGTGTTATGTTCTCATTTTTTTTACTGCTTTTATTTTTCAACATTGATCGTAGCTCACAGTAGTGGCTTTGGAGTGATGAGACACATGAATATCAAACCTTGGCATAACACAATGGCCACCATAAACAAACATATTTGTAGTAAAGTCTCCAGCTGTAATGGAAGTTTAACAGGTAAAGATTCACATGATGATTTGTTCAATGAGAAGAGGGAAGTTAACAGAAATGTTGTATGAAAACAGTAACTTGGAGAATGTTTTACTGTTACCATAAACAGAGATTTAAAAAGCTCTCTATAGGAAACTTAGTCTACCTTTCAGCACAGTGTTGTATGATTATGAATCATTAAAAACTCTAACACTGAGAGTACTCTGTTCTAGTTCTGATCTGTCCTGTTACTTTGACGTGCATATGTCATACTCCGTGGTCTAGGTGCAGGCCTGTTTTCCTTGCTCTTTCTCCTCTGCAGGGTTGGACGGGCAGGTGTGATACATCAGAGCTGATTACCACCCTTTATAAGGAGCTGGAATAAGGAGGAGGGTGTCAGTTTGTTTGCGCTCTTGCGTGGTGCAGACCTAAACCTTGTATCTCTCGTTATTTCCTGAAAGCCTTTACTAACCTTGTTCCTGTTGCCTCTTTGCTAGTGATGGCGAGATGAAGCCTCATGAGGCATTGAACCACTTGAGCCAACTGGTTCGAGTCTGGTTTGAGCCAACAGTTCAACAGTAATGTCAACAATTTCCCCTCAGCAGCAACACTGAAGCACACAGAGGTTCACGCTGCGTCTTTACGCACGATCCAGCTGCTGATGTCTCCCTCTTTTCAGCTCAATGTACTTCTAGACTGTTACAGTTTATAACATTCTCATCACCTTTCACAGCGACAGGTTTCTCAGTCAGTCGCCGCGCTGACCAGACAAATTTCTATTGCTCTCGTCAGTGCGGCGGTGCGGTGGGCGGATTTTACCCCCGTTGATGCGCTGCGTGCGAGGGATAAACAGTGGGGAAAATGCATAACTAAATACTGCAAAGGGCTTCTATAAAGGAAACGGGGGTACTGACAGATCTGAGATGAAGCCCCTGATGTTACAAGTTCTTTAAAATGACCCTTAAAAGTGCGCACCTGAATTAAAGCGCGAGGCAGCAGCCCACCGAAGCGCCACTGATTCTATGTTGTTAAAAACAAAAGAGCATGAAACACAGCTACTAACTCTCCTATTGACTTTAACTGGCACACGTTGCTACCGATGTGAGGACATTAAACGTAGTGATTCACGTTTTGAATGGTGAACGGTGATAAAAGCACCTGCTCCGAGGGAAAGGAGGGGAGGGGGGAGCAAGCGCTGAGGCACAGAAATACGGTGCATGTAGTTAAAAAATGCAGAATAAATAAAAACGAAACTTATAAACAGACTAAGTGGCGTTTTAAACTGCATCTGGTTAGCAGATCTGTTTTATGATCCAGCGTGCAGCCATAATTGGTTCTGAATGAACCGGTCATCTGGCAAGATCTGAGCCACGGCTCCTCCCCTAAATGAAGCAAGCTTCGATACGCGCTTTACGGAAACGCCCCCTCCATTACTCGACACACGCCTCGAAGCCTCGGCACATCACGTAACATCACTACTCTTTGCTTTAAAAACCCGTTCATCTGTTCTCTGCCTGAATACCTCGTTCACGCTACCAGAAGCCATCCTGGACCAGTCCACAAGAACCAAGCTGAACCTTCAGAACCCAGTTAGCCCTCCTGCCTGTGCTCACCTGCCTGTCCACCCTCCAGTCAGTCACAACACCAAGAAGGAACCAGGACTTGCACTGACAACCCGGACGTCTGCGTAGCACCTCCCCTCTGGACCTAACCCAAGCTACCGCCTCAGTGAGTTCCCGACCAAGTCTCATCTTCACAATAACCAAACTCAAGTTGTTCACCCCCCTCTCCATCTTTCCGGCAGAACCCGTGAGACCTTCAACCCGCAGAAAGAACCATCCTTTTCCAACCATACAATAAACCTTTTAAATCTATTTTTTTTGTCAGTCATTGCGTTCCACAGAGTCACATTTACATACCACTTCCTTTTCTCCAAGCTGTGGTCCTGTACCGCTTATCACAAGTAAAAGGAAGCAGCTAAATGTCTTGCTTGTCTACACATAATCTACCCTGCAGGGTACTCACTTAATTTAATCAGTGGTTATTTTTGTCTTTTTTTTTTTTTTACCAAAAGAGGAAGCATAACTAGTAAAAACCAAAGTCAAAGAAACACATTCTTACTTGAGAAACTTTATGCTCACAAACAACAGTCACGTCCATCACGATGGTGTCGCGCGATAATCAAATCAATTAATCAAAACACAAATTTGAATGACATGATTAATTAAAATAAGTGCGGTAATTTGCGTAGGCATGCTTGCTTATTTTCACTTAAGTTTCCGTCTCCTAGTGATGGTGAGATGAAGCCTCATGAGGCATTGAACCACTTGAGCCAACTGGTTCGAGAAAGGGTTCATTTCTTGACGCTTCATGTGCACACGACACCACCTACTGGCGAGGTGTATAATCACAGCCAGCTGTATCTTAACACGTGTGATGCATTGAATTTTTGTCTATTATGACTCTTGGGAATGACTTCACAAAAGGTGTAGGACGAAATAATTTGTCTACATAAATTTTGTATACACGTGTATAATAAAATATAGTTTGAATGTATTCTCTGTGTGTAATTATTCCCAAAATAGTAGTGTCATGTGATATGGCATGTTGTGTAATAATGTTTTTCTGTGACTCTAGAAAAATGGCATGGGCTTAATCAGGCAGAGGACAGTGAAAGTGCTTATGGAACTAGGGAGGGGGTAGTGAATAGGCTAATGCTTGTGTAACTTGGATGATTTCATGCATTTTTATTAAGAAACAACAATTTCTCCACAGTTTTTGGTTTCAAACGATTTCTCTTTTTTGACACTACTTCTCCAGCCTTTGAAAAGACACGCTCACCTGGCACAGATGACGCCGGGGTGCATAAATAAATAAGTGAAAGTTTGTACAGATTGGGGTACAGTGACCGATGATTAGCCCAGTACTCCAAGGGGTTCTCCAGCCTGCTGATGTTTGCCTCTGTCCTGAATCCAACGTCATCCACAATAGTGAAAGGCTGGGTATCCTTCACTATCATGGAGACTAGAGCTTCATCCAGCTCTTGTTTTCTGGTGGCTGGTTAAAAGGGAATAAATACAGTGTCTGTTACCTGTCTTTATTTGCACAACAAGCAAACATCAGCATGCAAAAATTGTGATAGTGGATGACTGGCGGAGCGGGGGGGGGGGGGGGGGGCGTCGGTGAAGTCGCTTCTCGCTTCAAAGTATCCATGTATTTTTGCCTGTTTTTTCCCTGCCATTCCCTATATGTACGCGAGAAAGCAACAACAAAAAAAACGCGTGTTAACGTCAAATAAACATGCAAGCATATCGAGTTATTTTTTTTTATTTTTTTTTGGAATGTTGGCGAGGCGGTAGCGTGAGTTTGGCGTGGCGGTCGCCTCACCAACATAGTGCTGCGGGAAACACTGCTGTGGGGTTTCTAAAGCTGTCAAACCCCGCACCGAAATCTGAACCACTTCCCGAAGCAGTCACGTGGTACAGCCGGGCAGCGAGGCTTCGGACGTCATCGTTTTCAGCTCCTCCCCTAAATGAAGCAAGCCTCGATACGCGCTTTACGGAAACGCCCCCTCCATTACTCGACACACGCCTTGAAGCCTCGGCACATAACGTAACATCACTACCGTCTCCTCTCTGAGATGAGATCGTAAAAAGGTTTCAGTACGCTGCATCGGTATCTGCTCACCCCTCCTTTCTCGTTTCCTGAGTGTAGGAACAAGTGGCTAAATGCAGTGGTTCAAGCAAAAACTACTGGAAAAAAAGGTAACTTCCACTTACAGTTAAATATTTTCCTGCCAGTTAGAATAGAATAAAAATACCCTTTACTGGGGAACTTCAGGTAGGCAAGCAACAAAGTGGCAGGCAAGTCGAAGCATATTCACTCAAAGGTACAGGCCTTCAGGGGGATCGCTTAAAACAATCCCCCAAATCTACTCTGGTCTCATTCTTTTCAGACCAGAGGCTTTTAAGATATAATGGAAAAGAGCCTATTGTTTCTAGCCCCTATTTTATTGTGTTGCAACGTTAAATCCAAATCTTAATTTTTTTCCACTTATTTCTTTTTGTCTTTTAAATGTTTTTATATTTTTTTAATTGTCGTTTTTTTTTTTTACTTGGCAGTCACAAAAGCATTTTACTACCTGTTGTACCATGTATGACTTTGTATGTGACAAAAACGTTGATTTGATTTGACTTACTAATGTGCACCTAGGTTACAGCAGTATGTCACTGAAGGAGCTCTGCAACAGTTCAACAGTGATGTTACTTTTGCCAGTGTTCTTCTGTCCCCTGAACTGCATCAATGGGGCATCCTAGGACAAAGCTGGCCTTCCTGATGAGCTTATCTAACTGCTTCCTCTTAGCTGTAGATAAGCTGCTGCTCCAACAAACCACACTTTTGAAGATGGTTGTTCCCACCACAGAGTCAAAGTCTTAATGGCTAATTGCTAATCAAAACCCAATATTTAGTTTCCCAGAAAATTTAAATATTACATAACCAAAGAAACATATTTTTAAACACAGAAATTTCCTAGAATGCACACTCATGGAAAACAGCGTGGACATGACAGTTGTCCAGCAGTCACATCCACAGGTAGAGTAAACCACTAAAGCTTGTTGCTAAAACATAGCCAGCTGTTCAGTCACAGAGTGCTGTATCTAAGTACATCAGTAGAGCGTTGAGAGGAAAGGAAAAGTGTTGTAATGAAGCTCAAAAGCAAATATGGATCATCACAGACAAGTTTGTAAAGACAACACAATACAACAATTTGGAGATTTACGAGGCATGGACTGCAGTGGGAGTTAGTGCTGTAAAAGTCACACAGATGTATTCAGGCCTTGTTCAACAACTGTTCCATTCCTTGAGTTAAGCCACTCCAAAGCAAGACACATCAAACAAATCTTACCTGAGCTAAGGCGAAAAATTAATGGACTGTTGCCTAATGGTCCAAAGTCCCCTTTTCGACTGAAGGTTAGTTGTGCATTTCATTTAGAAAATGAAGTCCCAAAGTCTGGAGGCAGGGTGGAGTGGGGCTGAATGTCAGTTGCTTGAAGTTCAGTGTGACATCAGTGGTGATTTGGAGAGCTAGGTCATTTACTGGTATTGGTCCAGTGTGTTTAATCAAGTCCCAAGTAGGTGACAGGAAGCGTTTCCCTCCACTGACGAGCTTTATGGAGACAATGGCTTCATTTTTAGTTTTACAGCAACTTTCCAGAAATGTCCAAAAAGAAAAAGTGATACAGATTGATGAGAGTTTAAAGTGTAACTCACCCCAATATGAACTTTGTTTGACGATGAACTGTATAAACCGGGCCTAAGGGAGCTACTTTTATGTTACTGTGCATTTTTAATACTTCTATGTGAACTGAAATTAAACTGTTAAATCAAAAGTATCATCTATACATGTGAAACCGACACTGACTTCATGATGCCAAAGTGGCCCAATACAGAAATTATTTTGACACCCATGCCTTAGAAAATCTGTAGTTTCAGCCAGAGAAAGTTGACACACAAGTTACAACAATGTAGACAAGCTGATGACTACTATTAAAGCAACTGGGCCTTCATTAGAATCTCAACATACTGCATGGTACATGTGCATATTTATCAGTAGGCGTAAACTTCTGAATTAAAATTAAAATTTTAAATTGGCCCTATGTACATTATATCTTTTTTCTAACTGTCAGGTTTTCTTTGACTGTCACATTTATTAAGTAAATGGATGGAATATATTAATCTGTGTGTGCTCAATCTATGAATAGATTAAAAAAATTATATAATTTTCAATAATGTCATAACTACCCAAGATGCACCTGTATTTATATTCCTTCAAACAAGGTCCCCATGGTATATGGTCATATTTGTGGTCATGTTTGAGTCAGTTTAGATACATACTGATGCCCCTAAATTAGAACAACTGGGTTTACAGAAAGCTGAAATATTTGCTTGTCTCACCTGAGCTATGCATCCTCTGACAACGTGATTCTTCTCCATTTTTTTTCCTGACAAACCGTCCTGCTTTTTCTAGAGATTAACAATTCCTTTAATGGACTACCAGTTGGATTAAACTCCACTCTGAACATTGTGACATCACCATATTTCAGCACTGTTACCTAGAAACTGAAGGTTGATGACTGGCCAGGGAAAAAAAGCACCTGATCTGGGCATGCATTAACTTTTACCCTATTAATGTACATTTAGTCAAAATGAAGAACTGCCCAGTTCCAGTTCAGAACATTCAAGGTGATTTGGAGTTTACAGAGTTGGAGGTGTCATTTTTAAAAAAGATTAACACATTCAGCCTAGATGTTTGAAATGTTTTCAAATATTCTGCCGTCACAGAAAAAGTCCTTGTCGCATTTTATAAAACTTTATCTGCACAACGTAGCAGATGAAACTTGACTTTGGCTTATTGTAGCTCTGGTCCTAGCTGAGGGCAAGACGTGTTGATAACCCCGGTGGGGCAGTGTTTTGAGGAGCAGCACAGAGCTTGTCTGATTTATCTGAGAGACCATATGTGAAGCAGATTAAAGTACCAAAGTCTACTAGATTAACAAACCATTACCTTTGCTATTTCTGAGGTTGAGTGATGCCAACCTGATGGCTTCTGATTTTAAATTGACAGAATAATATGTTACACACAACCCTCAGACTTGCCATGAGATTTGCATGAACAAAAGTTTTGCAGGAGATTTCTAGAGATAGGAGAAACAACAGATTGTAGAAATGGAGGGCTTTAATGTGGTTAAATTAATTTTCCAACCCCCTCCAAGGTCTATGGATCCGGGATTAAATGAAATGGCTTCCTTGAGGGACTGACATGCAGTTGACTGTAGTTTGTTTACTACTTTTTGCTAAGCCCATAAAGTGTTCACAGTGGTTGTCAGTGTTGAACACTCGTAGGGGTTTGGCAAATCACTTCCCGTTGTGCTTAAACGCGGTGAGACATACTGAATATGGCTCACAAGCTCGAGTGAATTAAGCTGCTGTGTCATTTACAGCTTTTCTAAATTCTGAAACACAGTGCTGTGTGCAGGAGGGCGAGCAATAAACCAGAGCCAAGCGGTGTAAATCACAATTTAAATGTGTTTCCAGAACAGAACAGCAATATTAGTTTCATGTAATGCTGTTCAAAGGGATGTTTTCCATTGCTCAAATGAAGTCAGGAAATACATTATGACAGCTAATTAGCAATTTGCCTTTGAAGAGGTTAGGGGAAAAAATCAAGTTTGGTGTCCTTTCCTATAAAAGATAAGCAATGCATCTCTTACTCAGATCCATTCTGATAACTCACAGGTTGGAATAGGTAAATCCCTTTATCAATATAGCTACACTGATTAATATCAAACCTTTCTCGAGACAATATCTGCTATCTGTCTAAGCTGCTTTGAAGCTCCACCACCTGCCCTGTGTCTCTGCTGATACCATCAGCTACAACTCCTGCTGCTCCATTTGGTTTTTGTTTTTTTCAACCAGCTGTCGTGTTGTGCTCAGTTGTGTGCTTTGTGGGTGCCCACTTACAGAAGTCTATAGCAAATGTACCACAGAAGTGTTCGTCACAAATTCACTGTGTGTTACACATCGAGCTTACCTCCAACTTATCAGATTGCATCTGTAAGAAAGACACATGTCTCGCTAACAGCTGTGACTTGTTCTGTTTATTTTATAGGGTAATGTTGAGTCTGAGTCTTTTACACGTGTGATCCATTCCTCAGGAGTGACAGTAGAAATATTACAAACTCTCAAACTTACCCCATATTTATTATGCAATATCCCTGAAGAACATATTTGCAGCCTACAATAAATTCAAAATAAACTAATGGTATTTTTATGGTGGTGAAGCGGACATTCAAACATAATAATGCATACTTAGATTTCATTGATGAGTTATGATTATCATTATTTTTATATATATATTAGGGCTGGGCAACGATTAAAATCTTTAATCGCAATTAATCGCATAATTTGCCTGATTAATCATGATTAATCGCATTGTATGCGCAAACTCCAAGAATGAATTCAAAAGTAGTGTAAAGAGCACTTTTATTTTAATGTTCTGCTGCCATATCAACAAAAGTGTTGTAACATTTGTAGCACTTATCAGTAACACATATTTAGTGTAAAGCTCATTTTAAACATGTAAAACAAAAAATAGCAAAAATAATAAATTAAAGCTTATTGCCACTGACAGGAAATTCTCTTTATGGGGAAAAAATCTACCAAAAACAGGCAATTTCTGAGGTAACAGCAGGGAGCAGCATTACCATTTTATGTTCAATACCAAAGTGTGAAGCCCAAAAAAAGGTCTACAGTAGCTATCCACTTCGCCATTACATTGGTTAGCTTCTCTGAGTCATTGAATTGTTTGGTGATGTCTACAGCGTTTTTGGCATTTAAGTGATATGTTAAGCTCAAGGTGCTCCGGTGATAAGAAAGTTTTACTTGGCAGTGGTTACAACTAACTTGTTTCTGTCATATTCGTTGCTGGAAGAACTTTAAACTGAAATGCTTGCTAACTCGATATACTTGCATGTTTATTTGACGTTAACACACAGTTTTTTGTTTTTGCTTTCTCGCGTGCATATAGTGAATGGCAGGGAAAAACAGACAAAAATACATGGATACTTTGAAGCGAGAAGCGACTTCACCGACTGCGTCGATCCCCCCCCCACCCGCTCCGCCAGTCATCCGCGCAAAACTTGTTCCGGCCGCCAACTCACCGCCTCGCCTAAGCAAATTCCTGCGGGAAACACCGCCTTCCGCATGTCAGCTTTGTTTTTTTTTCGCGTTTTCCTTTTTCCAGCCAACACCTTTCTTCCTGTTTGAATCCGAGCCTGGGCTGACAGTGAAGTTATTGGCGCATTATCGCCACCTACTGTTCTGATTCAAACCCCTACACCGCAGCAACAGACCTTCACAGAATAAAAGCATGTGAGCAACATGCGTTAATGCGCGATAAAGTAAATATCGCCGTTAATAGTCTAATGAATTAACGCAACATTAACGCGTTAACTTGCCCAGCCCTAATATATATATATATATATATATATATATATATATATATATATATATATATATAATATATATATATATATATATATATATATATTATTTATTTTTTCTCTGGGACTAGTGTCAAATTTTTTCAGAGTAGGCTGACAGGAAAGGGGGTTTTGGGAGAAGGGGGTGGGAGGGGTGGGGTGGCAAGCATTAGAGGCTTTATTTGTAATAAAAGCTATTTTACCCAACAATGGCACTACTACTAAGCTGTCTCTTACAAAATCCTGTTTTTGTTTTTTTCATTGCTAGAAAGACAGAAGAAAACATGTTTTTTTTTTCATGCTTTTATGGAACAGACTGTCCTTTTTTAATTCACCCTAAAACAATGAATGGCGTTTCCAGCAGCTGACTGGAACTGAACAGCAAATGGAAGTCATTCACGTTGTTCCAAACAGTATTTAGAAATGCCAGATGGACATATTGAAACACCAGAAAAGTTCTGGTGTGTTTTCTTTTTATGGTCAAAATACATCACTAGGCCCCTATATATCAAAGACAGATACCTTGGCATGACCACAACACTCTGGCCTAATAAAAAAAAAATCTGCAATTACCGTTACAGTGGATCAAATCTTATTGCCGGTCATTTTAACTGGTTAATGGCAGTTTTTGCTGCCAAAGATTGCACAACCTAGGTTTAGGGTTTAATTACTCTTTCACATAGGAGCACCTTGCTTTGGATAGCCTTTCTCCAAACATTTCTTGAACACCACATTTTGTAGTTATTCATGTTATCTGATTGTGAAGTTTCATTAATAGAGTGAATTAGGTCCTATTCTGGTGGGATTAGTTTTACCTAGGGACCCCAAGCAATTTGTAATAATTGCAGAGATTGTCTGTGTTGTTAATATCATGCAAATCAGTCATGTCAGTAATTTGTAAACTAAACATTTCCCCACAAATTACCAATTATATTTTGCTGGACTCCGAGGTCCTCTGATAATACCAATCCAATGCAAATAGGCCCGTAACGTACGACATCAAAAAGAAAGGGTTGAGGAGAAGGAGCTTGTAGCCTTCTGTTATACAGCTGGCTAGCGCTGGCAGTAACACAGGACCACGCTGTGGCATCTAACCTGCAAAGTAATTTTAACATAAACTCACATACTGGTTCATGTCATTCCTTGAGTCGGTTGATAAAGTATGTAACCATCTGAGACCTTTTTGTGTCAGTAAGTAACTTTACATCACAGACCACAAAAATCGTATGCGGGGTTCCCCGAGGGTCCATCTTGGGTCCCCTCCTATTGAATATCTACATGCTCCCTCTAGCTCAGATCATAAAAAGACAAACATCAGCTACCATAACTATGTAGACGACACACAGCTCTACATCACCATGCCACCAGGTGACTATGAACCCATTCAGGCAATGAGTAAATGCTTGGAAGAAAGCAATGCATAGAAGTACTGACATGTTCTTTAGTTGAATAAAAACAAAATCGAATAAATAATTTTTGGACCAATAGACGAGTGACCAAAAGTTAGTGCACAGCTTCAGCTGCTTTGGCTAATAACCACTGATCAGGCCCAAAATCTGGGTGTAGTGATGGACTCAGACCTGAACCTTCAAAGATATCTAAAGACAATTACAAAGTTGGCCTAAGAACATTTCCAGGATTAAAGGAATAATGTCTCAGCAGGATCTTGAAAAACTAATCCATGCGTTTATCTTTAGTCGAACTGATTACTGCAATGGTGTCTTCACATGTCTGCCAAAAAAGTCAATCAGACGACTTCTGTTGATCCAGAATGCTGCTGCCACCGTCCTCATGAAGCACATCACCCCAGTTCTAAAGTCCTTACACTGGCTCCCTGTATCTCAGAAAATAGACTTTAAAATACTTCTGTTTGTCTATAAATCATTGAATGGCTTAGCACCTAAATACATCACAGACTTGTTTTCAGTGTATCAACCATCCAGACAACTCAGGTCTTCTGAATCAAGTCTACGCTGCATACCCAGAACCAGAACCAAACGTAAGGAAGTATCATTTAGTTCATATGCTCCACTAATTTGAAAAAAAAAGGCTAAAAGTGCTGAAACCCTGAGTTATTTTAAATAAAGGTTAAACACCTATTTGTTTACCAACATCTCCAGATGTTGATGCCGAAGAACCAGATGTGACCGGAAAAGCAGATTTCATTTTCTTTCTGAGACAGTTCTGTCCACTGTCTGTAAATCTAACAAGGCATTTTCTCCCTTTTCCTCATACTTTATCAAAATAATGCGAGCAGCTAAATAATGAAAGTATTTGTGTTTGTGTTTAATGTATCTACTGACATAAACAGTCTAACTTCATAACACGCTAGCTATGGAGAACACATTATGGATCTGAGCGGACTGTGTTTAATTACCTTTCAGTGGTAAGTTCCATTTATTTTTGCTAGACAATGATGAGACAATGATTCCCTCATCGCAATTTGGGCTTTTGACGGTATACATTCTCCTCATGGAAGACTTGCTATCTGCTGCCTCTGCGTTAGAATTTTCTCTCATGTGACATTCAGCAATCAATGTTATATTGTGTGGATCAAAAAATAAATTTACACTTTGTACCAGGGGGAAAGCCCAACTTTCTCTATTGATGTTGTAGTTCCAATACATGCAACCTTAGATTCAGTGACATAGTTTTTGACATCACTGGCTATGCCTTCTACAAAAAATACCACAAAACTAGATAAGAAAACCGATCAAAACCCTTAAGCTTCAGCACCAACAGCTATATTTTACCAGTGTAAAATGTTTCACAGGAGATTGTTAAATAACCCAAGGGAAGGGCAAATGAGAGATGTGTGTGTTTATGTGTATATGTTGTGTCTGGCTGGCAGGAGGAGTTGCGTAACAAACACACAAGCGGGTGGTGGTGTCCAGCCGCGAGCGCATACGGATTAGGAGGAAACTCACCCTGTGGATATCTGGGTTAATTAAAATTGTTTTGGTAAGCTTGGTGACCTACCCAGCAAGATGTAAAGAAATGCAGGCTCCATCTGTTTAAGCGATGATAAAACTCCAGTCCTTAGTCAATGACTTGGCATAATGCATAAAAATAAAATGTAGAATATATCCTAGATTCACTCAATTTAAGCAATAATGTTGAGTCCTGCAGCTAGAGGTCTCCTATGTGGTGGAATAATATTCTACAAACATTAGTGCTTCAATTTTAAAAGCAATCACTTTCTTTCACAGCTTAATGTGAGTATATATACCATATTTGACAAGATGTACATTTCTACAGTTGTTAAATTATACTAGTGCGGATCTAATCAGCTCCGTCTCATTTTTAATCAACTACACATGGAAGTAGAGATATTTTACTTTTGTTAAAAAGTAAAAGAGGGGTGTCAGCACTTTATTGTTAGTGGGTTGAAACAAAAAAAACACACAACGATTATGAAACTACCATCATCGGGTTTAGCACAAGAGATCTGCAGTGTTGCTATTTACCCACGTAATTTATTCAAGGTATTTTCTTTAATTTCTTTTTTATTTATGAAGGGACATGTGTTATCTAATAATGTAGACTTTAACATTTATACTCAATGATCAAATGTTTAATGTCCATATGTGGACTTTTGATTACATAAATAAAGATTAATACAGGTTTTAAAATGCAAATACAAAACTGAGGAAAAACACACCCTCTACCAAGTTGATACAGAACAAAATAATAGAAGAAGAAACAAACAAAAAAACCTTCCGACTAAATAAAATAGTTGTCAGTGTTCTTTGCAAAATAACTAATCCTTCTAAAGAAGCTTCTTTGGTTTTAATCTTAAATGATGCCAGTATAAGTTCAGTTTTTAGTCTGCATATAACAGAATCTACATGTTAGCACCTTCCACATAGTAGAGTGTTTGTCCCAATAAAAAAAATTATTAATACACATTATCAGTACTTGTGCTAGATTTTTTAATTAAGGTCCAGTGAATATTACATGTTTTGTCCTGTTGCTTCTCAATGACCCAGGTAAAAAAAAAAAAAAGAAATTGAGTAGGTCCGCTGGATGGATTATTTTTTGTTGAACTGTTTTGTGACATTTTGTCGGTCTTTACAGGTAAACTCAGCCTCATAAACGGTGCCTTTGCATAGTGGATCACAGTGTTTAACTGTGACAATCAAATCAACATGTGAACAACCACTTTTGTTTTCACAGTTAAACTACCCAATATTCAATTTTTTTGTGGCCTCTGTGATTTGAGCTTTATTGATTTGAGCTTATGCATTTAAAAGCAAGTTCTAAAAAAACACAACTTTTTGGATTATTTTGAGTACAAAAAAAATCAGATGACACGATGCATTAAAGAGCATTTTCAAAGTTATCTAGGACATCATCTAAATAAAGATTGCCCCTGACGCGATGAAACCCAGCAGATTCCACATCTAGCTCTTAGCTCCTCTCTTTCTTGTAGCAGGTGATCTTGCTTCTTGGTCTTGAATCTCTGTTGTCAATGTTGCAGAAGTTGTTGAGGTACTTGAATGTTGGGTGTCAGCATGGCTTTCCCCATTGCCTCCAGAGATGGCCTCCTCTTCAAAATATTCCCTGCTTCCTTCCTGGTTTCACCTCCATCTACACCATGAATATGTTGTAAACAGACACATCTAGGAGGTTGAAAGATAAAGCCATTAGCCAACATCCTTGCTTCTGACAAGAATATGTGCTAGTAACCTGCAAAATTACACAAACACAGTGGCGTATGTACAGCTAATGTCTCCTGTTTTGCCTGACGCTTCAAGGCATCACATCTAACAATCTACGGTAATCTAAAATTATATCTTATGTTGTCTCCCTTGAGATGTGCAGATATCTCCAGAACCACACGCTTCCCTTGAGTTTTTGTCAGGACCACAGTGTGCTGGATTTCCAGTATAGACATGCATCACATGTTGCCCATATATTTATGCCATGTTTAGAAGGCTTTAAAAGCACTGCTTTTAAGGGCAGCATCCCATAAATTCTTGATTCTCAGGTAGGGTTAAAGTCCAGGATTATTTCTTTGTCTGCATTTTATTCCATGTCATCCTCAGTTTCTGACACGTCCTCTTCAAATCTATCCTCACTGTCATTTTCTTGGCCTCCTCCCTCATCATTGTGGTGGCCATCAAACATGTTATCAAGACCTGACGGTATATCGACCTGCCATGGCGCTGTCAGACAATGAACTGTGAGCAACGCCTCAAAAAGTATTGTATACCTAAGCGACAGGAAAAGTTAAGTGTTACTGAAACATTGCTGCAATTTTCTGTGTGACCTGTCACCACAGGTCCAAAAAAAGTTAAACTTTTTTAACTTTTTTAACTTTTTTTGGATTGACCATGACCTGGATGACTGAGAATCTTCACCAGCATATGTCACTACAGGTGTTGATCCCGGGGGTGCTCACACGTGTGCTTGTGTGTGTGTGCCAACTGAAAAATGTGGATGTAGTACCGGAAGTCAGGTTTTTACACTAATTGTTGTTTCCCACATTCATTTCTAGTGATCATTTCTGACCTGGAACATCAAGATTGTACAACGGTTAAATAAAGCTCACAGACTTGTATGCCAATCAATACCATTTATTTTGTGTTCAATTTCTCATTGTGGACAAAGTCATGGAATCGAAGGTCAATCTTAACGAATTAACTACACACTTTTGAATTGGTCAAATTTGACCGGGACACAACACAAGGGTTATATAAGAAAAAAAAAAACATTTAGAGCAAAGAATGAAGAAGAAAGTTTCTATTAGTCTAAAAGTAAAAAGAATACTTTAGCAATTCTGCTCAAAATCTTGACATTCTTGTCAACTTTTGGCTGGAAATCCAATATAACACCAAGAAATTGGTTTTCTGAAACTTGTTTGATAAGTTGCCCATTGATCTTAGCATTTATACCATTACTATTAAGCAAAAAGGAAAAGCACATTGAAAATACATACAGTTGTGTTGAAACAGAGGCATAGTCTTTACCAGTTACAAACATCAATATACATCAGGGAACCTGCACCTGAAGATAAATATGGAAAGTCATTTGTATATAAATGAAAAAGAAGTGGAGCAAGGACTGAATCTTGGGGTAAATCTATTTAAATGTTTTGAAACTATTTGTTGTCTCTCAAGAAAACACATTTGTATGGTTTACAAAAGGTGATTAAAACCACTCTAACCGTTACATAAGCCATGGTTTATGGTGCCAAACTTTTAACTTTTAGATCCAACAAAAATTACTACTTTTACCCCAACCAAGAATAAAAAAGTCTGGAGACAGTGAACACATTTGCACATACTTGAACAAATTATACGTTGTATATGTATATGTTTACCCACCTAGTAAATTGGCTTTAGCAAAATGTAGAGAGGGATAGATTATTTGTAAACCAAAAATTGACAGATTGTACATCGGTATTTCTAATTTCCTTCTTACCACCAAATGTGTAGCATTAAAAAGTCTCTTTGAAAACCTTTTGGGACCAAACAACATGTCAAAAAAATTATTGCTCACTAATTTATAGAGCTTTAAATGCTTGACAGACTCAGGCAAAACATAGACTGACTATACGTATGTAGAAAAGTGAGACTTTCAGCTGTGTCCATTTACTAAAATTTTGTAGACAACCACCTCTTATCAAAGGGGTTAATACTTTTTTTTTAGAGTAGAAATCAAAATGTCTATCTGAATGAACTTTTTTTTTTAATTACTTTATTTAATAAGCAGTTATTGTTGGATTGCAGGCAGATCAAGCCCCATGTATGGTTGTCGTTATTAATACTATGATAATAGTAATAGAAATACTCTTCTTAGCCTCTGCAGTCATAAGTACAAACAATATTAGAAATAATATAATATAATCGATTGGTTATTACCTTCATGCTGTGCCCCTGTTTCTCATGTGAACGGTAAATTTATTTCTACTTGATGTTCTGATATGATGCTCTTAGAGTTGCTGTAGATCAATTAATTTAATTAATAATGGATGGTCTTTTTGATAATGCCGAGCTGCCGCTTTACTGCAAGGCATTATTTATTAGTAATTTATTAGTAATTTAGTAGTCACCATATGTCTTCTTGATAGTTCTGTGGTACTGCCGGTAGATGACGCGATCTTAGTTTATATCTGATCATCGCGCCCATTGCTGGGGTTCTATTTCGGCTCAGAAAGGACAATCAAAACACTATCAGGATGGATGTTTGGTGTATATAATCTTATTTCATCATGATCAAATGGTCTTGGGTGTTTGTTTTTTTAGGATATAATGTGGCTATGTACCTTTAAAGTGTTTTGAGAGAGTAACTGTTTAAAACATTGTAAGAAATAATAATTGTTCAAGCTTTCCTGCCTTACAAACATCTGTTGCAAAGGTAAACCTTTCTTAGATTGTTGTTCTTTTAGTAAAGTTTTACTCTAATTGGTTAAATACGTTTTATTAACTTTAGAAACACTTTAATTTTTCCCCCTATATGTGTTTATTCTGATCTCATCTTCACCTTAATGTGCTCCTTTTTTATTTTAGATACATTGAATGCATGACTTTGCAAAGTTCACCAACATTTACGCAGTACTGCCTGTGCAGTACACAAGCTGGTTACATTTTGATCTGATAATGAAAAATGCATTAAAAAGAATAATTTATTGATGGATGGGGGGGGTGGATTTAAGATTTGCCCCTATATGTTAAGATTACGGAGGAGATTAGCAAGGCAATGTGTTGCATGTGATGAAAAACATCTTTATTTATCTAAATCTATCTGTGTTTCCAAAAGTCAAGAATAGAAGTATGATGGATTGTGCATCCTGCCTTGGATGAATTTCAATTTTACAAGCTGGCATAGGCCCATATCAGCTGAATTTCTTCCACACAAGCCCCCTTCCCCTCCACCCAACCCCATCATTTTTTCTGTGTCCTTCAGGTTGCGTTGCTGCTCTCTGTTCATCTTTGCTACCTCTCCTTTCTCACATACAGCCTGCCTCTCTCTTACTTTGTAGCACTCGCAGTGTTCCCTATCTGTCTGTCTCTGTCTCTTTCTCTTTCTCGTTCTGATCTCTATCCTCCTGAGCATGTCTAGGAGGCAAATTGTTGCAGTCAGGCTGACTGCCGCGTGTTGCTGGTCCTGTGCCACCAGAGAGGCATTGCGGTTAACGTATTATGCATTTATTTAGAGGAATTAAAGGATGAATTCTGTCTCAGGACCTTTGGCCTCTGAGGTGCCAGTAAAGTGCTACGCAATTGCACATATTAAATTCACACACACACACACACACACACACACACACACACACACACACACACACACACACACACACACACACACACACACACACACACACACACACACACAGGTCTCAAAACCTTGGGAACATCATAACACTTGATTTCCCTCCGCTGACCACAACACCATGTCAAGGGACACGTTAGCTGTGTGGGTTTTTGATGTAGCTCTCTTGAGTGTCATTATACTTACTACTCGACTTCTTTCGGCTCTCAGCAGACCACAGGAATGATTCAATATCCTTTCTGCCATGCCGTTTGTGCAGCACATTAACGCATTCTGTTTTCTTCTTTCTCCTAGAGCTTTTGGCTATGAGGCAGAAGAAAAATTGGTTAATTTCAAGTTAAATCATGGACTGCATATGCAAATGTTTAACATGACACAGCATAAATGATAGTCAAACAACTTAAGTAAAAAAAGGCTTTTCAACACTATATTTCAAGCTAAATGAGAAAAATTAAAGTGGCTGTCAGAGGTGCAGCATGCTTTGATGACATTACCGCCTTGAACATTTCCCTACACCCAAGAAACTGGAGAAAAATAGCAGCCGTAGACTCGTTGATAGGAACATACTTATTCACAGTTGTTAATCCAGGACCGACAACATTAGTAATGCTGTCTGTGCTAATGGAATCCAATTTTAGTAGTGACTGTTAAACCAGTGCTGTTTTCTGCACTAGCAGAATATTCTTATGTGTAGTTGTTCCTTGGTTAGTTAAGAGAAGGTAAAACTGGTCTATTATGGTGCGGCCTTTCATGGTCACTGCTAAAACTCATAGTTGGCTTAGTGGGCTACCCTGGAGACAAAGACCTATATCTTGTTCCGAAAAGAAAGAAAATAAAGTTGAGGAAGGCTGTATAGTTATTAGCTTTTTAGCAATTTTATCCAGCTCCATTTTAGTGGACACTCCTCGCTGAGTCGATCTCTCACCAAAATGACATTATGGTCACATAATTCTTGATTCTTGAAGTGATTAACTTCCACTGCCGGAATAACTTGAGAGTATTGCATATGTAGTGGCACAATCTATACAGCAACACATGTTCTGCTGATTTATACAGTGAGGGGGAATGCTTGTAAATGCCACCAAGAATCTATTGTTAGGCCCAAATTCTTCAAAATAACCCTTTAGTTCTTAAATGTACATATTCTGAAACGTTCACAGCTTTGCTGTGATTTTGCTTCACTGCAGTTGACTGCTGACGTCATTTCCTGCTCCCTGTGTTGCTCTAGCAATTATTACTGCCACTGCCACACCTGAGTGTAGCACTATATATACCTGGCTCCTCCAGGATGCAGGCACCAGTTTCTCGAAAACCACTGTTTGAGTAGATCTTCCAGCGTTCCTTGACTGTTTTCCTGTGTGTGACTCAGATCATTCTGTGGATTGCTGGCTGTTTTCCTCGCCCTTGTCGGATTATCTGGTTTGGTCTTCAGACCTAGAGAATTCTGGACGTCGAGTTGTGCAAGTACCTGACTCAGCCTCTCTGCCTTGCCCTCTCTGTTACCTCTCACTCTCTGTGTTTATTCTGGATCAAGACTCTGGACCGGATTCCGGATATAGACTTTTGGATTCTCCCTCTGTAACCTCTGCATGCTTCCGACTCCCTGTGTATGACCCTGGACTGTCCCGGACCAATTCCCCAGCATTAAAGGTATATAGCCACGTTATATGCTTAAAACAGAGCCCAAAGATTGTTTGATCATGATAAAATAAGGTTATATACAACAAGCCTCCATCCTCATAATGCTTCGTTGGTCATTTTTGTGGATAAAACTAGCACCAGCGCCAGGCACGATTAGCAGATATATACAGACTGTCAGGATGCAGCTTGTAGGCTGCAGTCTGAGCCTCGCTGCCTCTCTCCCTTCCCTGCTCAGAATAATTGGTTCCACCTGTCAGGCTGCAATCAACCCTCACTGCTCTCACCTGGTTCCACCCTTATTTAAAACTCACCTCATTCTGCTCTCGTCGCCGGTCCGTAGTGTTCACTCCTGCTCAGTCTCAGCCAGTATTCGATGTCAGCTCTGTTTTGTTGCAGTCAGCCTGAAGAACGTTGCTTCACTTGGTTTTTGTTCAAGTCACCTCTCTCAGACTCTGCTCAGCTCTGCTCCATCGGACGCTCTCAAGTTCTGCCATTCAGTTCCACGCTCTCAAGTCCTGCAACTCGGTTCCACGCTCTCAAGTTCTGCAACTCAGTTCCACGCTCTCAAGTTCTCCAGCAGTTCCACGGCCTCAATTTCAGTTCCTCGGTCTCAAGTTCTCCAGCAATTCCACGGTCTCAAGTTCAGTTCCACGGTCTCACGTTCTGCAGCAGTTCCACGTTCCAGCAGCGATTCCACGGTCTCAAGTCTTCGGCTCCTGTGTTCCGTCCTGGTCTCAAGTCTTCAGCTCCTGTGTTTCGTCCTGGTCTCAAGTCATCAGCTGCAGAATCACCTCCGGTCAGTTTCCCCACGCTCCTCCTGTCAGCCAGCTTCCGCACCCTTCATCTCCATCCATAAAGACTCTGGTTCCTCTCGTCATTAACCCTCCATTCTGTACAATAAAACTCACTTCAAGAACAAGCTCTGTGTGTGCGTGCTGTGTCCGGGTTCATCCTAGAAAAATATGACACAGACGTGGTGCCATCTAGTGACAGTATCGCAGAATTATCATAATGCCAGCTTGCTTAATTAATAAAACGGTATTAAATAATGCTGCATCAAGCCTGACCCTCTGAAATGCCTCGTAGTAAAGCGGCAGCTCGGTGTGATCGAAGACCAACCACGTCAGTCAAGTCTGCGGTCACATCTGAGCAATCGGCAGGTTTAGCGTCTGCTTCAGTGAACACCAACGTTCATACTGTATACCCAGCGACATTCCAGTTTTTCCCTCTTGGAATCCTATAGTTTTTTGCGTTTTTTTTCACTGGATCTTGGAATATTCTTGATTATCTCGCCTGGAGATGCTAATAGCAGTTAGCCGCTTCCTTGTTTTAACTCATGCTCCACATGGGCACTGTTGTACTACCGTACTTCCGTTAAAATCGTAAATAAAACAGGCTTTATTTACTAAGAAATTGAGCAAAAACGGGGGAGTGGTGGCCTAGTGGTTAGAACAGCTCGCTTGCACTCTGAGAAGGATGCAAGTACCCGGTTCGATCCCAACTGCCTGCACTCTGGGTCCTTGAGCAAGACCCTTAACCCCTGATAGCTGAATTATTAGGTCCAAATCACAATCCGTTACATATTCACACTGAACTGTGATATTACTGAATTGTTTTATTGGTCGTCCTTATTCTTTTTTACTTAGCAGTTTAGTTCAGTGTTAGTAGGAATCCATTCTTTTTACCTGCTTCTCTGTGGTGGGCCTGGTGCTTATCTCCGACAGTCACTTGGCAAGATGCAGGGTACACCCTGGACAGGTCACCAATCTATCAGAGGCTGAATGTTACTAGGCTAGTTAAAGGTGCATTGCGCAAGTTCCATTATTTTTCTGACATCTGCCCCCTCTGACACCGGTATTGTGTATGTGCATGGGAGAAGAGAAAAAAAGTTGCCGCTACGACTGCACAGGTCTTTTTTTCACAGGCGTAATGTCTATGAATGTTCTTGTTACTGAAAAGTGCTTTATACATGAACTTTCCTTGCCTTCTGAGGTAAGAAAGTCATAAATATTATTTTGTTATATAACTTTATTTTGAACGAAAATATTTAATGTTGTGTCAGTAGTCAACATATCCTTTTAGTTGGTCAATAACATAGACGGGAGGACTGGCCATCAAGCGGGCCGAGAGTTTTTCCAGTAGCCCAGATGGTGGCCTGGCCCTCTCCACTCAGCGATCGCAAAGGTTTGGGTCGCTCTTGATTTAAAAAAAAAAAAAAAAAACCTTTCATGCGGCTGGCTCGTCTCACTTGGGTATCTGCCAGACTGAAACTCCCACAGACTGCAGTTGTGAGAGGGAAAAGACAGACAGAACCATAGCTTCTACAGTTACTTGAGGGAGCCGTGATTTCCTTTCCACTTCTGTAGTCAGTCTCATAGACAGATGCTGCTGCCTTGTCCAGGCTGCAAACCCCTCTTTGAAGCTTCATACGCACCTGCAGTCGGAGCAATTTTAAGAGATGGAAAATTATGTGGGTTTGAAATAATTTTTTACAAGAACGCAGTGTCAACTCGGCGAGCAGCAGCAGTGGTGCAGGGGCTCCTGCTGGCATTGAGGTGGTGAACACCACCGCAACACGGAGTCAGAACAGGGCAGAATGGAGCTCCCTCCATTGCTTGAAAACTTCCCCGATTTACTCTGGTCTTGTTCTATCGCCAATCAGAGTTTGGTAATTGTTAATTAAAATTACTGACTTAATTAATAATTTCATTTTGCACTTATCAAAATGTCATTCATAGCCATACCAAACATATTTTTGCATAACATTATAATCAACGTGTATTAATCAACATGTATACAATAATACGATATACTTTCCAATTTTATCTAAGATGGTTTAACAGTATGAAAAAAAGTATATTGCCCAGCCCTATGTACCTTCATTTTCAGCATAGCACAAATTATTTATTTACAAGTTGCCAGGTAAGTGGGGAGAACTATCTCCATATATGTACCTTGACCCTCATATTCAATGAGCCAAGTGTAGTATGGTATTTGCTGCTCCCATTCTCAAAACTATGCATGCACACCCTGCTGAGCTTCTAGGAAGTAGTAAGCTGAAGTCACACTGGGTGATATCTGTGCACTTTCCATCAACTCTTTTGGGACTTGCATAACTTAGAGGCGAGTGAAGGCAGGATTTAATTCTGGGAAAAGACACTCAGGAGCATTTTGCTCTCCTGGCCTTCTGCAAAACTTTTAGCCAGCCTGCGTGACAAAAGCATGCTGGAAAATAAACTGGCAATTTACATGCAGGGGCAGAGGACAATAGAAAACAAAACTCTAGTTGCTCTCTTGGGTTTTCCACAAACAATACCCATTTGATACAAGCTCCTCTTTCTTACAAAAACTGGTGCCCAGGGGCATTTTGATCTGGGACAGTGTTGTACTCTTTCCTCTACCTGACTGTTAACATGAATTAATTATGCTGTATATTGCTTGGAAAAAAAACACAACCATCTATTTCCATACGGCTGGAGATAATAAGTGGCGCAAAGTGCTTGGCATGAACTAATTATTATTGATGTAGATTCACTTTCACTTAGCAGCCGGATAGCTGGCCGACTGCTGATGCTCAGAAGTGAAGCACTGCATTAGAAGCGCTGCTGGTGGATTTTCATGGCCTATTGAACCAGTCAAGGTGACGGTATGAATGCCTCCTGTCACGTGCCACCGGAAGCTTTATGGAGACTTTGGTGAAATTTGGTCTACTTTCACCACACTCATCCTCACTCTACTTCAAAGCCATGGATGTGTAGATTAAGCTCTGTCACGACGGCTTTAAACCACTTCTGGTTAAATTAGCTTTAACAACACTGCAGAGACTTCATTTTCTTTAGGTTACTTCCACAACATATCTGTTCTGCAGGAAAACTCCAAGTGTTTTTAAGTTTGTCTTTTCCTCAGGGTAACAAGAGGAGAAACAATCTCCATGAGAAAATATCAATAAATCATGTGGATTTTTACAGGGATGTACTTTTGTGCTGGTGTTATGTTAATGCATCACAGGATTCCAATGTGCTGCTCATTAATATTCATAACATTCAGGATTTTATTTGTATTAACCCTTTAAGCTATTTAAACAGTGCTCTAAAATATTATTCTGTCACTGTATTTATGCTCTAAATGATTCACTGACTGATTATGTCTTTGCCTTTTGTGTGAACACTGATGACCAGCGGCAACACAGCTGTAGCTACTAGACTGTGGTGCCTTTGCACAAGCATGAGAGTTCCCTGTGCAGGGGAGCGTGAAAAAAATTACCAGTTTTAACCACTTTTAATTTGTGGAAACATTCTAAATGTTAGTTATCCTTACAGGTGCAAAGTCTGCAGGGGGATGTCACAATGACTGCAAGCTAAAAGTACTGAGGTGGCTTCCTGTGCAGCGCAGCGCATGCAGCAAGGAGAGAGCACAACATGCATATCAAGCTAACTCTCAGACCTTTTGAACTTTTCCACACTGTGTCACATCATTAACCACAAATTGTATTTTATTATGAATGTGTGCGATGGACCAAAACCAAAGGGAAATGATACTGGATATTCAGATTTTTCTTTTTATGAAAAATTCTTGAAACCGCTTCACAAAGCATCACAAAGACCAAGGAACGTAGCAATCAGGTCATGGATATAGATACAGATACATAAAAGAATGATTGTTATATAAAACGTTTTAAAATGTTTAGGTAAAAAGATAAATGTTTCATGGGAAGTAAGTTATAAGTTCATAGAATTTACAATGGAAACAAGATTGAAAACAGGACTGACGTTAGACAATCAGAATGTTCAATTCAATTCAATTTGATTTTATTTATATAGCACCAATTCATGAAGCATGTCATCTCAAGGCACTTTACAAAGTAATATTCAATCAGATTATACAGATTGGGTCCGATTATACAGATTGGTCAAAAATGTCCTATATAAGGGAACCCAGTTGATTGCATCAAAGTCCCGACAAGCAGCATTCACTCCTGGAGAAGCGTAGAACCACAGGGAGAGTCGTCTGCATTGTCCATGGCTTTGCAGCAATCCCCCATACTGAGCAAGCATGAAGCGACAGCGGAAAGAAAAACTCCCCATTAACGGGAAGGAAAAACCTCCAGCAGAACCAGGCTCAGTATGAACGGTCATCTGCCTCGACCAACTGGGGGTTAGAGAAGACAGAGTACTCTGATAAGATTTTCCCTAGCTATGTTTACGTGCAGAAAATTTCACGATTGGATTGAAATGTATCTGGATTAAAAAACAAAAACCTTATCGGAGTGTACCATTTATTTGGGAACACAATCAATTAATCAAACCATGATATGCGTTTATGTGCACCTGGCTTTATTCAGAATAGGACCACTCTGACATGTGCAGTTTTCAAATTTCCCTAAAAACAACAACAAAAAATGCAGAAGAAATACATCATGTTGACATGGGGTGTCCATACACACTCAGGTCAGCTTGCCAGGTTCAGAACAACTTGATCCTGACAAGCGTTTACATGCATGCCGATCAGATTGTCAATAGGCATAAACCCGCCCTTTCCATTGGATTACAATTTCAAAGATTCTTTATTGTCACCGTGTATTACCATGATGAAATTTACTTCTGAGTACACACAACAGACAAACAGGAAATGAGCAAGGGTAACAGTGTTTCATTCTGACCCAGCTTAATCTGATCACAGTATACCCATTGCTATGTTTACATGAAACATTTTTATTCTAATTGGCCCTTTATTCCGATTACTTTTGTCCATGTAAACATAGCTTATGTCTCTAAGATGCTCATGTCCATTTGCACATGCTTTAGCTTTTCTGAGGTGTTGCTTGTACAGTCACACATGTTGCATATTTTTCTCACATAGTTGTGCATATTGGCTGCTGTATTTCCTCTATTTGACTGGAATATTGCATTTTTATCTGAATGTGCCATGTTAAAAGTAATTGTTCAACATTTTCTCTTTTCTTTTTTGCCTTTCTAATAATTAATATCTCTGTTGCTTTAGAACTTAACTTTAAATTAGCTTGTTGTTCATTAATCTAGTGTGTAATGTTATAATATATTACTGCCATGAAGAATATTTGATCTCAGATTGGATCCTGAACAGTAGGGAAGAGGTGACAAAAATAATTCACTCCTGCTGCAACATGAGACACTCAAGGCTTGGACGGCCCTTCTCTCACCAGGGGGTTCCCCTGCTGCCATAAAACCTTTCTCCCACAGACACAGACCCTCTCTTCCCGCTCTCTTCTCCACACACTCTTCAGCTCTACAGCAGCTGTCTCTCAGAGCAGACAAAGAAGGCCAAACCATGAGGGCCTGGTTGGCCCTCACCGACACACAAGCCAGCAGCTGAGGGAGATTGCCTGGACCAGCCACGCTTGATCCAGGGTCTGCTAGACTCGACTGCCTGCTTCAGCAGAGGACCTGACTGAATCCGGACAAACAACATGTCCGGGCAAATACAGAGCTAAGTTTGCTGTCTTAACATCATCAACGGTAGCAGGAGCAAAGATCCTGCATGCGAAACAGCTCTGTGTATTTCTTCTCAGCCTGTACCGTGGAGCGAACCCAGATGGAGCGGAAAGCTGTGGAATTCTGAGGAAATCTGCTTAAATCGGACTGCAACGGAGTCAAAGACTGTCTCCAGGACATCAGGCCTCCATACCCCGACCACGCTGTTTGCTCGTGGCTGCAAAGCTAAGCGCTAGCCTGCCAAGAGGCAAACCAACTACTTCCCTGCTTCCAACGCTTCTTCCTGGAACGGCCAAAGTGGACAAAACTCACACATGAGGCGTCAACAGGTTGGGCAGCGAGCTGAGGGAGAAGTAACAAGGTTTATTGGGAAATGATTTGTAAATCGTTTGTACATGGGTCTTTGAACAAAGGGCTGACGAAATAGCTCACGCTAGCCTTCCGTTTATGATACTGCTAATTAGGGATGGGAATCGAAAATCGGTTGCTGTTCAGAACCGGTTCCGTGTTTTCCAATTCCATGGAACCGTTTGGCAGCGCGCTTAACGATTCTCTTTTCGATTCCGTCGTGCTCCGGCTCTGAGCAGCACGACAGTAGCAAGTTACGCAACTCTGGTGGTAAGTAGCTAGTTTTACATCACTGGCTGGTTCCTAGTAAATCATATGCCATTTCTGGAAATAAACCAGTTTGGGGTTATTAAGGGAGTGTGCCTTTCTCGTTAATCCAGCCCTTCATTGGTAGCATGTTCAATTAGAACTACTGGTAGCTGGAATTCTTACATGATTCTAGCTACTGCAATGCATGTAACAAAACATGCTACAAAGTTGCTCCGCAGTTCAGGGACCGAGAGAACGGTGACGCTCGTTTAATTTAAATTAGGGGGAGATGAGTTTATTTCCCAAAATTGTACAGTAATGTTTTTTCATTAAACGGAGAGCTTCTCCATTAGATTTAGATGACTGAGGTTATCTAAAGAGAGATTAATAAGCAACTGTCACAACAAACTTACATTTTCTTGTATTCTTAACAACTCATCTACTGTATTTAAGTTTGTTCTTATATTCCTTTTTTATTTAAACAAATATAAATGTTACTCCAGTTGCACATTTGCTGTGGACATCTTGACCTTGTTAGTTTGTAAGGTTGTGTGATAGTCAAGTAAACAAAGTTGATGCTCATCATCAAACTGTTTGTTCTCCTTTCCCCCCCAATTGGAATCGAAAAGAGAATCGAAAAGGAATCGAATCGTTTCACAGAATCGATAAGGGAATCGGAATCGTGAAAATCTTTTCAATTCCCAACCCTACTGCTAATATCATGTGAGTGTATTTTATGGTTTTAACAGCAGGGTTTCATACATTGATGGGACATTAATGTTTACGTTATCCAACCCACTCATTATGACTAAAAATAAAGCTAAAGCCTTTATTTGTCAGCGCCGAACGCCCGCTAGCCAAACTGCTATTAGCCTTGCTAACATCCGGTCCCGGACATTCAAAGGAGCTTGTTTTAAAGCACAAAGCTTAATCGTTCGGCTCCGCCATCCTTCGATAGTGTTATGAGCCTTATCCCCGCATTACTATCAAATATTAATGTTGGTAAAGGCAATTTTGATAACTTTATATTGTAACCTCTTAGCTAACCAGGTTAGCAACGATCGTTACAGCGAACCCTAGCGCCCGGCAAGCGATTTTGAATTAAATGATTTTACAGGTCAAACTGGTCCTCAGAATGTTATTTTCTCAAAATAATGTTCTGGTTAACTTGGGCTTTGCATTGTGAATGGGTTGAAACACATACCAAATGTTTTTTTTAACTCCATTCCATGTTTTTTTTAGAATCAGACTGTTAAAGAAATGTGAATGTAATCATTTTCTTTTTATTAAGGACTGTTCTACTGTTTTAACTTCACACAGGAGAAACAGATGTTTCTCTTAGACAAGGAATCTCTTGCTGTATATGTTAATCCTACACTTCTTTGTGTGCCAACCCCATGTTGTAAAACCCCCCTTATCTTTTCTTTTGTTTCTTAACCCCCATGTTGTGAACTCCTGACTCCTCCTGCCACTTCTTTGATGACTGATAATAAAGGAAAAGAGACAGAGGTAACCAGCGTTCAACACCATCATCCCACAGCACCTGGTAGGAAAACTAGAACATCAGGGCTTCAGCACACCTCTTCGCAACTGGCTGCTGGACTTCCTCACCAACAGACCTCAGTCAGTCCGGGTCGGACAGAACACCTCTGATGTCATCACCCTCAGCACGGGCTCCCCTCAGGGCTGCGTCCTGAGCCCCCTGCTGTTCACCCTGATGACTCATGACTGCGTCCCCAGGTTCACCACCAATCACATCGTGAAGTTTGCAGACGACACAACGGTGGTGGGCCTGATCAGAGACAACAACGACCAGGACTACAGAGAGGAGGTGGCGCAGCTGGTGGGCTGGTGCAGAGACAACAGCCTGGCCCTGAGCGTGGAGAAGACGAAGGAGATCATCGTAGACTTCAGGAAGAACCGGCCTGACCACGCTCCACTGCTCATCAACAGCTCAGCTGTGGAGGTGGTCAGCAGCACCAAGTTCCTGGGGGTGCACATCACGCACAACCTCACCTGGTCTGTGAACACCACGTCACTGGTGAAGAGGGCACAGAAACGACTGTACTTCCTGCGGAGGATGAGGAGAGCCCATCTGCCCCCGCCCATCCTCACGACCTTCTACAGAAGCACCATAGAGAGCATTCTGAACAGCTATCTCTCCGTGTTGTGTGGAGACTGCAATGCCTCCGACTGGAAGAATGTGAGGAGAGTGGTGAGGACAGCAGAAGGGATCATCGGGGCTCCTCTTCCCTCCATCAAGGACATATCATCCCAGCGCTGTGTGTCCCGAGCCCGTAACATCATCAGGGACCCCTCACACCCCCACCATGGGCTGTTCTCCCTGCTGCCCTCTGGGAAGAGGTTCCGCAGCATCCGCTGCAGATCCACCAGGTTCTGCAATAGCTTTTTCCCTGTTGCCATCAGACTGTGGAACTGCTGAGGCCACAAAATGGACTCTGAACTGCTGAAGCCATAAAATGGACTCTGTACCACATTCTTATATTTGCACATTTGCACATTTGCACATATGCCATCAGACTGTTGAACAGCCACAAAATGGATTCTGTACAACATTCGTATATTTGCACATTCCATCATTGCATCCTTATCTAGCACTACAAATGTTGCCGAACTCTCAGTTACCACTGTCGATTTCTCCTGCACTGTTTACATTGTTTACACTTCAATTGTTTACTAGGAAATCCCTGCTGCACCTTATCCTGTATATCAATGCTATGTACTGTAACTTTTCAAGCTGTATGTGAAACGAAATTTCGTTCTGTACGCACTCTGTGCATACAAAATGACAAATAAAGTTGTCTAAGTCTAAGTCTAAGATAGAGCCGAGACTGTGATGAAAACGGCCTCACGTTTCTGGCTCCCCTGCCCTCTTTCTTTGAGAAGAGTCTAAACGTGTGTTTGTTTTGATTTTCTTTCCAGGATAAAAGGGTTATTAAACTTAACTCTATCACAGACCTTCAGTGAACAAGGATTCACTGAATTATTCTGATTATGATCAACCACTTTTGTTTTGTCTTTTGTTTGTTTTGCATGTAAATAGTTCCTTAGCTTAGCTTCTTTTTATCTTTATTTTGCTTAGTAGTTTAGTTAAGTTTCACTAGCCTAGTAGAGAGGATTTGTTAATCGAAATATTGTGTTAATTCAGATAAACAGCATTACATAGTGATTTTATTTCTGTTATTAAATTCTTGGACTTGAAAAGAAGTTGTCACTCTATGTGTGTGCAGGTTTTGCTGTTAAAAGATCGCTAGTGCTTGAATTCATCCGTTTCAACCATTGTCTTGATATCAGCTTAAGAGCTGATCATCACCAGACAATACTTAACAGACAGAGGGTTATTTAATAAACATTAAATAATTTTAAACAGTGTATAATTGCACAACAGTAACTGTATATATTTTTTACGCCTGTCACACCCAAATTTCCCTATTGTGGGACAATAAAGGCATTTCTTATCTGATCTCACGGACACAATTTATAAGACAAGTTTGAGCTATAGACTAATGCTTTTAACTGCATGTTAGAGAGGTCTATTTATTGGTAAAGATCAGCAGTTTTGTAAATGTGATGTTTTTCATCATAACAGCTTCTTGAGTAAGGCAGTTTTCTAAATTTAGTTTAATTACTAACACGTGTTGTTTTAAATAATACTTCCATCCTAAATGTATATGTTGGAAAAAAGACAAAGATTTTCAAAGGTAAACCCAGTCTGAATGGGTTTAACTTTACCTCCTTTTTGCACCATCAGTGGGAAAATGAAAACAGCAATCACCACCTTTGAGTCACAGGTACTAACAATCTCAGCAAAGCTTTCCAATCTTGGTGGGCTGGCTCAGAGCCGTGCCAAATTAAGGACCTGGGAATTACTCCTGGCACCGAATAATGATGAGGCGGTCCCTATCAGGACAAGGAAGACTGTTTATAATGAGATCGTAAACATATGCTCATGCCAGCACAGCAGCTTCCTGTCTGCTTAATTGGCTCAATGTGAAATTTTAGCCCTTGTTGTTCCTCTCAAGAGAAAGAGGGGTGTGTGGAGGGGAAAAGTGCGGAGGTGTATGCCGACATTACTGAGAGGTAGATGGAAGGAAACGAATGCCAGTGTAAGGATGTACAAACTGATGTTACGATACATGATGCATAGACAGGGATTTGGAAAGAAGAGCACCTGCAAAGAGCCAACCCGGTATACTGGTATTTGCGTGGAAAATGTTGAGGGCAAACAGACCCATTGTGTATTGTACTGGCCTTTGTAAATCAATGTAATTGCTAAGCCAAGCGGGGTGCAATATGTAATGAATTGGCAAAACAGTTGACAAAGTGTGATTTATGCATGTTTCTGAGTTTAATCAGACTTAATGAGGCTGGATGTGGTCAGGAGAGTAAGCAGAAATGATCAGAGGTTAAATTGTTCTAACCTATGTCTGCTAAGCTGCTAGTGGGAACAATTTGTAAGTCTGGAGTGACACAGATGCCATTAATCATCAGTCTGTACATCTCACATGTGTGGGCATACAGCAGACAGTGATGTCCAAACTGTCCATCTAACTCTTTGACACAACGTTTAATGACCCCGAACTTCAATAAGTTGAACTCATTCCAAATTACTTTATTCAAATTAACTACACAGACTGGCAATCAGCTGTTATTAGGAATAGTTTAGCATTGGTTTTGTCCAGGGTTTATTCTGGACTATAGGGCCAAATAAAGGGAAAATGTTTTTGATCTGCTTTGATAAATTAAATAGTCCAACCCATTCTTTCAATAGATTATACACTTATTAAAACCAGTAGGGCTGCAACAATTAGTTGATGTTATTGACAATGTCGATTATGAAAAAACGTAGACACAAAATTGCATGCGTTGCAGCATTGTTTAAAAATATATAAACATTGCTGTGTCTCTGCATATTTCACTCTCACCAATAGACAGTTTAAATCACATGTAGTTCACTAAGGCGTTTGCAGACGGCTAACCTTGCCTGCAAGCTGACTTTTTGCAGTATTTGTGTGTTCACAAATACTGCTCCTGTCTCAATCAAACCAAAAATGGTTTGCCCCAATCACGTTGCAGTATCATGGTATAAGGCGAGACATACAGCTGTGATGATAGCAGGAGCCCGAAGCCGAACTAACATAAACATGGCAGCGCAGCAGGATGCTGCTATCATATCAGTTTTGTGAGAATCTACGATTCCTTCTTTGAACGGAGAACAGCAAGAAGTGCCTTGACCAGCTTACCTTACCTTGTTGTGGTTTCTCATGGCGCCTGCTGCTTACATTTTCATTTGATACCGTGATTGGCTAAAACCAACCTTTGGTAGGCGGGCACTGGGGGTCGCTTCACCCGATCAACTCAGAAAGTTCTGCTGAATGTCCCTCCTTTGTCCGAACAAATTTGATGGGAGCAGTTTGATAATGTGCAGAATCCAGTGCGCTATACAATCTGGCTTGCCAGGTTAGTAGAGGGCAGAATAGCGTCATTTGCTGTGTCTCTGCATATTTCACCCTCACCAGTAGAGAGTTTAAATCACATGTAGTTCACTAAGGCGTTTGAAGACGGCTAACCTTGCCTGCAAGCTGATGGTAGAGGGCAGAATAGCGTCAGTTCTCCCAGTGAGCAAGAGCATCCTGTCACATGACTGCAACTCCAAGAAGTAATCATGGCCAAGAGGAGAGAACACACAGTGGGATACTTTTATAAATTACACTTTTTTTGACACAAAATGAACTTTCAACATGATTGAATGTTGCAGTGTAAAGCTGAAATATCTGCTTGGTTTATCAAGATATGGCTTAATTGTAAAAGTACTTTGAGCGGGTGACTGAGCTCCGTAAGCCCCAGATAGCCTGCCTCCGGGGCTCATTGTTTTGAAGTGGAAGTTGAAAACAGTTAACTTAGTGAGATGATATAACGGTTATTGTTAGGCTTATTTCAGTGTTCCTTTTATCACTGAGAATAATGATTAAGATTAACGTGAAGCTACATTACACAACAGGTTTATTACATTTAATGTCTAACTGGAAAAATGGAGAGTATATTCGGAAATTAATAATTTGGTCATCTTTCAATAATGTTTATGCTGGGAATATTACCAAACCCTAACCCTAACCCTAAACCTGACTTCAAATATGTTAATCCTTCTAAACATAAAGCATTGTTAAAAGGTTGAAGGTCAAAAGAGTTCTGACATTTTAGCTGTAAAAAAGATATTTTGATAGATGTATAAATTAAGTAAGCAAGATTTTAAATTAATATTTTAAGGATTTTAATTTATACAGGTAATTTAAAAACAGGATAGTGGCAACAACAGGCAATAAAGGGACATTCACACAGACTTCAATAAGTACCTGTAATTTTTAACAGAATGTGATGACGAAGATCATAAAAAAGTAATTGTGATTAGTTGACTAATTGAAAGAATTATCAATAGATTACCCGAACAAGGCTGCTTGTCAAGACTTTGATGCAATCAACTGGGTTCCCTTACATAGGAAATGTTTTGACCAATCCATATAATCTGACCGACTCTGTATAATTTGATTGAATTTGACTTTGTGATGTATATAAAATAATAATAATAATTTTTTAACGACTTTGCTCAAAAAAAAAATAATCCAAATCAATGTGGGTGGCAATTTCTGGGACAAAACATGTTAATTCATAATCTTTCTCTGTCATGCATTTTACAAATCCAAGGGATGCAGCTGGAACAGTTTATTTACAAATGATCAGGCGCAAGAAAAATATTTTGACCAGAATCAATGTCGCAGCCAGTTTTTTTACCACTCCGCCAACTTCAGTTTGGATAACTGGGAAGATTATTAAAATTATTAACAAGCTGCGTGTGTTGATATAGGTCAAGGTCAAAGTCAACTTTATTTCTACAACACATTTAAAACAGCAATGTGGTACCAATGTGCTTTACAAGGCAGAAGCGTGAATGTTAGGCTACGTTCACACTGCAGGCCTTGATGCTCAATTCTGATTTTTTTGTGAAATCTGATTTTTTCCATTCACACTTCCAAATATGTGCGACTTGTATGTGATCTCCTGTGTGAACTGAATTCATGCGACATAAGTGTCCCGCATGCGCAGTAGAGGACGCGATGACGTCACACACAGCAAGTGTGCTCAGTGTTGGCGGAAGTAAACATGGTTCGTAATGCTGCAGCGTATCTTGCGTTCTTTACGTTCTTCTCCAGCCGGAGCCAGTACATTACCGAAACGAAATAGCCAAATTTTTGGCAATGGCGTTTTGTGCGGCAGTAACGTTCGTACAGAGAAACGTGTGGGTGCGGAGTCGAAGCCAGGAATGGTGGTAGCGACGTGAGCGGTTTTGCTGATACGGACTTCATTCACAATTTTCGAATGACAAAGGCAACCTTTAAGTGCGTCTGTGAATGGCTCTCTTTAGCGCTCCTTACGTAAAGACACACATCTTCGGCGGGCTAAACGCGTTACCGTGGGGCTGTACTGGCTTGCAACAGGTGCTTGTTACCGTATCAATGATATGTATCAGTGACGTACAGGTCGGATAATTGCGACCTGGCCGTACAGACACAGGTCGCATTTGAAAAGATCAGATACGTATTGGATTCAGGACCACATATCCAAGTGGCCTGGGTCGCATTTGAAAAAATCCGATCTGTGTCGTTCAGACTGTCATGAAAAGATCAGATACAGGTCGCATATGGGCAAAAAAATCGGAATTGGGTCACTTCAGGCTGCAGTGTGAACGTAGCCTTAGTAACATACGTCAGTAAAACATAAAAAAACCCATCAATTACAAATTAAGTAATAAGAATGCTTAAAAGCAGAGAGCTTAAAAGCAGATAAATAAAAAAGCTGTAAGAGTCTAGGGGAAATAATTCAAAGCCAACTTGTATTAAAGACTGAAGGCAAAAAGGTACGTTTTTAATGACCTTATAAAGATGGCTACAAACTCAGTGCTTTGTGTTTCTGGAGGTAGATTATTTCACCTTAAGGGAGCAGCTACTGAGAATGCTCAGTCACGTTTGTTTTTAAACTCCTGAGAACGCTTAGTGGAACCCGCCCTGATGAAGGTAGAGGTCTGATGGGGATGTGGAGTCTGACAAGATCTGCTAACTACGCTCTCATTGAACCATCTAAAATGCTTAAAGTTTAAAGAGAGGAAGCCAGGTTTGATTTTATGTCTGGGTTTTTTAAAGATGTTATGGACTAACTTTACGACTGTAATACTTAATGGTATATTACCTTTTAGCTGCAAAAATGAATGCTGCTTTCCATTTTTAGTTAAAAATTTTATATAAATACAGTGAGTCTGAGATTCTCATGGAATGATGATCTTGAACAAAAACTTTACAAACAGGTTAATGCCTTGAAGGTACAGGGTAAAAGCAACACAGCAAAATTATGTAATACCTTCAACCCAAGAAATAGAAATAAAATCATACATATACAAAACTGTGATATAAGAAATTAATTAGAGCTGTACAAATATATTGAGTCTCAGTAACCATTGGAACATCAAAGTGTGCATTCTAGCAAATGCACAGGACAGCTGGAGTTTTTAGAAGACCGTTATTTTTTAAATGGTTTGGAGTCACACTCTTCATGCAATATTATGTTTAGCTGGCTGGACTGACCTTAATGACCTTGATCCCTACACCAGACATAGAATGTAGCGACTGAAAAGCTGCAGCATGTGCCACCGTCAGATGTGACAGTCGTTACTTCTGATTTTCTCCCCAGGTCACGCACGCTGTCATCTCTAATTGTAGTGAAAAAGAGAACGTTATGGTTACCATTCAGTGTGTGCAGACCTGAGACCTTGAGAGTCTGATGAGAAGTGCTGCTAGGATTTATTTGACATGCACACAGATTCCAACCTAACTCTCGCCGGATGGATGTAGGTCTGCTGAGCTCCACACGGCTCCACACATCCATCTGGAATTGCTGCCATCGGGAGAGATTTCAATACCACATAAAATGGACGAGCCAATCAGGATTGCTGGACGAGATTTTCGTAGATGTGACTTATCAGAGAAGCGACTGTTTGGATTCAGACGACAATGGCGGCTCGCAGTGAGGAAGCAAGGGTGACCAGACGCCCCCGAGTCCCCATTTTGGATGACCTGTCCCCTGCAAAAGCTGTCCCCAGAAATGTCCCCGATCTCAGTGTATCATGATTGAGTAAAAACTTTAATGCATGACGTCTCCTGTTTTCATAGAGAAATCTGGTCACCCGGTAACATTGTTGCTGCCATTTCATCAGTGTTGTCCAATCTACTGAATATTAATTCTTTAAAAAAACACCAGAGAACAGCTTTCAAGGCTTTAGTTAGTGGAAACGATGGTTTTGGTTTCGATGTTGGTTTCGATGTGAGTGGTTGAAGGAGCTCATCAGTAAAGATGACAGACAAGTGGTTTATCCAATCATATGCAAGGATTTTTGATGAGGCCCCTCCTTCTGAAATACATCTGCAATGGAGCAATCCCAGGTGGACATGTGGAGCTCTGCGGAACAGTGATTCACCTCTATGATTATTTTGTAGCTTTGATCTTTAGCAAAGATGATTTTAACATTTTTAAATGTGTATTCTATTGCTTTGAGGCGTATTGGACCTTGGAGGACTCTCTGTCATGCTGTGGTAAAGTATCTCCTTCTAGGCTAGTTGAAGGTGTCACTCAAAGTTTAAGTATCCCTTGCTAACAGATCAGCCTTAGTGTCCTGAGCCTACACTTCAGCTGCCGTTCATGTTTCCCCCTCTTTGGAGCAGCATCTCAGAAACAACGGTGAAATCCAGGAGTGGGGGAGAGAGGTTTTAAAGCTGGTACCCTCAATGCCACAAAAAAGAAAAAAAGAAATACGTGTAAATCTTCAGTCCACCCGATGGGTATGCCATCAATGTGCTCCAGCCTGATCAGCTGTGGCTAGAATGACTGTTGGAAAGTCCTTTGTCTTGTTTTAGTCAATATCTCCTGTTTGTCTGTCTGTACCATTCCTGAGACGTTTACTCTGCCAATATTCATAACAATTCATTTGCAAAACGCTGTTCCCCTGTCATCCACTGGTAAAACCTCTTTTGACTCAACACAGCAAGTAGCCCATTTCTTTTATCAGCTATTGTGCTGATACGTGGTTCTGAGCTGGCATACAAAACACTTGTTCCATCCAAACATCCAAAATATGTCAAATAGACAACTGTGCCCTCTTCTCGTTCCTCAGAGCAACTCAGGCACGCCGTGAGGGCAGCATCCTCCTTCGACAAAGAGATGAAGAGCTGGACTTCTATCCTGCTTGATTGCTGATATCCAGAGAGTAAAAGAATGACAGAAAATGGCCAAAAGTGAAAAAAAAAAAAGCTGTTTCTCAGCTGTAATGGAGCTGGATATGAACAGATATGGAAGAAAGAATTTCAAATTTCTTCCTTAGATCAGATCAGAATATGCACCCTTTCAGTCAGAAAGGGTGCATATCTTTTCATAAAAGGCTTTTCATAAAAGGCTGCATGATGTCTTGATGATCAGTAATTCCGTTTAATTAATTAAATTAATTAAAATGTAGATTATTCACAACTGATTTCTTAGCAATATTGAACAATGATGCAGTGACATGCTTTCCCATTATTGGGACACTTTAGTTTCAACCTGTTCGCTCACCGTGCCCCAGAATTACTTTTTGTTACGATTTGGTGCTCCACAGATAAACTGAACTTAATTGAACTTTTCACACCATACTGAGTACTTAATAGGGTGATTTAGGACAGGAGGGCCCAGATATACTTTTTACTCCGTTTATGTAGCGTACAATTTACACCGCAGCAGGCAGATTATGCGTGTTAGCACGTTCTATATTCCCAGTAGTGGCATTTCTGTTGAGGCCCCCTTAGCTGCACAAGAATGTGATATTGTTTGCTGCTAGTCATCTGGAATTAAAAAGCCTTTCAACCAGTGAAGCCGCCACCTTTTCGAAGTGACATAGAGCTATGTGAGCACGCCTGATGTTAATTGCCTTTTAAATGCGCCATGACGCTTTGCTGAACAGAAACATGGTACTTTTGGAGCATGTTAATAGTCTGTTCTCCTAACAGCTGGTGACTGAAATATTATCTTCTCAAGCAGACATGCTTATCAGTTGCAGTCAGTGCCTAATTATTCATTAGAAGATTGCTCTACAGACATGTGCTTAATAGGTTAAAGGATTTGCATTTCTAAATTGGGCTAATGTGTGAAAGGCATAAAAAAACTACCCGTGACATCAGTGTGTCATCATCTTTTTATGTCCCGCCTCTTAATATCTAAATATTACATTTTTGAACGAACTCTTGTATTTGGTGATAGGTTTGGTCATGAGAGCATTCGATTCAATAAAGGCACTATTTGATGTGCTGCAGATGTGACAAACCATGGAGAGTTGTCCTACTTGCATTTTTTCACAGAATGCTTGCATTGTTCTGTTTGCTTATGATATGCTGATACTTTGGTTCTAACAAAATAAAGAAATGTAGCCTGTTGAAAATATTTCTTGTTGACACCCCCCACCCCCAGAGGCTTAAAAGCAGTATGAAACTAATAAACTATTACAGCTTCTCCTTCACCTACAACATTCACATTCGCGTGCACCTGCAAGTTTATGCCTCCCAATAATCCCTAACAGCATAGAGGTCAAATAAAAAAAGCAGGAATTGACATTTTATTAAGGGTTTAAATGTTGAGGAGGATTCTCGACACATTAGATGCGGCAGCCACAGGAGAACTGTCATGACGGAGTTTACAACAGACAATAACAACATGATTGAATGGCGATGGAATGTGTAGACGAGCATGTAAGGTGTACATGGTGAATGTGAGAATGCCAGATTTTCTTTTTGCTTCGTTTATTTTTTCATCTTGTCCACATGTGCTACTCTTTGGCATAAAACATTAATGGTATTGGTGGTTTCAAGTATTCCTATGTGTCAATGTGTGTGTATTTTCCTGTATTCTGAGTTTCTTTCTTGTAATTCCATTTATTATTTTATCATGTGTTCTTTTAACTGACCCAGCAATTTCCCCCTTTGCGTTTTGCTCTGTGTTCAGTCATTTTCTTCCATTACTTTCCCAAAGTTGTCTCAACCTTTGTTACTATTTGCAGTTCATCTGTAATCAACTCTCCTGTTCACCACCCAGCATTTATTCTCCACAGAACATATACATCCCAAATTATTTCATTTCTTTTCAGATCCTATTACTTCCTCCAGGGATGTCACAGGGAAGTAAGGAAGCAATATACAGCTGTGTGAAAGCATTGATGAACTGAAGCATGGTTGGCAAGAGCAGTGAGACAAAGTTGCTCCACACTCATGTGAGACACTGGATTCATGCAGAATGCTGAGAGGTATTGCTGCTAAAGCAGTTCCTACAAGCTTTTGGATCACTTTAGTCACAGCTTTTCCATGCTGGCTCACCAACTAAGCTCACCAACCCAGGAACAATGAGAACTTTGTAACTTCTCTGCAAGCCATTTAGCTAAAGAAAACAAATGTCGGGTGTTTGCTGGATTTTTTTCCATATTTCCTAAATCCATGACATCCAGATGATGCTCATTTGCTGTATATAATAATTTAACACTAACCCTTTTTGTTAGTCCTCTACTTGTTCACTTGACACATTTTTTAAGCTTACTCTTCATTACGTGTTTATGGATTTTAATGGACTGGTCAGAAAAGGAATAAAAAAAAAGCAGCTAAAACTTAAATTAAATAATTAAAAATCATTGAGTCTGGGGATCTACTGATCAAGATCACTTCAAATTATTGGAAGAAAAGCTGGTGCCTGAGATGCAAGAAATAATTAGGGATTTAAAACTCAAACAGAACCGTTTGCAATAGCAATGAGTCTGAGGAACATTATCTTCAGCCCTCATACTGAAAGTGGTGAGCGATTTCTTGTTTCTTCTACATTTTCTACCTGTGGCACTCCTGGATGCTTTCAACAAAGTGAATCAACTTTTTGCCTGGGAATAACCACGGACTTTATAGATATAATGGTATATTAGCATCATGAAAAAAGGAGCTTATTTGCATTTGGTTGGTGCAAAAAAACAAATCAAAAATCCTTTGAATGACTCTTATTCACGTTAACAAAGACCTGTCAAGAGAATATCTTGTAAATGCTCTTTGTTCAAAAGAGTGATGCATAATTAAGAAAAGATAGGAGTACAATACATGTATTTTGCAGAATATTCATATCAGTCAAAAGGCTAGAATGCCTCACACCTTGGAAGGTTTAAATTGATACATATTATGGTGGTGATTTCATCTTTAAAATTGAGTGATGGACATGGACTCTTTTAAAAAAGCATCTTAAAGGGTAAAAATTAGAGTATTTTGTTTTTGTTGAGCTTCTTTCCATTAACATTTGTTTAAAACATTTGATGTTCTAAACAAATGTTAAATTGGGAATTGAGCCTATGGTTGTCAGGTTAGATCTTAGGAGACATGCATCAAAAAAAAGTTTTGTAGATTAGCTGTATTCATGCTTTTTAATGTGTTTTTCTTTGCATTAATTAAAACAAACCAAGTGAATGTTTTTAATCAGGCCATACTACTCCAGGTCTGAACCTCACCAGTATATCTGTATTCATGGTACAGCACCATGAAAAAGTATTTGCTGTGACAGGTTTCCTCTGGTTTTGCTTCTTTTTTGTCTCACCCAGGAATGTTTCAGGTCTTGAAACCAATTCTGAGATCAGGCAAACGGCCTAAAGCAAAAGCCTGTTTTGATGAAGGACTTTGTTTAAAAAGTAGCCCCTAAGAGATGAATCATCCAAACAGGGAAAATATCAGATCTTCCCAATGTTATGATTTGTGGTTTTGTTTGTGTTTTTTGGAATCTTTATTCATTCTCCACTCCTCGCTCCACCCTTTCCAGTCATCATTCACTCTTCTCAGTCACCGTACAGCCACCACTTAGCACCATAATCAGTTCCACCTGCTGCTGCCACTAATGAGCAGCAAGTCATTCCACCTGGTACTCTGCCTTTATATTGCTGCCTCACGCTCCGCTCCCTGCCAGAACGGCTTGTCTTGTATCGTTGTCTGCATGTGTTGTTCCGCAGTGTCTTCTTGTTGCTCTGCCTGTTCATCCCTTGGACCTGTTCTTGCCCTGCCCTCACTAGTTGTCCTGCTGTATCTCTCCCCACACTAGGAACATGTCAGGCTTTTTGTCAAGCCTGGTTCTGCATGCAACACCTGGGCCCCGTTCTTCGTATGTCGCTAACTCGGTTCTCAGTTCTGCTCGCGAGCAGGCTTATTTCATGTAAACAGGATTAGATCGTGGCTTTATAAGCGGAGGAGATAGGGAAGTCTGTCCAGCCAGTGCACTTGGACCAACCTAGTGGCAGAGCTGCACGGGACAGAATTGAGGAACACCATTTTTGAATGTTTTATAAAAGACAAGACAAATATGCTTTAGTTATTTTATTTAAACAATTCTTTATAAAGAAAAGCCAGCAAGTCATCTTTTGCCTGCAATAAGAGATAGTTATGTAAAGTCAGCAATACTACTATGTGTCAAATGGTGTATTAGCATTTACTCTGAAGGTCCTTTTGAAGCAACTCGATCTCTAGTGCAATTTTTCTCTTTTTCAAGTTGTCGAGTTCAATTTCTCCTTTTAATTTGTGTTTTTTCAGGTCAAAATACTACATTTTTTGTTGGAGATGCCATTTATATAGGGAACAAATGTCACCCTGTGTCATTTTGTGAAAGGGAAAAAGGGTCAAAACATGCCTCATGCAACAAAAGTAAAAGTGCAACACTGTCCACCTCTGTATCAGTTCTTTGTGCAGACTCTTCTTCAAGCCTTTCTATAGGTCTTTCTCTAGCTATGGACTCCTGCAACTCACATTGCAGGTACACAAGTATATACAAATTAGTGTAAAGTTATTTATGCACTTACAGGTTCTTCCTCCAAAGGATAGTCATCTGAGAGGGTTTATTCACTGTTCTGTGCAATGGAAATACATGGGTATTACAGTTTCTTCCCTTTGTGCAAGTTAGAAAAAGTACACAACTTACTGCATATGCTTCAGCCACCACTTGCTTGGGAACAGGTAAAAGTGTTGGTGTATTATGTAAAACTGCACAAAATGGGGGGGGGGGGGGGGGTTGTCATTCCAATTAACTACACTGTAAAAAGTATAATGTGATCATTCACTTATAGCAACATATTTTATATTAACTAAAAGTTTTGAAGTTGTCACTTTCACAAATGGTTGAAATGACTGTACCAGCCATTTGGATTATACTTCATTTAATGCAGCAACAAATAATGTTACAGTGTACTAAGAGAATTGAAAGCTCATTTAGCCTACCAGTGATGAAGGTGTTGCTGCTACTGGTCCCTGGCTTTGGGTCTGAGGAAGGGCTGCACCCAGGGATGCCCTCCACAATGGTTCGGTTTTCATTTAATCTGTCTTTTTTCCTGGTGGCTGTTATAAACACATCATTTAACAGTGGCCTTTAAAAAGAGGAAAAAGTGGCTTTTTAAAATATAGTATAATAATTAAAGGCTACCATTTTGTAGAATATTCTTGTACTTCACTTTTTTCCCCATGTTCTAGTCGGTCCCGGGGAGGCTCTGACATAAAAGAACAAAGTAAATATGAAATTATTAAAATGCAAAAATACATACTGTAGAAAGTGATAGAAACATCTAACATGGACAGCACTTACACATTTAATTTGTCTGCTACTTTTTGCCATCCCTCTCTCCTGGCTTTAGCAGACTTCGAGGTGTTCCCTGTCGTTTTAATTAATGACTCAAATTCGGCATAACCTTCCATTAAAAGCTCTTGTTCTGCTTGGGAGAAAAACTGTGGGCGTTCTTTGGCCATGCTGAACAGCCAATAGCAGCGTTGCTGATCAATGTTTCTACTATCGAAACATTTCCCCTTTTAAACAAACGGGGATTGAATGCGCAATTATCTCAGATAACTCAATCCAGCCATACTAATCATAAACAACAGGTGTGTTCGAAGAACCCAATTAGCCGGATCATGATTAGCACGATCATATCATCTTGGATGTCTCATTTGATCTCGGATGTTTTAAGCGACGTACGAAGAACGGACCCCTGGGGTCCGTTCTTCGTACGTCGCTAACTCAGTTAGCTGGATTTGATTGTTGACGATTTGGCATGATCTTGGATCGTTTGGTTCTTCGAAACTCATTCCGGACATGCTGTCATAGCAACATGTGCGCAAACTTAAACCTGCTCGTGAGCAGGCTTATTTCATGTAAACAGGATTAGATCGCAGCTGTATAAATGGAGGAGATAGGGATATCCAGCCAGTGCACTTGGACCACCTAGTGGCAGAAGACGGGACAGAATTGTGGAACACCATTTTTTAATGTTTAATAAAAGACGAAACAAATAATGCTTAGTTCCTGTCTTTTTATTTAAACAATTCTTTATAAAGAAAAGCCAGCAACTCATCTTTTGCCTGCAATAAGAGAGTTATGTAAAGTCAGCAATACTACTGTCAAATGGTGTATTAGAACTTACTCTGAAGGTCCTTTTGAAGCAACTTGATCTCTAGTGCAATTCTTCACTTTTTCAAGTTGTGGAGTTCAATTTCTCCTCTTAATTTGTGTTTTTTTTCCGGACAAAATACAATTTTTTTGTTGAAGATGCTGTTTATATAACGAACGGATGGCACCCTGTGTCATTTTGGGGAAAAAAGGGTGAAACATGCCTCATGCAACAAAAATAAAAAGAACCAGTTTTTATCAGCCTTCTTATAGGCTGTTATAAACAGACAAATACACCATTTAACAGTGGCTTTTAAAAAAGAGGAAGAAGTTGCTTTTTAAAATACAGTATAATAATTAAAGGCTACCATTTTGTAGAATATTCTTGTACTTCACTTTTTTCCTCATGTTCTAGTGGCTCCCGTGGAGGCTCTGACATAAAATAACAAAGTAAATATGAAATTATTAAAATGCAAAAATACATACTGTAGAAAGTGATAGAAACATCTAACATGGACAGCACTTACGCATTTAATTTGTCTGCTGCTTTTTGCCAGCCCTCTCTCCTGGCTTTAGCAGACTTTGGGGTGTTACCTGTTAATTAATGACTCAAATTCGGCATAACCTTCCATTAAAAGCTCGTGTTCTGATTGGGAGAAAAACTGTGGGCGTTCTTTGGCCATGCTGAACAGCCAATAGCAGCGTTGCTGATCATTGTTTCTACTATCGATACATTTCCCCTTTTAAACAAATGCATGAACGCGCAGGTTTCTCAGATAACTCAATCCAGTGATGCTAATCATATACAACAGGTGTGTTCGAAGAACCCAATTAGCCGGATCATGATTAGCACGATATCATCTTCGATGTCTCATTTGATCTCGGATGTTTTAAGCAACGTACAAAGAACGGGCCCCAGATCAAGTCCAGGGGTGCAACAACCTGTTTTCAAACACACCAACACACCAAGCCAAATTTCCATTTTTTTTTAATTTCCATGCATTTTTCCCCTCAATGGAAAGTTTCTTTCTGCAAGGAGGAGTATGCAGTCGGTCACTCGAGTCAATATACTTCTCGAGTGAGCGTTTTCAGCAGCCATGGCACTCTGCAGTTCACTGTCAATGGTTTTACCTTGGCGTAAGCAGGATGCCAATTCTTTCCACATCAGGAAAGCGTTTATATAACCACTGGTTTCATGGTGCTTCAGTGTTTTTGAAAGACACTACCAGTTATTAAAGCCCACCACAAGGTGTGTGTCAGCAACTCGAGCTTCACCAAAAGCTTACATGCAAAACAAACGACTTTGTTAGCACATTTAGAGTACAGTAACCAATCCCTTTCAACTTTCTCTCCATTGAACAGAAAACAGGCTTTTGAAAAACACCTTCTACATTTATGACTTTGGATATGGCCCATCAAAATATTTTTGTGGCCGATTCGCAACAATGTACTGCCTCAAGGAGTCCCCCATTTTGTGTGGAGAAGGCCATTTAAACGGATCTTCTGAGTCCGAACCTGTTCCAGCTGTCTCCTCTTCACCTTCACATTTGTTCCTCTCCCTCATCTGGACCTCTCTGTTCCTCTACCTGTTCCTCAGCATCTGGACCTCTCTGTTCATCTCCCTCACCGTCATCATCTGTCAAGTCAGATGCTGCCTGTAACACCTGGTCAAGTCTGGTTCAGCTTGCATCATCTGGTCTCCTGCCCATTCCTGTCTTCCAGCGTCACCTGTTTTAAATAAAACTTTTAAACGTAAAGGCCACGCTGCGTTCGGCTGAATTATCGGGTTCACCACGTACAGAATCATCACACCCAAGCAATATTCAAACACGAGTTTCTGTAATTTTTATTCTGCTCATGATCTGGCTTGCAGGTTCGATGACATGAACATGGTAAAAATCATGTACATGTCATTTTTCTCTTATGTATGCAGATGAAGCTTGGACATATGAGTTAGTGAGGCCATCCTTATGTGATGATCTTTGGTAAACTGAATAATAATCATGGACGCATTTACAAAAGGATCTGAAAAGAGGGATAAATCAGTCAAAACATGTTTGTGCAGGAGAATTTTAAAATGTCAAACAAAACAGCAGAGGCTTGGACTTAATGGAGAGTGAGCAGATCAACATCCATTAAGCCCCCACACGGGTAGCTTTTTTTTTATTATTTGATCGGCTTGCATTTTCTCAATAGGCTGCTTCATTTGCTGGCCTCTGCCAGGGTGTGGGTGTGCAAGGCGGGGCATTGTCTGTTAATCAGTTTGAAGTAATCAGTCCCTGTTGCTGTCCTTTGGGACCACAGGGGATAACCCCAGGCTTGGTGTCATTCCACACAAAAAGAGAAACATATTGGAGCTTGTTTGAGAAAAGAGAGGAAGGGATAGACACCGAGGTACAAAAAGACACAGGATAGGGAAAGAATATTAATTAAAAGGGCAAGTTAATAAAATAATCTAACAATGTAGAATATTACAGTGTTGACCAAATGTAAATTGTACTACCGTCTGAAGCAAAAGTGGTCAAATGTAATATACAGGGTAATTGCTACTGTTATCAATAATGTCAGTTAGATTAGTAACTGAAATTTATGAATTGAATTGTAGAAATAAAATGTTTAATTTTCTTTCTCAGAGCTCTTTTTTTGTTATAGTTTTTTTGGTTTCCAAGCTTAACTAGAGCAACTAACTTGTCCTAAACCATGTAACAGAAGATTATTAAACTTTTCTCTTTTTTGATTTTTGTGGCATTAGTAGCTTTCTTTTACATTTTACTGACAAGAATCAAAGAGAAAGGAGACATACATGCAGCAAAGGTCTTGAGGTCAGGAGTCAAACCCCAGATGGGTGCTAGGACAACCAGCTTCTGTAAATTTAGTGACAGTGTTATGCTCCGCCCCACAACACACGATTCTAACTTACTCTCTTGACTCCCTGGGATGTATTAGTTAGTTCTTTAGTCCAGCATTTTTCCTGATTCCTCCTGTCATACTGTTGTGTATCTGCCTTGTGTTTCAGTCTCATCTAAAGATACCTTCCTTTGAATGAATAACATTCTTGTATCCCCTCAGTGCATCTTCTGATTACCAGCTAAGCCAGACTCTTAGGGATTTTTTTATATCTCATACTTTACCTAGGCATCAAAAGTCAAAGGAGCTGTACATGTATTGCATTTGTATTAAATTGCACTACCGCAACAAAAAAACTAGTCCATGCATTTGTTACTTCAAGGCTGGACTATTGTAATTCTTTACTATCAGGAAGTCCACAAAATGCAGTTCAAAGCCTTCAGCTGATCCAAAATGCTGCAGCAAGAGTTCTGATGAAAATCAACAAGCGGGATCATATTTCTCCAATTTTAGCTTCCCTTCATTGGCTTCCTGTTAAATCAAGAATATAATTTAAAATTCTTCTTCTAACGTATAAAGCCCTTAATAATCAAGCTCCATCATATATCAGAGCTCTGATTACCCCGTATGTTCCTAACAGAGCACTTCGTTCTCAGACTGCAGGTCTACTGGTGGTTCCTAGAGTCTCTAAAAGTAGAATGGGAGGCAGATCCTTTAGCTATCAGGCTCCTCTATTGTGGAACCAACTCCCAGTTTTGGTCCGTGAAGCAGACACCCTGTCTACTTTTAAGACTAATCTTAAAACCTTCCTTTTTGACAAAGCTTATAACTAGAGTGGCTCATGTTACCCTGAGCTAGCTATATAGGCTTAGGCTACTGGAGGACATCAGGATCTAATTTTCTCACTCTATAGAGTTCTACTGTTCTTCAATTATGCATTACGTGTTGTCATTTCTGCTTTAACTTTCTGTTCTCTCTCTTTTATCTTCATAGTAGGTACACCTGGTCTGGCGTTCTGTTGACTGTGACATCATCCAAAGAAGACGGCTCACCCGCTATTACCATCTAATGTAGAACAGATTACTGGATCAATGTGTGCTTCGTGTCTGTCTTGTTGTGTCTCTGCTCTGTCTTCTCTAACCCCCAGTCGGTCGAGGCAGATGACCGTTCATACTGAGCCCGGTTCTGGCGGAGGTTTTCCTTCCCGTTAATGGGGAGTTTTTCTTCCCACTGTCGCTTCATGCTTGCTCAGTATGAGGGATTGCAGCAAAGCCATGGACAATGCAGACGACTCTCCCTGTGGCTCTACGCTTCTCCAGGAGTGAATGCTGCTTGTCGGGACTTTGATGCAATCAACTGGTTTTCTTATATAGGAACATTTTTGACCAATCTGTATAATCTGACCCAATCTGTATAATATGATTGAACTTAACTTTGTAAAGTGCCTTGAGATGACATGTTTCATGAATTGGCGCTATATAAATAAAATTTAATTGAATTGAATTACAAAGGTAGGTGTCATATAGGCCTACTGGTATAGAGGGGGACTCAAATACAGGGTGGAGGTAGGAGGCAGGAAAGTGAAAAATAACCAGTTTTACTTAAGGAAAGGAAAATCAAAAAGCATACAAAAACTAAGGTCCTGTGGGGTAATCCAAGATAATAAATCACAAGAGAAACACAGCGAGACAGGCTGGTGGATTTAAAAGGATGATCTGATCAAGAGCGGACTAAAATATTTAAAATAGAAAGTTGACTACTGAACAAGGAGCAGGTGGTAAATCAGAAATTGGGTGCTGCTGTGAGGGAAGGCAATTAACTGAAGTAGAACTGAGAAAACGGGGGAAATGGCTGATGGAACACACTAAGGAAGCAGAAAATAAATACCAAAATCAAGCAAAACACAAATCCAAGGTCCCAAAGATCATGACACTTGGATTTCTGTTTTCAGAAAAAGAAGAATTAGTAGAAGTAATGTTCTCATCAAAACCTTTTAAACAGATCTTAATTGGTAAACTTAAAATATTTTTTCAACATTTTTGCTTTTTGTTTAGTTCAAAGTAATCACAAATGCCAAGGATTATTGATAATTTATCAATTTTATGTTTGAATGAAGCATACTGCTGTGTGTGTGTGTGTGTGTGTGTGTGTGTGTGTGTGTGTGTGTGTGTGTGTGTGTGTGGTTATTCTTCTTATGTGACACATCTTGCAGGATTCAATTATCAAAGCTATGTGGATTATTACAAACTTCTTCTAAATTAGAAGTGGGTTTAATTCAGTTTTAAAACTTAAATTGTTAAATGTTTTCTTCAGATAGCAGATTTCTGTGCCGATCTGAGCTCTCCTATCTTTCCCTCTCTTCTGCACAGATAGCCAGTATATGCCATTAATAGTGTTTTGGTCTGATTTCACTGCTATTAATTTCATTTTGATGTTGTGGTGGGTTAGAGATCTTCGTTCCAGGATTGCAGTGACCCTCCTGCAGAAGGATGCCTTGCTTAGTGTCAGGAGATGAAATCTCCATACACAAACTGGGATAGTGGAAATGCACACAACAGCCTTGGTAGATCAAAGGGGTTAAAAAAAAATAGGTGTGTATAAAGCAGTGAATTTGTAGCTTTAAACAGTCAGATGATTTTAACCAAAAAAAGTGGAAAAAAGAGACTCATTTCATAGTGTCCTCGAGGGTTGCTGTCCTGCAAATAAGAAACTTTTCAATGTTTTGAAAATAATCTGCAAATTTATCTCATGTTGAGAGCAAGAGGAAAGCAGTTGGTACACAACCTGGTAAACAGTTTAAATGACGTTAAAACCTGGATGGTGATGAAGATCTTAAATTTGACTGAAAATAAAACTGACTTTCTATCAGAATTTAGCAGTACTATTGTTCCTTTTAGTCATTTTAACTGAACTGCTGTCCTGAATCTTGGAGTGTTCTTTTATAACAGTTTTAAAATTGATGCACGGGTCAGTGCAGTAGTCCAGTCAAGCTTTTATCAATTAAGGTTGAGTCACAAAATCAAACTCTATTTACCATTGCCTGTTTGGCCAATGGTAAATAGGGTATTGAATATTTGTCCATGAAAGGGTGGTGCATGCTTTATTACCTCTGGACTGGACTACTGTAACTGTCTTTATGCTAGGCAGGACAACTCCCTTCTACGTTACCTGCAGCTGGTCCAGGCAACAGGTAACACATTACAACCAAATTGTTCCCCCTGTGTTGGTTGCCTGTATGTTCTAGGATTGGTTTTAAGGTTTTCATTTTGGTTTTTAAATGTTCAAGCAGTCAGACACTTCCTTATCCATTTAACACAAGCATGTTCCCAGAGGACGCTTGAGGTCAGATCTCTAATTGCTTTTAGATTTTCCTATCACTCATCATGTGACCTGAGAAGAAAGAGCTTTTTCTTGTGTTGCCCCCAAACTCTGGAACAATTTCCCTCTTACCATAAGGATGGTGAATATCTTGATTGATTTTTAGTTCCTTTTAAAACCCATTGTTTTTTAACTTGGCTTTTAATTCCAGATGAGCAGCAATATCAGGCTGTTCTTATTTTTACGATGCTTCTAGCTATTATTTACTATTGTTTTATTGTAGGTGTTTGCGTCTTATTGGTCATTTTTTTATTTCTTTTTTTATTTTAAATGTATGGACCTGTGCAGCACTTTGATTACTTTGGGTGTATAAGGTGTTCAATAAATAAATGTTGATGGATTGATTGAGATGCAGCTCTGCTTTAACACGCCTGACTCAAATATTAGCTAATTAGCAGATCTCTGTAGTGGTTGATAGCATGATAGCAGGAAGTCAGTCGATGAAAAGACTACATGTGCAGAGTTTGGATCACACTTTACTCTGAAGCACCAATCTGTCATTACCTGCAGCTCCAGCACCAAGCCACCAGAGGATCTCACTTAATACTTGACTCCATGGATGATGATTTTAATTTTGTTTAGAGCTTACAAGTACACTACTATCAGCTGATGATGCAATCCTCGCATGATCCGAGTACAACCGCCCAAAGGCGCTCCAGTCTAATAACACTCCCGGTGGAATAGCATGCCAGGCAGAAAGGACGTTGCAGCCGCACCACGGCGCTCTCGCACCACTTCCAAGTTAAGTGGAACCCCGAGGTAAGGAAGCCCAGCATATTCCATCAATTCATTGACTCTACTTCATTTTAGATTGCTTTGTCAGAGTATTTACAGAAATAAGGGCTTTGTCTATTCAGGTATGTAATGTGTGATAAGTCTGGAAACTGCTTCGGCGGGTCCACTCCTCTATATGATCCTCCTGATTAGCCAGAACAACCTACAGCTATGAGGACACACCTGCTAGTCACACCCTGCATCATGGAAGGCCAGGCACACACACACACACACACACACACACACACACACACACACACACACACACACACACACACACACACACACACACACACACACACACGACAGACTGGTATCAGGAGAGGACTGTCAGATACTTTTATTAGGTTAACAGTGAGTGTAATTCAGTAATCAGGCTGATTGCTTGGATGGTTAATTCATGGAAAGATTAAATAATTGATCTTTAGGGTAATTGGTGCATATATTTTTTAATGATGGGAATTTCTGCCACCACAAAGTAAGCCAACAACAACACTAGGGTAAGTCTGAGATGTTTAGTGAAAATCAGGGCACTAGCTCCATGCTACTATATGTGTAGCTATAGAATTTAGAGGTGGTTTATGTGGTGTCAGCAGCAGAACACCTTGACACGGCATACCTTTTTCAGGAATAGCTACACTCTGACAAACGTTTCTTCTTTCTCTCCCACACCTCACCCCTGTCCTCTACTGTGTGATGAGCAATGCAAAATGATGATGCATCGCTTCAACACCTCTCAGAATTCAAAGCTTGTACTTTTACCATGCTAAACTTTGCTCTATATGTGGCCTGGCAATGTGCCAGTCAGGCTTTATAAATGTTCACAGCGAAGCCCGAGGCTGCTAATGAGCTAGTAAGCAGTGGAATCCTCAATGGAAAGTAAGCTGGAGATGAATCCCAGGACTTCCAGACTGAGGACACCCACTCACATCTGCAACATCTGCTTTGTGGCTCGGCTGAAACCCCTCCCAACTGTTACAAGACCCCATACCACATCAGTATCTCCTCATAACCCCTCCCCTGCCCTAAACTTGCACACCCACGCACTCCTGACATTCGCTCACACACTACTGATACTGTCAAGCGCCTAAATGCCAGACCACCTTCCACCTACTGACTGCAGAGCCCCCATCCCTCCCCCCTCCTCGGTCCACAGAGAAAGCCAGAGGAATACAAATATGCTGCTATCCCACACATTTGTGGAAACAGACATGTGGCTTGTTGTCGCTTTTCCCACTCTCTGTGCTTCAAACCTGCTCCTCCGCTCTAGCTTAATTTCTCCAAGCAATAGCTGACCCTTTTAAGCTTACATCTGTGTGCCACATCATACACTTTGGACCCGTTAATATTTCTCCAGGGCTGGATTTCATCAGTGGTTGAAGCAGTTTTACTCATTTGCCAGACTCTGACTTGTTAATTGGTGAGTTGTCTTATTTTTACGAGCCCATTTAATGTTGTAAAAAGTTACAAACTCGGATGGACACAGTTAGAAAAAATCTCTCGATATACCGGTTGCTGGTTTTATTCATGGCTTGACATGAGTTTATCTAAAATTTTAATGTATACCATAAAAGCAGCAAATAAGCACAAATAAAATTGTTGACCTTTCACACAATAAAATGTTTTCTGAAAATCATGAAAAGTGTTTTTGGGCCATGTCTTAACTGTAGTCATAAGAGGAGGGGCACACCTTGGACAAGCCATCAGTCGGTCACAGCAGTGATTCAGTCAAAGCCAAATCTGATCTAATCCATGCAGTTGTTACTTTGATGTACACCATTCAGGTGATTGCATGCAAAGATAGACTACAATCTAGGAAGATATCATTACGTCAAACAAGGAAGGGAGTGAGGAGTACAGTGAATGTGGCACAGGTCAGGTGTAGAGATGAACAAGGCAAGGCAAAATTATTTGTATAGCATATTTCAGTACAGAGACAATGCAAAGTGCTTTACATGATTAAAATACAGGAAAAAAACGGAATAAAAGCAAGTAGGAATAAAATGTAGAAACAAAATAGAACATGGAAAAATAGAAACTAAAAGCAAACATTAAAAACAGTTGGACTACAAAGCGGAACTAATGATGTTTCAGTAAAACGGTTTAACCAGAACAGTCGAAGGCAATCCTAAACAAATGTGTTTTTAGTCTTGATTTAAAGGAACTCATGCTTTCCGCACTTTTACAGTTTTCTGGAAGTTTGTTCCAGATAAGTGGAGCATAGGAACTAAATGCTGCTAAATGGACAAAGAGATGGCTCTAATGGAAGCTCGGTGAGGAAAAGTGAAGAGATTAACAAAATTGTTATTATAATACAATGGAAGACTTTGGCCTTTTTTGTCTTTTGTCTGCTGTTGTTTTGTTTTCAGTTGTTTATTCAAAAGCACTGATTAAAATGATAAACAATATTCTTAAAAACACATCTTGATGCTTATGTTTTATCTAGTGTTAGACCTGTTTCTAATTTGACTTTTATTTCCACGGTCCTAGAGAAAATTTATTTTTTTTATAAAATTACAATCTTTCATAGAGACTAACGCTGTCCTTGAGGGATATTAAATCTGGCTTCAGGTCTAGGCACGACACTGAGTCTCCACTGCTAAAAGTTTGCAATTACTTCGCCCTGTCTGTTGATGCTAAGTGCCCTGTCCTCTTAGTGTTGCTCGACTTAACTGCTGCATTTGATACTGTGGATCATTGAAATCTTCTGTCTTGCCTTCTGTCTTGCCTTTAACAGTTTATTGGTATTCAAGGTACTGCACTGAAATGGTTTGAATTATAGCAAATAGAATTTTTTTCCGTAATAATTGGTGATTTATCATCCACTGTTGCCTCTTTTCTGTGGCATGCCCCAAGGCTCCATCCTGGGTCCACTGTTGTTCTCACTTTATATGCTGCCACTGGGATCTATTATTGCCAAGTGTGGAAGGAATTCTAAACAATAATTGACTTCCTAGAGTTATTGAATAAGGAAACAGTGGAGTGATGAAGTTCCAGCACTTTTATTGAGTAACAGAGCAGAGATCACATAAATGGAAAGTAATCGCACCCCACGGTCCCGCTGCAGTCTGTGTTTGCCTGTTTCTGCCCCTCCTCGCCTTCGGCTCTCCCTAGTACTCGACAGTGGCCTTGGCATGAGACAAAACAAAGACAGTCTATCCTAGACCATCATCCCCCCGCACAGTAGCTACGCAGCATTTGGTCTTGCAATCAGCAGGCCCGTGCTCACATGTCTGAGGGGCGTGAGGCCATAGTGACTTCAGAATAATATTCCCATTACACCAGGCACAACCTAGCCTTTCCACTGCTATGCAGACGATCTCCAGATGTATCTCCCTATGTTTCCAAGTACAAATGGAGCTCTTCAACCCTTAAATGACTGCATTTCAAACATTAAGATATGGTTAGGGCAAAATTTTCTTCACTTGAATGATGATAAAACAGAGTATGTTTTAATTGTGCCCTTTCTGATTTAAATGTTCTACCTTCTAAATCTAAAGCAGCTGTAAAGAACGTTGATGTCATCTTTGACAGCAATTTGAGACTGGACAAGCAAATTGACAGTGTGGTCGGGGCTAGCTTTTATCAATTTCTTCTTTTAATAAAAGTAAAACCCTTGAAGAAAGCTGTTAAGGCATTTATAAGCACGAGAATTAACTATTGCAACACACTCTATGTCGGTGCAGTATGTCAGTCCAAGTCGTCAATCAACCTTCTCCAGTTGGTTTAAAATGCTGCTGCCCGTTCTTTAACCAACATTCCCCAATGACAGCACATCACTCCAGTCCTTTTTTCTCTCCACTGGCTTCCAGTTTCTTTAAGGATGGATTTTTGTTATTAAAGCCCTAATTGCTCTTGCCCCTCCATACCTGTCTGAACTCTTGTGCATTCGGAACTCAACCAGGGCCTTGAGGTCAACAAACCAGCTCTTGTTAGAAGTCCCTAGAACTAGGTACAATCACTGGGGTTATCGGTCCTTCTCAGTCGGTTGGCTCTGGAACAACTGCCTCCGGTCATTCGTACCACTACTGACTTTGGCATTTTTAAGGCCAGGCTTAAAAAAACTATTTATTCAGACTGGCTTTTAACATTCAGGAGCACGGTGTCATATTTTCTATTTGCTGTTTTGTGCAGCACTTTGATCACCTCATGTGTTGTAAAGGGCTATATAAATAAAAGTTGATTGAGTAAATGTGTATTGTTTTGGTTGCAAAATGCTTAAAAATAAGCATTTTATTAAAAGAAAACATAGAACATAACTGAGTGTGTCGGTAACCATTTCACATTATTGTCAAATGGTTACCAACACACAAATCATTCATGGTTTAAGATTTGTCTGGGCAGACCTTGAACTTTCAGGAGGGACTATAGATCCCTTCTGGCCTGGTAACACCTTGCAATCCCAAAGAAAAAGCTGAAGAGTGCTGCAAGGGAGGGCATTGCCTGGGTTTCCATCCTCAATATGTTACCTATGTGACCAAGTCTTGAAAATGACAGCTGAAGACATCTTGAAGACATTGGGTGGATGGTAGCTGGTTTATAGAACTATTTAGAATACTTGACTTTTGTCATTTTTAAGCTGCAGTAAACATTGTGTCAGTGATCTATATTGATTTATATGTCCCTACAGCATGTACCAAATTAACATTTATTCTGATTTGGATATTATGTAATAACACATCTAATAACAATATGCATATCATATACAAAGGGATTTTTCCATTACTGTATGTTTACTTCAGATGTTGGTAAGCTTTCAATTCTGGAAGCATGATTTGTGGCCGATGGCAGTATCTAACTATTGGTGGCTGTGTGGTGTGGAACGGAAAGCAGGCAGGTGGACCCTGTGCAACATGTATTTAATAAATACAAACCACTTGCATCAGAGTTCATGGAAAGACTTAAGCCTAAATAGCAAAGCATCAGAACTAGGTATACAGCAGGACACAGAGAACAGCACAGGAACAACAGGGAACCAAGCATTGTGCACAGCAGGAATTCTTACATGGGTGAATGGCAACAGGATCTTAAATGAAACCAGGAGGTATATATATGCTGGGTGGGCGTTACAGGAATAAAGGCCAGGTGGAACAGCTGAGAGAGAACCAGTTCTGAGGGAGGCTCACTGACTGATCTGGGAAAACATAAGGCAACACAAGAATTATAACAAACACTGGAGAGACAAGAGATACCAATCTAACCGACAAATTCACTAAAGATACAACACCAACAAGATTATGCAAAATAAAACAAAATAAAAATTTCACATCATAAAATAACCTGGCTTCATACAGACTCATTTTTTCCATCCATTTTCTGACCCGCTTAATCCCTCATGGGGTCACGGGGGTTGCTGGTGCCTATCTCCAGCGTTCACTGGGCAAGAGGCAGGGTACACCCTGGACAGGTCGCCAGTCTGTCGCAGGGCAACACAGAGACAGACAGGACAAACAACCATTCATGCACACACTCACACCTAAGGACAATTTAGAGAAGCCAATTAACCTAACAGTCATGTTTTTGGACTGTGGGAGGAAGCCGGAGTACCCTGAGAGAACCCACGCATGCACAGGGAGAACATGCAAACTCCATGCAGAAAGGCCCTGGGTTGGATTTGAACCCAGAAGCTTCTTGCTGCAAGGCACCAGCGCTACCCACTGTGCAGCTCATTTTTTCCACTGTGTGAAAATATAAGCAAATACTATTCCACTGAAGGAATGTAGGCATGTCTTGCAAAGAAAAATTTTAATTATTTTTTACATAATTTTTTTAGTCTTTTATCAGACTGTATAGTAAATATGAAATACGGCAAATGTAAAAGTGGCTTGTAGTCTTAAAGAAAGGGATTATTTTGCACATTACTTACACATAGGCAATGCATAACATATTATGCATTTGTTGTAATGCACATCCAACACTGATTGTTATCACCTTAATGGATGAGGTGTATTTCCAGTGTGCGGATATCTGAGTTATTTGTCCTATGACAAATCCTGGATCAATCTTTAAAGACAGTATTTGTACTTTACAGGCACATCTGATTAAATTAGAATATCACTGAAAAGCACTAAAAGGGAAACACACATATTGAGTCATTACTCAAACCGTGATACAACTTGAGCATTTACTATGTTGATTTTAATTATTTTTACAGCTAATGACAATCCCAAGCTTAGTTTCTCTGAAAATGTGTCTATTAAATAAGATTTAAAAAATGATTTTTTAATAGAGAAATGTCAAGTTATGACCCTGCTATGTCCTACACAATCAAGGCGAAGAGTGCTGACACAACAGTTGTCCAGTGGCCGCCTCAAAATAGAGAGTAATCCACAAAAGGTCGTTGCTATTTACAGAGAGCTGTATCCAAGCATATCAATGAAAAGTTGAGTGAAAGCAAAAAGTGAAGTAGAGAAAGGTGCACAAGCAACAGCAATAACTGCAACCCTTGGGACGATTGTAAAGCCAGGCACATTCAAGAGTTTTGGGGAGATTCAGAAGGCTTGGACTGCGTCTTGAGTAAATGCAAGAGCCAGCACACACAGACGTATCCAGGGCAAGGCGCTGCTTTGTAAAGCAATACCTAAACAAGAGACATCAGAAGCATCTTATGTGGGCTAAAGGGAAAAGGGGCTGAGGGTGTTGCGCAGTGCACATAAGTCCTCTTTTCAGATGAAAGTAAATTCTGCATTTCATTTGGAAATCAAGGTCCTGGAGGTTGGAGGAAGTGTGGAGAGGCACTGAATCCAATTTGCTTGAGGTCCAGTGTGACGTTTCCACAGTCAGTGATGATTTGAGGAGCCATGTCATCTGCTGCTGTTACTCCACTGTTTTTTTTTATCAAGTCCAAAGTCAGTGCAGCCGTCCACAAGCCATCCATTTTAGATTTCATGGTGTTTCTCTTTTTTGCTGACAGGCCTTATGGAGATGCTGATTTCCTTCTTCAACAGGTCTTGGCACCTGCTCACACTACCATAAGTACCAACACCTGCTTAAATGACCATACTGTCACTGTAATTGGCTGGCCAGCAGAGGTGGGTAGCAAATAGTTACATTTACTCAGGTACATTTACTTAATTCAATTAAATTTTATTTATATAGCGCCAATTCATGAAACATGTCATCTCGAGGCACTTTACAAAGTCAAATCAATCATATTATACAGATTGGTAAAAAATGTCCTATATAAGGGAACCAGTTGATTGCTTCAAAGTCCCGACAAGCAGCATTCACTCCTGAAGAAGCGTAGAGCTACAGGGAGAGTCGTCTGCATTGTCCATGGCTTTGCAGCAATCCCTCATACTGAGCAAGCATGAAGCGACAGTGGAAAGAAAAACTACCCATTAGCGGGAAGGAAAAACCTCCAGCAGAACCGGGCTCAGTATGAACGGTCATCTGCCTCGACCGACTGGGGGTTACAGAAGACAGAGCAGAGACACAACAAGACAGACAAACAAGCACAGAAGCAAACATTGATCCAGTAATCTGTTCTATATTAGATGATAATAGCGGGTGATCTGTCTTCTGTGGATGATGTCACAGTTAACAGAACGTCAGACCAGGTGTACCTACTATGAAGATAAAAGAGAGAGAGAACAAAAAGTTAAAAGCTGAAATGACAACAGTCATTTCAATGTAATACAATGCAAAACTAGAGAACAGTAGACTGGAGAACAGTAGGAGAACTCAGTAGAGTGAGAAAAATAGGCCCTGATGTCCTCCAGTAGCCTAAGCCTATAGCAGCATAACTATAGAGGTAGGTCAGGGTAACATAAGCCACTCTAACTATAAGCTTTGTCAAAAAGGAAAGTTTTAAGATTAGTCTTAAAAGTAGACAGGGTGTCTGCCTCACGGACCAAAACTGGGAGTTGGTTCCACAGGAGAGGAGCCTGATAACTAAAGGATCTGCCTCCCATTCTACTTTTAGAGACTCTAGGAACCACCAGCAGACCTGCAGTCTGAAAGCGAAGTGCTCTGTTAGGAACATACGGGGTAATCAGAGCTCTGATATATGATGGAGCTTGATTATTAAGGGCTTTATACGTTAGAAGAAGAATTTTAAATTCTATTCTTAAGTAACTTTTTGAACAAAATGTACTGATAGGAGTACTTTTACTGCACTGTACTTTTTTCCTTTTACTTGAGTAATATTATTAAGAATTATCGCTGCTCTTAATTGAGTACATTTTCTGGCGGTTCTACCCTCTGTGAGTAACTTAATTGAACAGATACATTTTAACCAAAAATGTACCAGAGACACACACACCTAGAGTTGATTAAAGGGAGACCAACTTTGTTTTTTTAATGTTATTTTCTATCTGCTGAGCTCTTTGAGCCATTTGGAGGTCAAGTGAACATACAGTAAACAGTAGATATTGTCATTCAAAGTACTCTGCACTGTTCTGATACTGGGGCACACCAGCAAATCAATGGATTTGAGCGTTCCAATCACTGCCATGGCTGCAGGTGTATTAAATTTAGTGTAGAGCAGTGGTTCTCAAATATTTTCTGTTGCACCCCCCATTGAAGAATGAAAAAAGTCAGGCCATGAAACCACTGAATGTTTCACAAAAGCAACACGTTTCGAAGATGTTTCCAATGTTCAACATGATCAACTCACCGTGTTGGGCATTGTATTGAAATGTAAGTGAGAAGTAATCTGATGGATTTTGTTACATTTCTTGTGGCTTTTAATAGCAGAGAGGCCACTTATCTATACAACCAGAAGCTACAGTATGTCCAGAACAGTGCATCCTGACCAGGACCTGGAAATTGGTCCACATCACCCCAGTCCTCCATTCCCTCCACTGGCTCCCTGTCAATCAGCGGATAACCTTTAAGTTACTCCTGCTGGTCTACAAGACTGTCAACCACACTGGCCCAACCTACCTCCAGGACCTTCTTTTTCCTCAGTCTGCATCTCAATCACTCAGATCTGGCCCCCAGAATCTCCTCACTGTCCCCCGTACTAGGCTATCAACCATGGGTGACCGTGCCTTGTCCTCCCTGGGGCCTCGGCTGTGGAATCAGCTGCCTGAATCAATCAGGATGCCAGACTCCCTTACAACTTTCGAAAGCAGCCTGAACACTCATTTGTTTTGTGCTTCCGTCAACAAATAAGACTTCCCCTATGATTTCCTTGTTCTTAACTGCAATTGTTGGCCATATTGTAATACTATTATTTTAGATTTATTGTTTTAATCTTGATTATTTTAGGATTTGTTATTCTAGATTGTTTTAAACCTCGTTTATTCTAGAAATGTGAAGCACCTTGAGAAGTCGCAAGATTTTAAAGTGTGCTATACAAATAAAATGTATTATTATTATTATTACTATTATTATTATTACTTTCGGTGTTGGCCGAACCAATTTCCGCCAAAGTGCCTGAATAATGTAATTTAACAAATCATAAAGCTCCCTAGCGGAGTGAAAGGAGGGAATCCTACACGTTGCTCTGAGGATTACTGAGAATCCCTTGCTATTCATACTACAGATCCAGACCAAACAGTCTGAAAAAAAGGAAAGAGGCAAGGCTATACTTAACCCCCCCCCCCCCCCCCCCCCACATCATGCCTTCAGCCCCCCTGCCCCCCCCCCCCCTGCAGCGGAGACCAGTGCATCACAGCAGAGACCGGTGCTCTGCTCTGTGCCATGGTGCTTTAACAGAAATAAACACTTGAAACCACTCAATATCTAATGACCGTATATAATATATGTATTGAACTTTTTGTACTGAATGACTAAATTAAATCATCGTTTTGATAAGATTATAATTTGCCAAGCACCGCAGCGGAGACAGAGTTCAAATGTTTATCTTTTATCTGCATGGATAAATACTGACGCATAAATACTTGCTGACTTCCAATCAAATAGCATATATTAAGAAACTGTGGTACATGCTGCTGTTCATGATGGCGACAACAGACTCATTTCCGCTAGGTGTTAGAATAGATGAGATTAGTCTTGTATGATTGCGTGTGACAGCAGAGGAGGAGGGAGAAGGAAGTGGGACAGAACTACACAAGCTGGATAAGCTAGTGGAAACATTGCACCAGTTTTATGTGGGACTGGGGTTAAGCGCATAGGTGAGGGGACATCTGTGTGCATGTGGTTGTTGGTGAAGGGAAGGGAGAGAGGGGCCCGTTGCTGAGGAAGACCAACAAGCCGTTCTCTATATCTTCCTCTAGCACAGCTCAAGGTCAGCAGTGCTTTGGGCTGCTAAGACTGGAATCTGTGTCGACGGCTGCCCAACTAATATCTTTTGTTTTGTTATTATTGTCTATCAAGCGCTGTGTTCCGCAATCCTCCGCAGTGATTAAACTGCTGAAAGGGAGCGTGAATTGGGATGATAGGATTGAGAATGGCAGGAATTTATATGCGAGCCTGCGTGTCAGAGAATATTTTGGGGGGTGTGAGTGGGAAAGAAAGACGGCGAGGCAGATCCGCCGACAAAGACAGATGCGACTCGATGGTTTGTGAGTGCATTGTGTTTGTTTTTAGAGATAGCCGCGTTCTCCTCAGCCGCACCTCATTGCGTCCTTGGAATGAAACTGCAGCGGCGTCAGGGGAGATTTCCTGCACAGGTCCTTTTGTCAAGGAGAACGACAGAAGAGGAAAAAAACAATCTGGGAAAAAAAATTTTTTAAGTTCATTCTATTCATGATCTTCCCTATACATCACTGTCAAATAAGCATAGGAAACTATTGCTGCTGTCCTCAGTCTGCTTGTTGGTTTACTTATGAGCGACCAAATGCAGCAAGTCACCGTTTAAAAAACAAGACCTGTTTCTGTTTCTGCATTAAGAGGAGCAGAATCAGCTCCAAAGAAGAACCCCTTGGAGTATACGGTGCATCCCAAAAGGCTAAACATGTAGAAAATGTGGCTTTTTACATCAAGACATTTCTTCAGCACGAATGAAAAGACGAGAAGGAAACTGGTCATGGACTCTGCCAAGAGGCCAATGGCTAAACGGACAGGGTTAAACGAATTGCTGCCGTCTATAGTGTGTGTTCCAAATGTGACGTCAATCTCCTGCATTCTCCATATGCCTGCACTGAGAAGTTTTGCCATGCCAAAAATTTGAAAACATCCATCCCATTACTCCTGGAAGTACAGAAAAATAGTCAGAATCTTAATTAGTCTCTAAACTGTATGTTTAGATGGCAGCTTTCACAGACAAAGTTTCCTTTTGCACGCAAAAGCGATCCAACTATACATTCACGCTGAAAATTCTCCATTCCCCTGGCAGGTATGGTTTTAAAGCTATTTCTGTTCATCCGGGGTGATTGTTTCCATTTAGAAATAAGACACACATCTCCCAAAAAACATGAGACCATGTCAAAGTGAAAAAAGATCAAAACCTTCACGGGAGATGATAAATATCCCAAGGTCAGCGCAGTTTTGCACTTCTAACACAAACATAATGTCCTCTCAGTCTAAACCTTTGTAGCACAGATGGAACGTTTTCACCATACCTTTGCCTTAAGTGGGACGAAACAACGATATTAGAGTCGAACTGCCATCACGAGTATTACAACACACAGAGCAGTAAATCTACCACGCAGCTCCAATCAAGCCACAATAAATGTGATGCAGAGTGTGAGATCAAGGAGTGAGCTGGCTGTAATGCTCACGTGTGACACGGAAGACGGAGAACAATGGGTGTGAGGCAGATCTGTGAAAGAGAAATTGTTTTCCGGGGACAGATTTGTAAACCGCTGGAGCAGCTTGTAAGCAGCTTTCCCTCAGATGAAACACAAGCGTCAGGACCGGTGGAGTCATATATCTGCCAGTTCAGAAGAGCTTTCAGCTGAGGAGTTGGGTGAACTTACAACTCATATTTTGAAGTTATCTTGCTTGTTCTTCCTTGATGGAAGTAAAACACTCCTCCAGAACGGGCCCTTTTTTCTGCGCAGTGTAAACCCTTTGCTGCTCACTGGATCTTACAGCATATCAGCAAAAAGTGGGTATTAGCAGGATGTTGCTGGAGACTTGAGGGAGCAGTGTGGTGGAGGCAAGTCGGCAATGACGATCTTCACCCTGAGTCATAATGAGGGTTCAGGTAATCCCCGCCTGGGACTGCAAGCACATACACAAGCTAGCAAACACGCCGTTCTGGCACACATTAAAAGGACAACGACCAAGACACCCCGCAAACTCACAAGCCCTCAGCACTTTGCCTGAGTCTTATCAACGCCGGTCCCGAGCGAACGGGGAAATCAGAGGAGCATAATCATGCCCCCCATCTTGCCAAACGTATGGCACCGCAAAGGTTGTTATGATGATACTCCCCTTTCTCGTCCTCCTTTTCCCCCGCCTAACAGCTTTAATGTTTTATCACACAGGCGATCGGGCAGATAGCAGAGTCCTGAAACCCTTTCCTGCTGTTCTGTAATGGGGGGGTCGCAGACTGTGGGCCTTGCTAATGCAACCCCTAAGTCCTGGCCCCGCTTAGCAGGAGCCATCCCTGAAAGAAGAGGAAAGGGTAGATAGCAGAGTGGTAGGTAAGTGAGGAAAGATGATCACCGGAGGCCCAAGTGAGAGAGAGAGAGGGGATGAAAAGAAAGCAGAGTTGGAAATTTTTTTCCAACCACGAGAATGTGAGCATTCCAGGGTCAGATCTTCCCTTTTCTAATTCTTTATCCCATTTCATATCAACCAGAGACCAGGGCATCCCCTCCTACTTCCATTTTGTAACTGTAAACAAGATGTTTTGAACATACATAGCTGTGCTTTAAAACAACAGCAGAGCACTTAAAAAAGTGACAAAAGCTCAAGATTTGTACCTTTTATTTCTAAATACAGATACGTGGAAAACAGTGATACATATTCTATATAAAAAAAAGTGAATTTATCAATCTAAAAAGTGAGTAAGCGAATAATCGGGTGTTCAAAGCAGCCTGCATTTTTCCTTTACTTGTAGACGCTTCTAAGATGAAGTTCTTCTGTGAGTTAATGAACTACCATTAGAAAGAGTTGAATAGAGTGGAATAAAAAATTACAGAACAGAATACAATAGAAGAGAACAGAGAGAGCCGTCATTGTCCCACTTTCAAATTTCAAAATCAAGACAAGAAAAATGCTGCAGCTATTAAAGATAGTATACTCAAGATATTAAAGAAGTGTGCAACTGAGTAGGGTGATTTTATGAAATATGAAAAATGTGTATATATATTTATGCATGAAAAACACAGGCTATTTACAAGAATAATAAATACTACATAAAACAGCAGAGATCCTAAACACTTACTGGGTTTGTTTGGAGGACCGATGGTTGTAAAGTCTTACAGCTGCTGGGAGAGACAAGGTCCTTTGATAACGCTCCTTTGTGCGCCTTGAATTCAGCCGTCTGTCACTGAAGGAACTCTCTGGCTCTGCAGTTTAATGCATGGGGCGGCTGGGAGACACTGTCCAGCAGGGAGGCTATTTTTGTGGAGTCAGAAGGACTCCCACCAGCCGTAAAAGAATTCAGAGAACAGCTTTAGATTCGTGCTGCATGGTCTAGCTCAGCTTATGGCACCAGTGGACAGGTGTTTCGGTCAAGGATGACTGGTTAGCGTTTCTTGGTTCTGCCTCAGAAACAGCATGGCCGATGTAACCCCACACGGTTTCCAATGGATGAAGATCACAAGGCTGATCTTTTTGTTTCGGAAACACGGTGCTGCTTGCTTCCTGGTGTGTTTGAGGTAGTTGTGTTATGGAAACACCCATTTCGAGGCCTTTACCTTTTGAGCGTAAGGCAACATGGCACTTTCATGTATTCTGATGCATTCAAGCTGATCGGTTATCCCTGAAATGCAATAATGAGCCCCAATAAAATGAGAAACATCCCCATATCATCAGGACTGAGCTACTATGCTTCATCCTGGAGTGTAGTCTGAATTCAGTGTTTAGTCATTGTCTGAAAAGCATTTTGTAGGAGCGCAGACCCTAAAAGAACAGTCTTGCTTTCATCAGTCCAAAAAATGTAATGTGATTTATCTTTAGAACAACCAGCATGTCGTCTTTTTCAACAAAGGGAATTTTTTGGGTGTCTCTTGCCGACATTTTTGCATCAAATATGTGTATTTTTATATTTACAATAACCATAGGTAACCGTAATCTTTAGTCATGTTCCCTATTTTTTTGATCTGGTAAGTTAGTGGTGTTAGACTGAGATTATTTTAAACGACAGTGGAAAAACTCATTTTATAGATTCCATAGATTGGAATAACACATAATTTAATTGCATATAATTTGAAATCTTTGTTTTATACTCCATTCCAGTTTAGTTCTGTTGCATGTTTAGACCAATTGTCTCCTATTAAAAATAAGTCAGATTTTAATAACTCTAAGTGACTTCCTGCTGGTGACTAAAAATTATGTTCCCTGTCATCACATTTTATTACAGTAGATTATGAGTAGAAGGCAAAATTACTTTGATTCATCAGTTGTCAGGTATTAAATTACACGTGGTCGGCGCAGAACGGCCGGCAGTGGACGGCACCATTTCCTACCAGGTACAAGTTGGAGCAGAAATGAACAAAACTGCTAAGGTATGAAATGCAGAAAGAGAGACAAGAGTCTTCTCTGTGTGTCGTAAGTCTGTCTCTTTCAATGAAAACTAAATCCATCAAGTCAAAGGGGAAGAGCTCTTGCTCTCACCCACCCTAACCTCCCCCCTCTTCCTACAGCCCCAGCTCATTCTCTCCCAGTGACTTCCTCTCCATCTTTGATCTGATTGTTTTTCTCTGTAGTTGGACCAGCGCAATCTGCCACCCACACATCATGTCATCATGGAGAGAAGACGAGGACACGTGTGTCTCAGCCGGACCCAACGATGCTTAATGGCTGCTTGCACATGTCTTTCAGTTTAAGTGTGTGTTGTAAAAGTGTCCCTTCACAAGCAGTCTTCCTGTTATGCTTATGAATAAAGATGATATTAATCCTAAAAACATGGAGGAGGGGATTACTGTGTTTACTATAGGGCATGTCTGCAGCTCTTACCCCGAGATGGTTGTGTCTTTAGACATCTTAAAAAGCTCTATGAAATTGAATAAAAGCAAGGGAAATTGTTATATTTCCTTGTGTGTGCACGTTGGCAGCGTGATCACTCATGGCTGCCATGTGTTCTTTATTTTATATGGGGGAAAATAAGAGACTTATTGGAAATTACAGCTCTATTTTTAGTGCAGAGAGTGTGAAAATCATTGCCAGTGGTTGTATGTATTTAAATCTGCCCCAAACATTCTCCCAGCATTATGTCCATCTTTTACAAAATCCTCATAGCGCTAAGATACTATATGAGTGAGAAAAAAAAAAGCTAGAAATTTTCAGAGAAGCCAACCAATCTTCCAAAATAGGTCAGTTTGAAAACACAATGAATTTTCATCTAGGCTTTTTAAGAGGGATTTTTAGAACCCTAGATTTCAGAGGAGAAGAGGCAGTTGAGAATCTCCTTTTTTTCCCCCCCTCCATATTCTGCGGGGGTCCAGGTTCAAGGGAGACGCATGAAGACTACTACTGCCCCCTGGTGTTTCCCTCTGGAATGATGTCTGTTTTCCCTGCATGGAGATGCTCGCCTCTACTCAGTGTTTGGACTGGTAAAAATGTGTAGGATTAGCTTCCTCGTGTAGGCATCCTGATCACGGCTCTCAGGAAGTTGTGGGAGTCAATCGCATAACAAGAACCCACAGGATGTCCCCCACACCCATCCACCACCACCTTCATGGGCCGTCTTCTATGATGGAGCTTGCACAAGCCTGAGAGGGAGGGAGAAATCGATGTGGATGCGCCAGACTTGGCTCTCTTATCCACAGAATCAGAGCTCTGCCAGCCTGCCACCTCACGTTCCGCCTGAGGTTGTATAACAATGGAGAGGCAATCTCTGACTCATCACCCTGAAATAAAACAAGCAATTATTCATATCCTGCTCGGAGAGGGATTGAATAAGTAAATAGTGCTGACAGGATTCTCGGCCAACCTCCGTTTGGTGTTCCTGTCATTTCTATTAAGCCTGTCTACTGTACATTCACTGTGTGGCATGTTGGAAACTGTTCACGACCAGGTATTTTACCTGTCAAATTTTGATGTTTTCATTTAGGAAACAAAGCAGATTCTTTTTTTGTGGTGTATTTACAAAAAGGTCCATTGTGTATAATTATCAGGACACGTGTGTGTGTGTGTGTGTTGATGCATCGTAATATGTAGAAGTATGTTTTTGTTGGTGCCCCGACTCAGATTTGTTCACGACTTAAAAATGGAAAATAAAACTGAACATAAGGACCGGTCTCAGAGATACATAACACAAGCCTGTCTCTTCTTCTAATTGCATTGCATGGTAAAATCATGGTATATTACAAATCACACATGCCAGTGCAACAGTCTTTTCCACCCGTGACCTGGCTGCCCAAGATGGCCGTAATAGGTGCGCTGCTGCTTTGAACAGACTGGAGATTTTCTCATCCACAAAACAAAAGAAATCGAGCCACCAGGATTGCTTCCGAGACACCAGGATGTAATTTGACTAAGCTAAATGCTGTTATCATACAAAGTGGTATTAAATATCAAAACACGCACACCAGTGTAAAGGATCTGGTGGCAAAACACAAAACTAATCAATTTGGCTCTAATTTCATAGTTTTTCCTGAGAAAGCCAACATTATTTTTTGCTGTTTAAAAAAAAAAAAACGTCTCTCGCATCGTGTTGCATTAGTAGCTATCCGGTGTCTGGCCGTGTGGCACACAATCCTTACTCCTTACCAAAGCAATGAAAGAAAAGGAAGTCCCCTTGTTTCCTGCTGTTTGAAAACAGCTTGCAAATCCACAAGTCATACCAACATAACTCAGAGGACAGTCAATCAGGCATACAACAGAAGGAAAATAAGTTTTTCTTGAACGAACGTTCTATGATCTTGACTCAATATGGAGTTATTTGATGGCTTCAAACATGAAGTGCCATTATGAGGAGCACTGATATCATGTTTATCCATTGTTTGTACAAATGTAGTCACGCAACACTTTTCTTCGCTCTGACAAAACTATTGCATGGATCAGAGACTCCTGTTACGGTTCACCTGCCAAGACAATAATTTTGATGATTTTCCATTGATCCATTTTTCTTTTTCAGAGCAATGTCCAAGCGTCAAAAGCTGACATGCAGTTCCTTACATGGACCCCCTCTTGTGAGTTCCCATGAAAGACCAAGACTAGGTCCCTAAAAGCCAAAAAAGACTAACCAATAGATCTGAAATAATAACTATGGCCATGAACCAGTATCTTTCAAGGGAGGTGGGGGGAAAAATTAGAGTATCTCATTATATGGATGAGTGTAATGGACTGCTGAAATGCTCCTGGTGTATTCTGTCTCATGCAAGGTGAGAGTTGAGATAGACAGCAATACCCTTTTGTACACGTGAAAGTGTAAAAAAAAAAGAACAGCACGAAACGCATCTTATGAAATTAGGGGCTAATCTAAAAGCATTTAAAGCAAAAAAGCATTTGAAGCAACGCTAAACTAATTCTGAAGTAAAATAGTTCTTTAAACGGCAAAAATGAGAACATTTTTCAAGCAGATTACACCATACAGTCGCAGTTTAACATGATTTACTCTGGTTTAGTTCCCCTGCCTCAACAAAAGCACTGCCTCTATTCGTCATATTTAACAAAGAGCCGATCCCAGCTGACCTTGGGAAGAGGCGAGGTGGTTTGCCATTTCATCATAGAACATCAAATCCACAACACCAACACACCTATATTTTCACACTCCTCTCTAATGAGACACACACACACACACGCAAGCAGCGGACACAACTTAACAGAATCTGAGATTTAACGCAAATACCCAATACACAAAGTGAAGAAATGTGACTGAGATTTGTGCATTGATTTCATTTTCTAGCAGAGAAATCCCATTTCATAATAATTTTCTTTTCTATTGTTGGAAAAAAAATCTTTGATTCTTAAAAATTGATCCTTAAACGTTCATAAGTAAACATTAACAGATAAGAGTAGCGTAGTTTAAATAGCTCACACATAAGCCTTCTTACACTGAGCTGTTGTGTTAATGGCATCTAAAGAAAAAAGATGAAAATGCCACTTTGTCAGACATTGGTACGTAGACAGATTCATAACACTTTAGGGGACGCCGAAGTTCCCTCTTAGCAATGTCCAGACTTACACCATCTGCTCTTTAAAATGCTGTAGGGTCTAGAATTACCGTATTCTGCCAGCACACATGAAATTTCAGACCTGATGTTTTACATAATATTGCCACAAGCTTGCCTTTTTCATTTGTCAGTGATCCCACTCCATTTAAAATTAAAGGGGAATGGATTTAAACGTTCCTCTTGCTTTCTGTTAGGAGTTTCCTTGCAGGATTTGGCCTAGAATTGGAAGGAGGAATCATGGAGATTCAACTGCTGTGTTTTATTTAGTCCCCCCAGGCAATAAAAGCTTTTAGGGTGTCAAACCAACAATAACTTGCGTTTAGCCCGATTAGCAAAGATACACGCAATCAAAACAGACTATAAGCGTATCGTGCATTGCATTTTTGCATTTGCGCGTCATACGATTTCAAACATTTTGGCCACTAAACGAACCCTGCTGTTACTGTAATTTGTGTGAAGTGCAGGTAGCAGACAGAGCATAAGGCTGTGATGCCTGTGATGCCTGTGGCGTACAATTACTGGTGCACTTTGTGCTATGTTCAATTGCTCTAATATGGAATTGATAGACTTCAACGGTGGTGAAAAAAAAAACACGATTGCAACGCTTCATCGAGTTCACCCAAAGACGGAAAGGAGAAATGTGAACCTCTGTTCATTGTTTTTGCACACATTTGTGTCTGATCATCATTATGTAGGCTATGTAGGCTATGTAATCTTGAAATCGTGGAGGCTGTCGGGCTCAGGGTGGCTGCGCTGTATGCAATAGCAGACAAAGGAAGAGAGTAGAGAGACAGAACATGGAGTCAGCCCAACAGAAATTTCATTTTGCTCACTGTCACTTTTTAAACAATTCAAATGCGTCCAAGAATAACATAGTAAAGTTGATTAAAAAAAACAGTAGATGACCGCTGTGCCTAAATTAGCGCCACCATACACCGTCGTATCACTTCACATTAATGTGGCCAGAATAACTCTTTATTCAGGGTAATTGTGTTCTGTTGCGAGTGTTTTTGGAGTAACGCATTACAAAGGTAGCAGATTACAGAAATATAATAGGAGAGAGACATAGGATTACCCTTATGTCAAATTTTAATCCGATTTTGATGGATTAAAAAGGGGCGGGGCGATTAAAAAGGGGCGGGGCTTATTTTTTAATTGACCTTTAGATGACGCAATAATTAATCGATATAAAGTTTATATTAAACGATATCAAATTTATATTAAACGATATAAAGTTTATATTAAACGATATAAAATTTATATTAAACGATATAAAGATTTATTCTTATCTTAAGCAATAATTAATCGATATAAAATTTATATTAAATGATATAAAATTTATATTAAATGATATCAAATTTATATTAATTGATATAAAATTTATATTAATTGATATCAAATTTATGTCAAAATTTAATTAATCGAGTTGACGGATAAATAATCCATCAACTTGCCGGATGTCCCGCCTCCATTTCCGGTCCCCCCGCCGGAAGTCCCGCCTATATGACATTATTAATATAAACCATTAATTTTACTATATTGATTATTTAATTCCTTTATTCACATCCAATTATTTAATTCATTTATATACATCCAATTATTTCATTTATTCACATTTCAACTATTTAATTTGTACACATTCAATTATTTAATTTATCTTATATACGCTCAATTTTGACGCTCAGCAGCAGCATAGCAGTCAGACTTACGTAATCTTTGCTGAATACGGATCCTACGGAGCAAAACCTCCCGCACCGTTTGCGCAGAAATAATCCAGAGGACCCTTTAAGAAAACCTATTCGTCTTTAGTCCTCCCTCCAAACTAAATGCATTTACAGCGGTGTCTGTTGGATCACGAACTCAGGAGATCTGTTAGGGGGAAGAGCTTCGTCAAAAGAGCACGCGTGTGGGCTTTGGACGATGCAAATCAGTTATTTCGCAGTGACCGCAGCTCGGCCGCTGACCAGCGCACAACACCATTTTTAGACATAGGTAATAAGTAGAAGCAGGAAACAAATCAGTTATTTCGCAGTGACCGCAGCTCGGCCGCTGGCCAGCGCACAACACCTTTTTTAGACATAGGTAATAAGCAGAAGCAGGAAACAAATCAGTTATCTAGCTGAACAGCCGCAGCTCAGCGTATCCTGTATCTTGATACACGTAACAACGGGTTCAGATTATGTCACTAAAACTCAACACTCTCTTGGTAAACGCAACCTCTCAGAGACTTGTATAAAAATGCCCCATCCAGTGCAATGCATTCACGGGATGAAAGCTCATCATGTCAGAAGCAGCACGGGTCGTAACTAACGCTCAGATTCACGCCGACTCTCACAACGCTGGAACTGCACAAGCTCAACAAGAGAATTCTGAAAAATAAGTGGTTTGTGTGTTCTTCCTTGCATAAATATCCAGATATTATTTCTCAATAAACTATACATTATACTTTTAATACTAATAAACTGTATTTGTAAAGCACTTTTCAGTTCTGCCTCACAGAGGTTAAAAAAAATATAGATGAATTACAGTAATTTATGAGGAATGGTTGAAAAACAGTTGTGGAGTTTAATGAAGAAACTGCATTAAATATGAAAACTTAACACGACCTATGATCATGAAAAAGCTAAATGTTTTGACAGGGTCTGCAATAATGACACAATTTAAAAGACATAATACTGGCCCAAGATGTTGATTATGTTAATTAACTTCCATGTAAACTGAACTTAGTTATCTGCTGCAGGTAAGATATCAGGGGCTTCTCATTTTACCTCTCTGTTGATTAATATAACACATATAACACTTCACATACTAAAACACAGAGCTTTCTTTTTTAACAGAATCAAATATTCTTTCTGAATTTTTACAACATTTTTGGCATTTGAGTAAAACGTTTAACCCTGGCTGAACAGAAGTTGGGTTTTATTATCGACATGTCCATAAATTCTAAAACAAGACGATTATAAAACTGGTGCAGTTTCAAAAGCTTTTACAGTTGGATTTGTCTTTGTCTAGTCTTTGAAACACAGTTTGTAAAGTTTAGTACACCTTGTTTTTCAAACCTAAGGTTTTAGTGCTCTGTTGTGTGGAGACGGATGTGGTACTAAAATGCCCCATTTCTTAATTCTATAGCGTAGTCTTTGCTGTTCCAATATTTTATATGTGCGTGAAACCTGCAGAAAGGTTTATTGTCCTCTTTATAAATAAAATGTTTTGCTTTGGAAATTAGTGTTACAGCAGCATGCAGCTTTGAGTAAGCTCAGACAGGCTTTCTGCCCTTCCTCTGTGAATGTTTTTGTGTTTCATGGGCAAAATCTAAAAACGTTTTACCATATTCCATTTTTACACGTCTAATTCTGCGATTCCATACACATTTTCCACATTGTGGTGTGGGCTTGGATCAACTTGCAGTTCATTCTGCTTCCAAACTAAAAAATATATATATATTGAACTTGATTGTTTGTGTGAGAGCCTCACATTTAGATACATGTATTACGCTTAGCTTTTATTTACAACACCAAGCATCTATCCATGTAGTTGGTCAGAAAAAAAAGAGAAAAACACGCAAAACAGTAATGGAACATCTTACACAGTTTGAGAGAATCAACTTCACATATCTGCATCTAGAGTGCAGAAATTGCTCCTTGTCTTTGCCCTCTCTGACGACTGAACAATCAGTCCCATCTGCTTCCTTTAATGTCACTCCAAATTAGCCCTAGTGCTTAGCAGCAAGTGTCAAGACAGACTTTCATGCTTGCTTAGTATGAGGGATTGCTGCAAAGCCACGGACAATGCAGACAATAAACCGGTTCCCCTTTTTTTGACCAATCTGTATAATCTGATTGATTTTGACTTTGTAAAGTGCCTTGAGATGACATGTTTCATGAATTGGCGTCATATAAATAATAATAAAAAAAAAAAAAAAAGCACTAAAGAGTCAGCCCAGATTGATGCATCAGGATAGATACTAGAAGTCAGGTTAAAAAATGAAGCAAGAAAATTGGGGCTATCCGCTAATGAATTACATCTACAAGGAAATCTTTGTAGAACCTTCTTCATATGGAGGATATTTAAAACAGATGTGTTTTAAATATAACACTACGCAGGGCTTGAGGAAGAATAATGGCAGAAATGTACCATACAACCTTATCTCACTGGTTAAGTCACTCTGACCACCGGCAAACAAACTCGCACAACGTCAAGCACAAGACAGACTTTACCCCCCGTTTTTAGGCTAATTGTTCAAAACTATTCCTATCTGTTTTAATTTACATACTTTTATTATGGAGAGTTTTTACAAAATCCTTGCAAAATCCCTTAAAATCTTGTAATTTAATTCCAGAGAGACGGGTAGAACAATGATTCATGGTTAGTCTGCATGCATTAACTTTTGCTGTATGTACTTTCTTAACCATTTGGAATGATGAAGACAAATTGCCAAACTTACCAGCCACGGTTCACTCCTCTAGATAACAGATATAGGATAGCATAATGATTTAAAACATCCCTTCCTTTACAGCTCCTGTACAGTTTAGGAAAATCACAATTTTCTTAAATGTAATGTACGGAGCCCATCAGGCCTGACTTGCTGAACATTCATTCCTGTTTTATCTATTGACCTGCAACGTTAACGGTAGTAGGCATTGTACAATATTTTTACTGGGACATTACAGTCATGTTTAACTTTTTCATATTTAGGCATCAACTGATCATTTGGCAACTGTGAGTGCCCCCCAAGTACTATTATTATTACCAGGATGAATTAAAGTTTTGAAAATATTTGCAGTTTTAAGAAATTCAGCATGTTGGCATCGGAGAAGAATGTGTATGACATAATGCAAGAATGTTATATTAGGACCTTTTTCTGTGAGCATCCCATGGTTTTTCTATGTTATTGAAACAAAATGTGGATGCACAATTGCACCACAGGGTATAGCAAACCTTTTTTTTTTCAATTAATTAATGCCCCTGAGTAAGAAAATAGTTATTCACAAAATAAGTCACACACCCTTATCAGGCTAAGTATTTAGCATGACGAAGCAAATTGCTCTTCATTTATGCACACATAGTGACTGCATAGGGTACCTGCATAGATCCTATGCAACATTTGCATAGGATCTCTATATGTTTTGTAGGGGTAAATGTGCAGCGTACAGGTCGACTTTTATATATACGGATGCATTAAACTTGAACTTTCTTTTTATAGTGTTACTTCATACGTTATAAAAATGCAAGGCAGGCAAACAACAGGGCAAAGACTTTTAAAAAAAACATCCACCCTTTGTCAAAAACAAAAGTATCTCACAAACTATTGATTCTAAATAAGACAGGTAAACCTTCCATGATTCTTCTAGGTTGTACAAATATAGATATTTCTTGTTAAACCATCAGACTGACGGCAACAGAAGCAATGGCACTGATGAAAGAAATGTTGACATTTGGGGAATTCGCGCAAATGTTGAAAAATGGGGAATTCGCACATTGCTATTGTGGTTTTTAAGTGAATTGTGATTTATAGTTGCAATCTCAAAAACTGAGAGTATTGTTGGGGGTTGTGTGGAATGTATTAACTTTGATCCGTTTCTTACACTTTTATGAAGGTTTAACATGTGTTTATATGCTTTAATATGCTTTTAAGATAGCTGGTAGAAAGCTTCAAAACCGGGCCTGTTGGTAAAAGAATTTGGAATTCTTGGAATTTGCAAGATGGGTTTCTGTCTTGCAAAACCTTTTGTTTAGCTCAAGGTTCTGGGTTGTGGTCAGCGGCTTGCAGGCGATGACCGGAAGAACCAGTACAGTGGGCAGCCATAGAAGCAACCCCATATAGGGTAGAAGTATTGTTAAGGTGTAGAACTGATTGGGCAACAGTGTGTGTCATTCGCTCATGTAACTCTGTGAGACCCTCCCCTTTGAAGTTAATAAAAAGAGCCTGCACAAGGAAGAGGATAGAGTTGTTGCTCGCAGGGGTTGGCTGGTGCAACTTCTCTCCTTTTGCAAAGGTAAAACTTCAATTCTGTTTCCTTGGCTAAGTTTTTGTTGCACTCTTAAGTCCTGCACATGACTCAACGGACCCGGGGAAGCAAGCGGCTTCAACAGTCGCTACCACATTTCCCAATATTAGTTCCATGAGAGCATCCAAATCTGTCATTAAATGTGTGTTTGTGCCATTTAGCAATAAAACCAGACTTCTGGTGTCTGAAGTAGCCTATTTCTTTATGGGGTTTTTTAAGACCTGTCTTTGTATCCTTCAGGCTTTGGCTACAGTGAACTCTATGTACTGCTATACATCTATTGCCAGACTAAGGACTTGTTAGACTTTTTAACTTTCCAGCTTATAATAATTAACTGCATTAAATAACATGAATGAACAAAAGGGTTTTTGCAATTCCAGATTTCAAAACCGAGATTTCGAAACATTTTTTTGCCAGGCAGTTCTTTGCAGCTTCCGTAATACAGTCGCATTTATGGAACTCCAAAAGCAATTGTAAGTTGGCTAGCATTCATGTGTTGTCAGTTGCATCTGTGTACAATATACACAAAGAAAAGTGGTTAAAAAATTCCATTCCTGTTCATCTTAGCTTTTACAAAAGAGTTTATGTCTTGTCACAGAGATAAGTTTGATTTAAGTTAGTTGAAACATTATAAAATTTACGTATACATGTTTATGGTATATAAATTAAACTGTGCGTATTTGTAGTGCATGTATTTGTAGTTACACTGCATAAAACAGAAAAATTCAGCCAGCAGTAAGATTAAAACAATAGATTATGCTGTGGTAAAGCTTAGAAATGCTTTCGTAAAAGCGGCGGAGTTCAGCTTTCAAAAAAAAAAAAAGGAGCCTTTACTTCTGGTGTTAAAAATGGCAGGGATGTTTTTTTCACCTTCTCTTGTCCCACCTTGCTCATTATCTTATCTGTTAGGCATTGACAACATTTAATTAAAATATTTTCACCGTACTAAAAGCAAACTTGTTTCTGATATAAATTTGTCTTTGGATGAACTTTTTCTGATAGTTTATTGAAAGAGAGATGATTAGTCGATGAGGAAATCAGAATGAGAAGAGAAATGTAGATGAGATGCAGGGTTGCTGTAGTACATGGGTAGCAGGAGATCGAGGCAATGAAGCAGCGAGCAAAACTTGAGGTACGGATGAAGGTACAAAATCCAGCAGCTAACAGAGACCTATTGAAGCTCAGAGGACGGCAGGAAAATCCAGCGGCTGAAACAGGGAACAAACCAGCAGTGTTGTATAGTAACGAAGTAAAAATACTTCACTACTGTATTTAAGTATATTTTGGAGTACTTTATACTTTTCTCGAGTATAAAAGTTTTTGATAACTTTTACTTCACTATATTTCTGAACTTAATTGCATACTTTTACTCCAATACATTTTCAATGTTTGGTTTAGTTACTCGTTACAAAAAGAGAGAGAGACTCACGCACGCAAGTGTTTTGACCCCACCTACTGATTGACTGCGACAAAATCGGGACTTGCCTGGGCTTGTTCATCACCACCAACAGGATAAGAAGCTGGTTCAGTGGTAGGGCAGGTTAAATTAACCTTGTGGTATAGATAAAGCATCTAATAGCAGAGAGTCCTAATTTTCTTAACTAAATGATAACCTGCAGGTGTATCTATTAGCAAGTTTACCACTTCCTGTAGGTTGGCCGGACCTGGTTTATCAATTAACCATGTTGTTAGTATACACCCCCTGGTCTAAATTTTACCTGCACTTGGTTGTGTACAGTTTTAAAGCGCATAGCAGTGACCTTACTTGAAGAAAGTTTAGACAGTTTTCTGTCTAAACTTGGTCTAAATTTTTCCTGCACTTGGCTGTTTATATTATTTCAAGTGAATTTGACTTTTAAAGTTTACCAAAAATGTCATTCAAACTGCATTTGCTTTGTTTTACTTATACTTTTTATTACATTACTTGAGTACGTCTATTTTTACAGTAATTTTCATACTTAAGTACAAGACATTTCAGAGACTTTTACTCAAGTAATATTTCAGTGACTGACTTGGACTTTTACCAAAGTCATATTTTGGAGAGGTACCTATACTTTTACTTGGAGTTCTGACTAATTAGTGCCCAACAGGTGTGACAGATTGCTGAGGGAGTGGAGGGTGAGCTGCTTCTTCTTCTTCTTTTTTTGCTGGTGTCTTGCAATCAAATGGAACATTATCACCACCTACTTGATCTTTAGTTACTTTTCCTTAAATCCTTAGGTTTAGTCTAGTTTGTTGTAGATAAGATGACATGATCTTAAGCACTATCTTTCCGTATTCATTTGAGAAGATATTTGTAATGTTCAGTTGTTTGATTCCTTCTTGTTCCAGTCCATTCCTTAGAGCCATTCTTTGATTTGAGTATTTAATACACTCAAACAGCACATGTTCCACAGTTTCTGGAATGCTGAAACTATGGATGCTTCCCAATAATATGTAGTGAGCCTCGTGTGGCCTAGTCTAATTCTGCTAAACATCCCCAGTTCTCTCCTGCTCTTCCCCAGAGGCTCTTCTTCCCCCACTTTTTGCTGTATCTTATGTAAATGTCTTTCTTTATTTCCATTATCCCATAATTTTTGTCACTGTACCTTAATTTTGCTTCGTATGTAGGATCATAAGTAGGACCTTATTTATCGTTAGCTAAATAATCTGTCATCTCATTCCCTTCAATGACACTATGTGCTGGAATCCATAAAAACTGAACATCAATCTCCAGACTACGTACTCGGTATAATGATAAACTTTCTAACATAATATCCTCCCTACATTTAGATGACACACTTTTGAGACTAGCCAATGCTGCGCTTGAATCTAAACATATTCTCATGGGTTTGACTTCCTCTATCCATTGCAATGCTAGCATGATTGCCGTCAGTTAATCTTTTAAACACTTTAACTTTTAATTCAGGAATGTCAAAAGGACAGCTTGTTTTTCCATTCTCTGGATTTTTTTACCCATCCGTGAATACATGTACATAATACCCATATGTCTCATGTATCAAAGTGTTCACATAAGCTTGTACACTTAACGTGTTATTGCTTGAACTAATCTTTTATAACAAAGAAAGATCAAAACTAGATTGAGGTAGTAACCATGATGGTATAGCTGGCATTAAGGCAGTTAGACTAACGGCCCAACTATTGATTCCTAACTCCTCAACTATCTGAATACTTCCCTTACCAAATACCTCCTTTTTAATTTTGCTACTTTCAATTTGTATTATTTTTGTTAGATGTGTTTCTTTTTGACTTTGTAAATTAGTCCAATAATTTACCCTCAACCGTTTCCTTCTAAGACTTAATGGCAAAAACCTCCACCTGAAGCGCCGATATTGGAGGTTTAACCTTCTTATAAACATCGTTTATCATAATAGAACTGGACTAATGACGCTCCCTTGAGGGGTGCCGTTTTCAACTAAAAATGAATCAGAAATATAATTACCCGCACGAACCTGGAGGGTGAGCTGAGTGAGAGGAGGAACTGAAAAAAACAGGAAAAAGCCGGACCAAAAACTAAACCATGACAGTTTCTACCAAGTTTTATTTTCATTTTAGAAAAGAAATAAACCGTTGCAAAAGTTCTTCAACTTTTAACATGTTTATACTTAGAAGTATTTGCTATATTAAAATGTCTCATGAACTACTAACAAAATTATCATAATTTGCATAAAGATTACAAGTAGTCGGTATTAGAAAAAAAAGATATGTAGTGTATTCAGACGTCAAGCGATGAAAGGAAATATATTTAGCCTATATTCATAATTAACAATGCTAATGTTCTGCAACAGGAAGAGTTCTGAAATCAACATTAAAAACACAGCTGTCATGTGTCCTGTCATGTTCTCCACCCCACTTTCACATCTCTCTGGTAAAAGACAAGTTGTGCTTCAATTAGACTAAATAAAGGTTTAATATCTGATACCCTAATGTGGTTGTGGGACGGGATGGCACATGTAGAGATGCTGATTTTAAGACTTTGCACCAGTCTCTGCTTATATCAAGTTATTTTTTCTTTTAAAACTTTCACTTTAAAAAGCTATTAAATAAACACCCCTTCAAACTTAAGTTTTCATTAGATATCATGATGAGCAAAACAGTATTCCATTATGTCATTCTGCTCTTTGTAGAGTAACGCTGGAAGTGGAACGATGGAGTCGGGATTTTTAGAAACAAGCCAAATTTATGGACAAGCTCTTTAGGGAGACAATAGAAAATGAGCTGCGGATAAAAGGTGTTATTAATTTATTTATTTTACTGGGTTTTACATAGGTGCATGCCGGCTTCTCTTTTGTAACTCTGCTGAGTGAGACGGAGAACAGGCACAAGGGGAGAAGCGCCGCTGAGGACGTGTGATTATAATATCTGTGGATGTTATCTTAGTTGTGCACACCGCCTCCACGGGATTGCCTAGTAGGCAATGGCCCAAGGCAGGAGTGCCTTAACTATTTCCTGGGGCCATTTGAAGCCCTTGAAAAGAATTTCTCTTCAACCTCGATTCAAGAATGGCACAAATTTAGCTCGAAACCAAAACTCAAAACTAGAGGTAGATGGACACAGATTACGTACAACTCTGTTCTCTTGTACAGCAGGTAAAACTGAAATAGAAAATACTATTTTGAAAATAAAAAATAAAATTTTGCAGCCCGTGAGTAATTTCCATTTGACCATTTTGCCTGGTGGGGTGAAAAAGTTTAGACACCACCAATCTAAGGGGAGGGTGGTAACTCAGAAAGCTGCTTAACATATAACAAATACACGGTTACATTAACAAGAATGATGAGTGGTGCCATGTTAGTTCCCACGTCATGGCTGTAACGGATGTTTTTTTCTAATTGAAAGAAAAGTGTAGAAGGGATGCGGTTGGGTTTTATATATTTTTTATTAACATTAATTTATTATATCACATTGTAGAAAACAGTCATTTCATATATCACAAACTCATTGTAAAAAACACTACATTAATATATCACAAACTCAATGTAAAAAAACACTCATTTCAGTTATCACAAACTAATTGTAGAAAAAGTTCATTTCATATTTAGAGAAAGATTCATTTTAATACGATGTCATAAAGTAATTGTAGAAAACACTCATTTAATATATGACAAACTCATTGTAAAAAACACTACTTTCATATATCACAAACTCATTGTAAAAAACACTCATTTCATATATCACAAACTCATTGTAAAAAACACTACTTTCATATATCACAAACTCAATGTAAAAAATAAAACACTAATTTCATATATCACAAACTAATTGTAGAAAAAGTTCATTTCATATTTAGAGAAAGATTCATTTTAATACGATGTCATAAAGTAATTGTAGAAAACACTCATTTAATATATGACAAACTTAATGTAAAAAACACTACTTTCATATATCACAAACTCAATGTAAAAAACACCACTAATTTCATATATCACAAACTAATTGTAGAAAAATTCATTTCATATTTAGAGAAAGATTCATTTTAATATATCACAAGCTAATTGTAGAAAACATTACTTTAATATATATTTAGAGAAAGATATGAGAAAACATGCATGCACTGGTTTCAAGACCCCTGCCAGTACTGCGTGATGGCTTCAAGTTGATCTTGTAATTCAGGGCTTTCTTCAACCATCTGATCATAGCTGTCAAGGATTGTATGAAATAACACCTTGGCCAGCGTCAATTCGTACAGATACGCCTGTACGACAGCGTTGACTGTGTCGTTGTCTTGGTGGATGTTGCGAGCGGTTAGAAACCGTTGAACGGCATCGAAGAAACGTGCGTTATAAAGTACTCGCATTACACCATTGTAATTGCGTTCAAATAACCCGTTCTGAAGCAGCTCCGAACATTCATGGTCTCTCTGACTAGGACGGTTATTATTACACCTATAACATTTATCGCGCATGTATTTTCCGATCGCGGCGTTCAAAAGATGAAGCACCACAGTTTTCACCGCTCTGATGAAACCGAAGCGAATCCAGCCATCGTTTTCATCCGCCCCGCTCTCACCGTCTGGTTGCCCGGAGGGAATTTACGTGTCCTCGGGCTGAGAAGCTTCCGAGGAGGCCGCATCTCCTTGGCCGGAAGGAAGTTGTGAATCTTCCTCCTGGGTCTCTAACAGAGACGGCATGGCTGGAAGCCTGGCTGGAAGCCTAGAATTCTTATTCCTAAAAACAAAGTACTCGTGGCGTACTTGCACACCTCCGCGGGCACTGGCCCAGTCCTCGATATGCTTCTGCAGCGATGTGAGGAGACTCTCGCTGTCGCTGTCGCTTTGGGGATAAGACGATTCAGGGGTTGGCGAGGGTGGGTGGTACGGCCCCGGGAAGAATTTGTCACTGTCCGGGGAGCCGTGCTGCGGTGATGCTGAAGCGGCTGAAGGAGACGGCGGTGAAGTAGGAGCACTGCTATCCGTGTAGTTCTTCATGGTCTCAGATGTTAGAAGTCTGGTCAGTGAAGTTGCACGGAGTCCCGGAGGTTTTTTATACTGTGAAGAGGTGTGGTTCACTGTGATAGGGGCGGTATCGGTTGTTGTGAGAGGGTTGGTCTAAAAAGCCAGCGCTTTCTTAACCGCCAAAATGTCTCTCCAGTTGCGACATTCGTGAAACAGCGTTGAAATCCGATCTCCTATTGCAGCCATCTTGTCACGCCACGCATCAAAGGGAATGGTTAACAGAGTTCTGAACACGCCACAGTCTGAATTATAATAGTCAAGCACAAAAATAACCGTTTTATCTTGAGCCTGTCTCAGACTTGCACGGAAAAACCATCGGCCGGTAACCCCCCGTCTTTGATTGCCATGTTGCCGTCAAGATCTTATGTGTTGAATCTGTGTCAGTTTCATTCAGTAGGGTCTGCACCCGCTTGCAGCGCTTAGTGGCGGGTGAATCCATGATCCCGTCCTCAGTTTCTTGATTCACAGCGGTGTCTGCTGCGTTCGAATCTTGAGGGTTTAGTCTGCGGAGCATGACGAGTCTCAGAACAGCCCAATCGTTTGAGGTTAGCATGCACAAGGAGTGGATAGTCTGCAGCTTGTCGGCTCCTTCATCCAACTGATACAGACACATATCGCCGGTTTCGTACTTGAAGACGTATCCCCATCTACCGCGAACTCCATAGGGTTCCAAAGACCATTCTTCTTGCAGAGGTAAGGCCGGAGGCATCTGAGTTCTGCATAGAGACAGCGTAGCCTTGCGAGGGGTCTGCTGAGCTTGCCCTACACCGCTCTCATAGTTGTAGATCGTGACGGGTGTGTCAGAAATAATAGATTGGAGTTTGGTTGTTTCGGACGCCATGTTGAAAAGGATTCAATCGCTATCGAGGCTTGAGAAAGGGCCTTATGCAATGAGAGAAGCGATCGGGGCGGGGTGAGGGGGTGGGCGGGACTTCCTCTTTCTGGAAGTGGGGGAGGGGTGTGAATTTCGGAAGTGGGGGATGGGTCCGGAAATGGGTGGGGGATGGGTGTGAAATCCGGAAGTGGGGGATGGGGCCATCGACTCGATCAATTTGTATAAATGAATTAAATAATTGGATGTGAATAAATGAAATAATTGGATGTGAATAAATGAATTAAAATAATTGGATGTATATAAATGAATTAAAATAATTGGATGTATTAAAGGAATTAAAATAATAAATATAGTAAAATTAATGGTTTATATTAATAATGTCATATAGGCGGGACTTCCGGCGGGGGGACCGGAAATGGAGGCGGGACATCCGGCAAGTTGATGGATTATTTATCCGCTTAATTAAATTTTGACATAAATTTGATATCAATTAATATAAATTTTATATCGATTAATATAAATTTGATATCATTTAATATAAATTTTATATCATTTAATATAAATTTTATATCGATTAATTATTGCTTAAGATAAGAATAAATCTTTATATCGTTTAATATAAATTTTATATCATTTAATATAAACTTTATATCGTTTAATATAAATTTGATATCGTTTAATATAAACTTTATATCGATTAATTATTGCGTCATCTAAGGGTCAATTAAAAAATAAGCCCCGCCCCTTTTTAATCGCCCCGCCCCTTTTTAATCCATCAAAATCGGATTAAAATTTGACATAAGGGTAATCCTATGTCTCTCTAATAGGTGTTAAAGTAACACATCATTTTGCTTTAGAAAATCTAAAAATACATTCTTCTTTGTCATTGCAATAAGGTGCGCTGTGCAAAAAGCATTTCATCATGGTCTGATGGTAGCTACATGCCCTGGGGCATCTTGAGACCGTCAACTCGTATGGTGCCTCAGAGGCTTTGGGTCACCGAGAAGGACCTAGAACCTAGAACCTTCCAGCCCCTTCACCTCTCACTGAAGAAATGCCCGTCTCTCCCTCAGGTCAGGGTTGCTCTCGGTTTTGCGCCCCACGCCTCACTTAGCTTGCTTTCTCGGTCCTAGTCAGTGACTCGATGCAACCTGCTGGGTTTCCCTGGATAGAAAACTTTCAACCCATTTAGCTGTATGATTGGATAGAATTGAATTTGGAAAGAGCCTTGAGACTTTGACATGTGTTGTGAATTGGATGCTGTATAAATAAACTGAATTGGATTGAAATCTATAAAAACTGAGCTTTCCTAATCTCCTCAAATTGGCACACGAAATCACATAGCAGTGCCAAAGACACATCCTTGCCCTTCTTTTACTGCAGCGCACCTGAGCGGTGATGGCTGACACAAGCACTGAGCTGGTGCTGAAAGTTTAAAACTACTGAAACATAACAAGAAAGAAAAAGCCTTCCTGAACCTTTTCAGTCAAAAAGGCTAAAAGCAAAAGTGTTGTTTACCTACGAGGCAGACAAAGCGGAAAATCCAAAAGATTGATGCGCACATCGCCAGCTGTGCAACAGAGTGGCGATTACGGAGCCGACTAGCACTACAAGGACGGGGAAGCATCTGGCTGGAGGAGCTGCAAAGGCATCAAAAAGCTATAAACTCCAACACAGTGATAGATCAGTTATGCAGAGTGATAAATCACTCTGATCGGTTATGCAGAGTGATAAATTCTGTCATTTAAAAAAAATAATTTCTTTTAAGTGTTTTCCTATCTTTAGAGGTTCTTCTGAAGCTTACACATCCAGTTTACTCATTTCCAGAGTAAGCTGGATGGATTCCTTAAATTCTACATTAAATATCTGTCAGTGCAGCCTCAAGGAGTATCCAAACTGTTAAATCTGCAAATAAATGGCTTTGATCTTCTGTTTCTGTTACAAACTGCACAGGCGTTAGCAACATGAGCTAGCCCGTTCTATCACAACATTTAATGGCAGCTCTATTAGCCACAGTGGAGGAAAAAAAAAACACCCTCATAGGGATCTTCTTAAAGCGCCTTGTTTTGGCACCCCAACTTGTGACAGGATCGGGACCTCCCTACTCCTTGTTTTCTGTCTTGCCTTCATCCCAGACATCTCCTCTTGAAAACTACTGGAGTTAAATATAGGAAAAGAGTTTCTGATTTGACCAAAAGTAAAACACTGCGAGGGATATGAGACGAGGGATCTGCTGAGCGCGTCTGACTAAGAAATGTTGACATTATACATAGAAAAGAAAATGACACTAGATTTTATTTTTTTTTCAAATGGCAACATTTTGCTCTTGTGACCTGGCAGGTAGAGTATATTCACTGTGCTAAGTAAACATCTGGTTCCACCCACAAAGCTCTATTGTGGATATTATATGCTGTATTGGCTGAATGGAACTCAAAGGCAGGCAGGCACAAATAAACGTCAAGCGCAGAAACACACCAGCGTGTTTTTCCCCCCATAGATCAAGTTCAATCTTTCCGGTGATTGGGAATTGTTCTTTTTTCTTATTGAAAGAACAGGTGGTCATGAGATAGTGGTCTCATTTTTCACTGCTCCTGCACTCCGTGAGACAAAACTAATGATCAAAACACTGAGCCGCTCAAAATCATCTCTCGCCCCTCTCTGATAGATGCGGGATCTGATTGGGGGGGGAATGTGAGTGTGAACCACCAGGACCGTTTGTGTGAGGCAGTAAATGATTAGTTCCACGTCAGTTGTTTGTGTTTTTTTTTTTTTCTTTTTTGCTACGCCAATGCACATGTGGTCATATTTTCAGACTTGGTTGTCTTCATGTGTTAGATGTGCATTAAGGGGAAAGTTGGGCATCCTTGAGCTCCGGGGAAATAAATGAATCGCGGCTATGTGGGCAGAAGCTGTGATGGATCGTTTCCTCCTTTTCATTAACTGACGGCATTCTCTGAGCAGTTTCCCTTTTACTTCTTTAACACACATACAGCAACCCCCCCAATCTTCTCCTTCACCCTCTTGTTTTGTTTTATCTGTGCATGGCCTGTTGGCGCAGCACAATGCTTGGCACTTTCAAAGGAAAAAAAACAGCATGTGTCTCAAAGAGAGGAGATGAAAGTGGATTAATGATCTATAATGTGTGGGTGGCGTTCATTGGCACGGAGCAAATTGTTTGTGTGTTCAGGTAAAACAGTTATTTCCAGGGAAAGGGAATGATAGGCCGCAGTCATTGTGTTTCAAATGTGCTTTTGACAGCTATGCACCCCATCCAAACGAGATAACTAAAAACTCAACCAGGCACTGTTTAAAGACTGGGTGATGGGAAGGATGGGGGGGCAATTTTGGGGATGTTGAGAGGCATGTGATGTTTTAGTTATTTGCATTTTTCTTCCAGCTCTTCTCTTTGCAAGAATTGTAACAAATGTCAACATTCTGCCAGAGGAATCCACTGCGGAGTTTCTGCAGTGATCTCCATTTGATGGCTCGGCGATGACACTGATGGAGGTGGCACAATGTGAAGCTTTGATGTGTGAAATAAAAGTGTGTCAAGTCATGCAAACTTGCCAGTGTGCGCGACAGAAAACATAACACGCTCTCTCTTCTTTCCTGCTCCCTTGATTATCTGTGCTTCTGCCACTCTATATAGGGCGATGAGATTAGTGATCACAGCTCCCATCTGTTATCTTTACGATCCATTTGTTTACTCACTGGTTCAGATCAGCGCTTTACGGCAGCCAGGGGGCCTCCGTCACTCTGGGACTGGGCCTGGGCTTCAGGGTTAATTCTGTCCAATGATTCATCACACTTCCAATTAAGTGATTGTTATGGGCAAAGCATTTTCCATTCATGGCTGGATGAAATTTAACAGGCAATATGTAGTCTTAGTGTCTTCAGTACTGCTTGTAAGAGCTTTATGTAAAAACAAACAACAGCCCTGGTCAAAAGATAAAATAAGATAAGATAAGAATTCCTTCATTGTCCCACAATGGGGAAAATTGAGTGCGACAGTGGCAAAGACAGACAGTTATGCACAATTATTAGCAATGAAAAAGGGAAAAAAGAACTAGTCAAATCTAAAACTAGTTCAAAAGAAACACAAATAGAAGATAAAAATAAATACCAGAGTAAATATTTCACAATTACTGATATAGCATACTGAGGTAAAAAAAAAAAAATATTTGAGTTTAACAGTGGAAAAGACTCCAGCCTATTTACAGACACTCGGTGATATAATATGCAATATAATATAATATGCATGATAGTGCTGCAGCATTTTGAAGTAGCTAAGGCGTGTGCAAGTTACCTTAGTATCTGGGAGACAGTGTAAACGATACATGATCGGATCAGAACCCGTGCAACCATTAACATGATGTAAACAGTTGTTGAGTCTGTTGTGAGCAACAGAGATTCTAAAGTCTAACAGCAGCTGGGAGGAACGACCTGCGGAGGCTCTCCAGCTATATGCCCGCTGGTTTAGTTAGCTACTACCCAAAAGTTGCAGAAATGACCAGTTAATTCAGTTCAGTGTATTTAAATGGCCCCAGTTCACAACAAAAGTTGTGTCAAGGTACTTTATCAAACAAGTAGTCCAAATTATATGCAGACTTATTTAGTCAATTCAATTCCATTTGAATTAAATTACATGCATTCCATGTCCTTAGTTATGGATGCAAAGGTTCACTTTTTTTACACCAACTGGTAAAAAATGTGCTAGCCTCACTGACTTTTCAGCAATCGTCCTCCTGAATAATGTTACTTGATATCATAGAAAACTATGCAGACGCTCTGTCTGCGCTGATAAAATATTTAGTCACCTGGGTGTGGTGAATGTATTGAGTGGCTAATATGGTTGTTTTGGGAGTTGGGAATTTTTCTCTGATTCATTTTGATAATTTATGTCCGCTAGGGGGCACTCCTAGGTTGTGTATAGCGAATTAAACTTTCATCCCCAGATGGTAAAAGTGATCATGAAGCATGGAAAAAGAAAAAAAAATTGAGGGTGAGGTTATGGTATAAAGTATTTATTTCTGTGAAATATAAATTGTGCACCCTGAAAAAAAAAAACAGATGCTGGATGTATAACAGGTACACATACGAACCAATGTGCATACGGCATATACATAACTAAACTTGACAGTTTAAACCGTGCTTCTTTTCGCTTTTTGATGCACCCACATTGGACACAAACAGAAAACCAACACTGTGTTCTTCGGCAAAAATCATTTTAAAATCCCATTTTGTGCGTGCGTGTTTGTTTTGTTGGTGTTATAGGTGCCTGGTCTACTTCAAAGCCTCATATTTTTTTGAAGGTTACATATATTCAAGAACAACCTGAGAGATACATGGATCCCAAGATGAGTGGGTACCAGCCAAGTGTCAGATCTGTTTACTCGTTCCTCTGTAATCACTTGGGATTTTGTGTACACCTTCTTACGTGTTGCCAATTATTTTACAGAGAAATGTCAGTGACTTGCTGAATGTTAACAACTCTTCCTCCCGGCTTGACATTTGAGTCATGTCAGTGTCAGATGTTGCTGTTAAATATTGACAAAGTGTCATGTAGGATTTTGACAGACTTAGACTGCCCTCCGGATTCTGGCTGACCACGTACAAATTATTTTGTGATTATGGTGCAATGTCAGGAAACACTCTGCTGTCTATTCATTGAAGTCTGATATTTGTTCTTTAAGCCCATGATAAGTGCATTCTGTTGAATTATGGCATATAACTATAGGAGTACTGCAGCTGACTGAATAAACAACCAACTGGATTGTCCTGTTGTTCTAGGATGGGTGTAACCAAGGTCAATCAGCTTATAGTTAGAAGTGAAGTAACACTTTTACTGCAGTTTATATATTTGTGGTTCAACCTAAAATGTTAATGTTAGTGATAAAAACATGTGGCTCCAGTTATATAAAACCCAGTGGGGTGATGAGTAAACTCCCCCACTGCATTCAGAAGGCATGGTGTATCAGTGTTCAAATTTATTTTACAAAATTATTTTGATAACTCCCCCTGTGATCTCATGGAGGGAAATAAAGCTTCAGCATTATCTCTCCACCGTGGATATGATTGCAGCTTTTAAGCCCGAATGTGGATGGTTTCCTGTAATCTCTCAGTTTGCTGTCAACAGATAAAACTACACGATACTCCACAGCGGCTCAAAGCCACTATATTCCTTACTGTCAGTTCATGTACAGGCACACAATCCCCGATTATGGCTCAAGCAGCAGCTGGGATGCAGCAATGAGCCACTCCATCTATTCCTAAAAAAAAAAAAAAAAAAAAAAAAAAAAAAAAAAAAAATTTGGGAAGTTGTTTCCTTGAAAAGTAATGCTTTTTATCTAGACGAGCAATTTTGGAAGGCACCAGACTTCTAGCCTTTAAAAATAACAAAGGCACACCTAAACAAACTGGTCAGATAAGATTAAGTCAGCATTCATGCATTCAACCACATCCTTGTTATATAAGGTCATAAGGTGAGTCATATTTGCCTGTGCTGACTTATTGTCTGAATGGGTCCTGTAATGCTGTCTTGCTTGATAATATGCTAAGTGCATGGATGGGTTTGTAATCTGTGAGGCAAACCCAAAAAACTTCCCAGCAACCAGTATGAAGGGATTCTGTTGGCAAATGTATACCCAGAAGGTGTTCCTAAAATCAAAGGCGTTTTGATTCTTAATTAAACCAATAGAACGGAGCAACAGTGACAGCTCTGCGGTGCTCTGCCTCAGTAAAACTCACCAGCAGCTAACATTTCTTTTGAGTAATGATTAATGCATCCAATTTCTGTGATCTGCACTGAGTGAAGTATCAGGGGTAATTAAATGATGATGGTCTACAGAGCACCGGCTCCTCGCGCAAAATGACAAGGCCATAATTACCATGAAGCTTGGTTTCCCCCTGACATAAATACTAACTGTGTATCAATAACTGAGCAAAATGTATCTCCTGGTGAAACCTGAACTGTGAAAGTAACTCTTTGCTCTACTACTTTTGTGGGGGAAAACGGATAATATTGCATTACTACTCTTTTAGTGCATACACTGCCATCCAAGTGTTCACACTCCTTGAAGCTCGTAACATTTTGCCACATAAGAACCACAAAATGTATTTTATTTGGATTTTATGATTGTAAAGTGGAAAGAAAATGGCAAATAAAATCTGAAACATATGGTGAGCATTTGTATTTGTTTCTGCAAGATTGTAAAAAGTGTAACTTTTTTGTTGCACACATTTAGGGTTATAAAAAGACCCCTTATACACAATTGCCAAGTCATGGCTGTCCACAAACTTGACCCATTGTAGCTCTGGAGGAGATGCATCGATCCATAGGAAAGGTGGGAGAATCAGTTTCAAGGCTATATGTTGAATATGTGGAAGAAGTGAAGAAGTTTCTTTGGTCTGCCGATCAGTCCAAAACTGAACTTTTTGGCTAACAGGCCACCTCTTCTAGGCCAATTCGAACATCCAGACCTAAATCTTGTTGGAAAAAATAAATAAATATATATATATATATATATATATATAAATACTGAGCATGCTCCTAATGCTGTGGACAGCATTAGGTTCCTGGGCATTCACATGTCCTCCGACTTCTCCTGGTTTGTGAACGCTGTCAGACACATCGTCACTGATCCCATCCACCCAGGAAATGTTTGCCCCTTTTCCATCAGGCAAACATTTCAGGAACATCAAATCCAAAATTAACCGACACAAAAACAACTTCTTCGCTGTGGCTATGAGGACTATCGCCCACTGCTGAGAAGACTGAATCTGTTACACATCCCAATAACACTACTCTGAATGCATATTTGCACACTCTATCTTATCAGAAATGTCTCATTGCACAGTTCTGTATATGACGGTTTAGAAATGTTGCACAGAATTTACTGCAGGCATGAATGTATCATCAAAAAAGCTTTGAGTGAATTTTTTTTGGACTCAGTCAGTGCAGCCAACTGACTGACTTTAAAAAAAAATGCGCATGTTTGTTGTGTCTACCTGCATATATTGTTTGTGTGCATCCTGAGCCAGTGTCTTTTATATATATGAAATATTTTCCTTTTTTTTCATAAACCCTCTATTACATCCAGTCTGACTGTGTCTGAGGTATTTTGCAAAGAACACTTTGGAGCAATTTCAGTCTTTAGAAGCATAAAGCCGGTAGAAACAAACCTCAAAAGTGTGTTGTAATGGCAATGAAAGGTGGTTCTACAAAGTATTGATTCAGAGGAACCGAATATAACATAGTGCATAAAGTATTATTTGCTAAAAAAAAAAAAGTGTTTTCCCCTTCCACTTCAGAATAATGTGCTATTAGTAACTGCTAACAATCTGTACAAAGACCCGACACGTTGAGCTTTGTGGTTTCCTAAGGTGACAAAATGCGAAAAAGTTCCAGAGATATAAATATTTTTTTTAAGGAACTCTTATCTGTTTATTGAGCACTAATGGATCACCACAGTTATGTCAGAAAAATAAACCACCTCCTTGAAATACAGTTACTGTATGCCAGTGTAATTTATCGAAGCCCAATAAAGAGGAAAATACAACATTGTATCAAAAAAACAGGTTTGTAGACCCTCATATAAAGTAGATTTATTTCACCAATACTACATTTTCACTTGTAATATCTCACTGACAAAATATAGCTCCTTCTAGTAAACACAAACACAGAAGCCCTGCACTCTTTAAGGAGAAGGGATGAGGGTTGGCTGCAAGCTTTGTCCTTTCTCAACGATTCAGAGACAAGCCTTGCTTTAAAACTAGTGATGCACCTTTCAACACCAAACTGCAGTATAGAGATGCCTTCAGTAGTAGTTCGTGGCTGGAAATGAGTGGGGGGAAGAGAAAAGGAAAACACTCCAAATATAGAGAACTTTCTTCGCTGCAATTTAAATCCAGCCTGTTATTTTTATTAGTGTCCCTTAGTCTCCCTTAGTCTTCCTTTTCAAAGATAAATGGAGTAATAAAGAAGGATGTCCACCCTGGTAGTGTTGACATTTCAGGGAGTCCTTTTGGAGCAGTAAAGATGCCCATTTGATGGATACCAGAGCTCTGCAGAAAGCAGAACGGCAAAAATGAGGAATTCTGTTAGCTGTGGTGGTGGATAAAGAAAGACATAGGGAACAGTGGCAGCACTTGGACGGCTTGAAGGGGGGTGAAAATAATAGAGCTCCATGCAGTCCATCTGCAAAAAAACAAAAAAACAAAAAAACAGCAGGACACAGTAAAACAGGACATGCACAGGGAGAGACATGGACCAGACAGCTGCACCAGTACCCATCAAGCTAGAGAGAATGGTTGATGGTGGCAGCACCAACAAGCTGACAAACTCTTCTTGGTCTCTGCTTCTGTGTTTTCAGTACACCGGTCTGTAGAGAAGCTCCCCGGAGACAAGTCTACGTTTCAACTCCCTCCACAGCAGCTCTCTCTCCTTTTGGGCACCTTTCATGAAGCCTCGGTTCTCCTGTGCCCTCCGGGACAAGTAGGGCATCACCTCACTCACCGGCCCGTAGGGGACGTACTTGTAGACAGAGAAGCCTGCCTGGCCTGGGATATGACAAAGAAAAGAAGGCATTCAGGCATTACATAAAATAATTCAGGATTTCTTCTTTCTTTCTGTACAGACTTGTTATGAATTTTTTTTTGTTACAACTTACCTACTAATTACCTACTGACCTACTACTAATCCCAAGGTAAACCCGAGTTTCATAAAGTCGAGGTTTTAGAAACCCTAACATTTTCAACACTACAGCTCTAAAGCTATAAGGTCCAGTTAATGTGATACCAGAGAAAGATGAAAGTTTTCCGCTGTTGTTTGTAGTATAAAGTAGCACCGCGCGTCCCTCGCCAGTCTGGCTGCAGAAAACAGAGCCGTCATGGTACGGAAAAGGGAGGAGCGCCACCGTTCATGTTTAATAAAAGTAACTAGCTGGCAAACTACAAGATGCATTTCTAAGTGAAGCTACCCAGGTAACCCCACTACTTAACTACATGTTGTATTTGGGTTACTCTATAAATAGCAGAGAGCTATTTTTGCTCTCTGCAAAAATTCTGTGCAATATTCTTAAGTTGAGCTAGTATTAAATATATGTGCTTGATTACATCTATGTATAAAAATAAAATTATACATAGAAATTTGGGAGATAAAAAATTGGTGACAATAAACTTTTCACACATGGAATATGACATTTATCCAACACAAATAAATAAAATAAAGGGAAAATAAAAACCTTTAGTGTAGCTGTCAGACGGATTGATGGATGGAAGCCCTCCTGACCCGTTTTTCACTCGACTTTTATAATCATTTTGGAGAAATTAAAAAGCTCCAGCCTTTGCAATGAAACTGTTGCCAAACATTTTCTTTAATTATTTCTGATTGCCTTAAGTGTGGCACAGTGTATATAAATAATAATGTAGAAGTAATTGCATCTTCCCCTGACTGATACCTTTGTACACAGAGATTCTTTAAAATCTTTTTGGCACTAGTGGCGTTTATTGAACAGTAACTTGACAGGAATGAAAGCACATAGGGAAGATGAAGACTTGCAGCAAATCGATCGAGACCAGGAATCGAACCAGGACAACGTCGAGGACTATGGCATCTATACTAACTACTAACTGAGCCACCCAGCGCCCCGTACACTGGGATTCCTCTGAGCATTCGTAACCTATCCGCTAACTACGGCTTTAGCCAAATGATCCTAATGTAGAAACATTAAGCAAATCGAACTTGGACCGAATCAAGTCTACTATGAATCAACTAATGTTTACGCAACACAGATTAAGTAAAAACTAAATAGTTTTCAACTCAAACCTAAGTCACAGTCTTTTAAGAACCTAAAAGAATAACATTTAGTTTGTCAGATGCGAAAAGAAAAAAATATTTTATGATATAATTTGGTGTTTTAACCTCAAAGCTCCAAGTTTCAGCGCTACCGAGATAGTCAGTCAGGTTTTCATAATAGTGAATAATGATAATAGTGAGCGCCCACAACAGTAAAGTGAAAGAGGCCTCCAGTTGGTCTCCCACATGCTATTGTTCACCTATAATACCACACTAACCATTGAAAGTCTAATCTCTTTCAGAACAAACATGCTGATGGTCGATCCTGGCCAGCATGAGGCTCAGTTTCTCTTTGGCATTCTCTTCAGATTATTGAAGCAAATACGAGCAGCCTTGGAAGAAGTTGCTGAAAACTTAAAACATTAATCATGTGAAAAGCAAAGCTGTATTAGACCTGACTGGCTCTGTTCCGCCTTCTTTGATGGACAAACGTTTCCTGTGAGTTTGCGGGTAAAATAAAAATAAATAATTTTACCAGATATGGACAGCATCTCTACAACAGAGTATCATGAATAATTTTAGTCAAGACAATAATATTTTTCTTAAGAGAAAAATACAACCGTAATGAAGGTCAGAAGAGCATGAATTATCTTTAGATAATTCATCGTTCATCGTTTTATTTTTAGAGAGCCGCTCTAATGAATGAACTTAGGGTCCATTTTGACCAAATCATTAAATCCAGCTGGCCAGCTGTAGTGAGAAGAAGAGCAAACATTTTTGTAGATGAAAAGTCAATATTTGCAGGTGTGTTTCACTTTGATGATGTAACGTTCTGTTGTGGTTCAGGTTATTTTTTCAGTTTAGCCACTTTTCTGTCTTAGGATTTATTTGTTTTCTTGTTTTGTATTGGATTTATGCTTAGCCTGTTTTAGTCTTTGTTATTAGTTTTTATTTTAGCTCGTGTCTGTTTAGTCTTTGTCTTTCTACCTTAGGTTCTACCTTAGGTTTATTGTCTTTTAGTCTGTATGCTCCTTTTATCACCTCCACCTGGTTTGGTTAATTAGTCCCGCCCTGCTCTCCTGTTCCGTTCGCCTATTTAAGCCCGCCTTAGTTTTCTGTTTGTTGCCAGGACGTCTTGTGTTATCCTCACCTGCAGTCTACTCGGTAAGAGCACTTCACTCTTGTCTGTTTTAGTTTAGCCTGCCTGCCAGTTTTGCCCGGTCAGTTTTCTGCTTCCCTGTTTTTGGAGTTTGTTTATGGTCCCTTTTGATTCCGTTGCTTGTCTGAAGCCAGCTCTTTTTGCCTCCTGGAGTTTTTGTTAATAAACCCCTTTTTTAAGCATCAGCTCTGTGTCCGGCTAACATTTGGGTTCTTCCTTTACCATTCATTACATTACGTCCTGGCCTAAGAGTAAACCCAAAGCCGACACGTTTTCTCCTTTCTGGAGGAGCTATGCTCACGCAGACCGGCGCTCCACTCACCTCCCACACTCAAAGCAGATGTTCACCGGACTTCCCCTGTCAGTCCACCTCACCGTCGTTCATCCCGGATCCGGACTTTTTTCTGGAGGTCGATGCCGAGATGATCTGGGAGCTCCGTCCCGACTTATTCCCTGAGTCGGGCCCGTTTCCCTCTCCTGACGCGGAGGCGCATGAATCTTCGCTGGCGGTTCCGTCCCGTCGGGAGGAATCGGCATCCCCGCTAGGTCCGCCGTCCCGCCGCCGGAGAAGAGGACGGCGGCTTGTGGACCAGTCCTCCAGCTGTTCTGAGCAGCGGTCAGCCGAGCCAGTTCAGCCTCGATCGGCCGTTGCTTCCCAGCCCTTGCCGGCTGCATCTCCGGCGTCTTCAGCCACTTCCTGTCGAGCAGACCGGAGTCCTCCACTTCCCTATCCTGTTCCGCCCACAGCTCCTCCTAGTGGTGCTGCAGAAGATGACCATAGATCTTTGGAGGACAAGATAAGATCTTTTGCTCCCATCATTAAACGCCTCAGGGAAGCTCTTATCTACCAATATTCAGTGGGTTTGGAGGAGAAATTAAAGGAGGTGGAGGGGCATTATGCCACAGCTCTCAGGGCTTTCTACAGCCGCCCTGTTTCTGTCCCCGAGGGTCCGGCCGACGCCTCGGCCCCTGTTTCTGTCCCCGAGGGTCCGGCCGACGCCTCGGCTACTGAATCCATTATGGAGGACCCGCCTCCGCCCAAGTCTCCAGAGGGGGTTCTGGAGAACCCGCCTCCGCCCAAGTCTCCAGAGGGGGTTCTGGAGAACCCGCCTCCGCCCAAGTCTCCAGAGGGGGTTCTGGAGAACCCGCCTCCGCCCAAGTCTCCAGAGGGGGTTCTGGAGAACCCGCCTCCGCCCAAGTCTCCAGAGGGGGTTCTGGAGAACCCGCCTCCGCCCAAGTCTCCAGAGGGGGTTCTGGAGAACCCGCCTCCGCCCGTCAGCAACAAGTCGACCCAGGAGGGTCAGCCGCCGTCCGGCGTGGACGTGTCGACCCAGGAGGGTCAGCCGCCGTCCGGCGTGGACGTGTCGACCCAGGAGGGTCAGCCGCCGTCCGGCGTGGACGTGTCGACCCAGGAGGGTCAGCCGCCGTCCGGCGTGGACGTGTCGACCCAGGAGGGTCAGCCGCCGTCCGGCGTGGACGTGTCGACCCAGGAGGGTCAGCCGCCGTCCGGCGTGGACGTGTCGACCCAGGAGGGTCCGCCCAAGCCCCGAGGTCTGACCCAGGCGGGTCCGTCGCCGACTTGCGACGTGGGGACTCAGGGGGGTCTGCCACTGGTCCACGACGCGGTAACCCAGGGAGGTCCGGCCCTGCTCCGTGGTGGTTGGATCCAGGAGGGTCTTGGTGGCCGTGTCTTCTGTCGGGGCAGAGGAGGATTTAGAGATCTTCGGGCTCCTCTTCGGATTGGTCGCCCCCTAGGGCCTAGTAGGGGGTCCAAGACATCCAGGTCCCAGAAGGATCCAAGAACCTACAGGCTCCCCCAGAGGCGCCTACCTCCACTCTCTAAACCTGACAGCCAGCTCTCGGAGTTCCTGTTCTGGCTGTCACTTCCAGAGACTGTCCAGAGACTTATGAGGCTTTTCTTTTTTAAGGGACTGGTTTCATCCTCAGAAGCCTGTAGCCCGGTGCCTCCCGAAGCCTGTGGCCCGGTGCCTCCCGAAGCCTGTGGCCCGGTGCCTCCCGAAGCCTGTGGCCCGGTGCCTCCCGAAGCCTGTGGCCCGGTGCCTCCCGTTGCCTGTGGCCCGGTGCCTCCCGTTGCCTGTGGCCCGGTGCCTCCCGTTGCCTGTGGCCCGGTGCCTCCCGTTGCCTGTGGCCCGGTGCCTCCCGTTGCCTGTGGCCCGGTGCCTCCCGTTGCCTGTGGCCCGGTGCCTCCCGTTGCCTGTGGCCCGGTGCCTCCCGTTGCCTGTGGCCCGGTGCCTCCCGTTGCCTGTGGCCCGGTGCCTCCCGTTGCCTGTGGCCCGGTGCCTCCCGTTGCCTGTGGCCCGGTGCCTCCCGTTGCCTGTGGCCCGGTGCCTCCCGTTGCCTGTGGCCCGGGGCCTCCCGTTGCCTGTGGCCCGGGGCCTCCCGATGCTAAACTCCTGTCAAGTTTTTGTTTTGTCATCAGGGGGGGCCTGGACCATCGAGGCCTTCGCCCACCAAGGGGCCTGGACCGTCGTCGCCTCCGCCCTCGTAGGGCCCTGCTCTGTTGCCGACCGCCAGACTTCCTGACCCGCCGGGGCCGTTTCCCGGGACGACCGCCGGACTTCCTGACCCGCCGGGGCCGTTTCCCGGGACGACCGCCGGACTTCCTGACCCGCCGGGGCCGTTTCCCGGGACGACCGCCGGACTTCCTGACCCGCCGGGGCCGTTTCCCGGGACGACCGCCGGACTTCCTGACCCGCCAGGGCCGTTTCCCGGGACGACCGCCGGACTTCCTGACCCGCCGGGGCCGTTCCCCGGACGACCGCCGGACATCCGGCCACTTTGACTATTTGGGATTCTGTTTAGTTTGGATTCGCCCTTAGAGGGTTGTTTTCTGTTTTGGGACTTGTGTTTTGGATTTTGTTTTTCTTTTTCAGATTCTGACCCTCCAGCCTGTGGCCCCCTCCACCCGCCCGGTCGGACTTTTATTTTGTTTTCTTTGTACTTTTAGAGACGGTTAAGGGCGTCTAGAATCCGCCCTTGAGGGAGGGGCTCTGTAACGTTCTGTTGTGGTTCAGGTTATTTTTTCAGTTTAGCCACTTTTCTGTCTTAGGATTTATTTGTTTTCTTGTTTTGTATTGGATTTATGCTTAGCCTGTTTTAGTCTTTGTTATTAGTTTTTATTTTAGCTCGTGTCTGTTTAGTCTTTGTCTTTCTACCTTAGGTTCTACCTTAGGTTTATTGTCTTTTAGTCTGTATGCTCCTTTTATCACCTCCACCTGGTTTGGTTAATTAGTCCCGCCCTGCTCTCCTGTTCCGTTCGCCTATTTAAGCCCGCCTTAGTTTTCTGTTTGTTGCCAGGACGTCTTGTGTTATCCTCACCTGCAGTCTACTCGGTAAGAGCACTTCACTCTTGTCTGTTTTAGTTTAGCCTGCCTGCCAGTTTTGCCCGGTCAGTTTTCTGCTTCCCTGTTTTTGGAGTTTGTTTATGGTCCCTTTTGATTCCGTTGCTTGTCTGAAGCCAGCTCTTTTTGCCTCCTGGAGTTTTTGTTAATAAACCCCTTTTTTAAGCATCAGCTCTGTGTCCGGCTAACATTTGGGTTCTTCCTTTACCATTCATTACAGATGATACATTTCTGTTTCAAATTTCTGTGTAAATATTTCAAATCATGGTATTTTTACCCAAGGTTATCGTACCAGGAGAATCCCATACCGGCCGATGGCTAGTTCCATAGTGCATGAGTTTTATATGTTATTTGAGATTAACCCAAAAAGGGAATCTTACAGATGGGCCCTTGATGTCGCGTCAGCGTTCTGTTGCATTGGCTTTGAAGTTGCCAGCTTTGCTGCAGAGCATAACAAAAGTGTTTTTGCTGGAGGTTTACTTTCCCGATAAATGTTTAATCCAGAATCTTGGGCGTAACATCAAATTAAATGTGTTGCAGCAAAACAAAGTCTTGACAAAAACCTCCTGGCTAACGGTATTCCTCAAAGAAAATATGATAGAAAATAGATACATTTTGGTTTCTGAGTGACTGGCATATAATATAAACCTCAGCTCTCGCCTCCGTTATTGTTTCAGCCAGGCTGCAGTCACTGCAGCCTGGCTGTACTCTCTTAGTTTCTTTAGAAAGCAAATAAAGCATAGGTGCGTCCGTTTAGGCCATTTTCTCCACAGCCCCTCATTGATAGACAGCTGCCTTCCGCCAGTGTGTCTGTCTTTGACTGACAAATAAAGTGGTGAGAAGCAACAGTGATGCTTCGCTAAGACAGCTGGTCAATACCGAGGTGTCTCAGTTCATGTGTCAAATCACAGGCTGGCGGGCGGCTTTGACACGTGGCATGTTTGTCCGTGTAACCCGTGGGGTGCCTGTGTGTAGCTGGAAGGCCTCGTGGGACGCAGCTGAGGACGGAAAATGCACATCCTGCAGAGGCTGGGCTGAAACTCTTCAGTCACCGTTACGTAAGGCAGGAAGGATTGTTGCCTTGTCCCCGTATGACTGTGGGGGAGAGTGGGCAGAGTCGTTTGTGTGTTTTCCTCACCCAGTGGGAAGCTGATCTGATCACACATGCCCAGGAGTTGACCAAAGAACACCTTGTTCTCTGTTGGTAAGAGACCCAGCTCGTTCATTCTGAAACGTTGAGACAAATACAATTAGCTCGGTCCCTGAGACACGTGCTGACCAGGGTGATACGTTTGAAATGCTTTAAACAGTGCATTTAGTGAGAAACCTAATCTTACCTTGTTAGGGTGTATTTTACTGTATCCTCGTTATGAGAAGCAACCATAACATTGGCCTTTCTGTTAAGAGCAATCTCGTCCAGCACATAGCTCAAGCACCTTGCCAAAGGACAAATGAAAACAAGCAGGGATTGGCTGCAACATTTATTTAAAACACTTATGTGCTTCCTGTGAAAATGCAGCTCTTGTCAGAAGTTTACATACACCATCAACATGGTCATAATTGGAGCGTACAAGGGGGAAAAAATGACGTATCATTGTAAAATATTGTGAATTCGATATCAACGGATTTTAAGCCACATTTTCCACACTATTCCATTTATTTCCGATTTCCACAGTGGCTCCACTGCTTCCTTATGCCTCTGCAGCTTAGTCACTAACATCTACACAAGGGCGTGGGCGTAAAAGGCAGTGAAACTCTATCCAAATTGCCAAAAATATCACTGGAAAGCAGAGCTTTAATCCAAAGCAACGGAAATAAAGCGGCTTCCAAATATTGCATTCAAGTGCTCCTTTGCTTTCCCTGAAACTGATGTTTGTCATTTGATATGTTTTGCTGCTTTGGTGATAATAGTTTTGGGCTTTTAATGATGCGCTTTTTCCAGGGCGGGATGATTAACTGGAACACCAACCTGTGTCCGCGTTTGTAGTGTAGTGGAACGGGTAGCTGATAAATGTCTCCCTGCAGCTCACACACAATGCATGATCAATATCAGCATAGACGCCTGAACAATGGTCTCTGCTCCCCCGTTTCCTGCCTCCAAGTCTCACTTAGCTTTCATTGTCACTTTTTAAACTAGCAAGCCAAGTTTGCAAGTATTTATTTATTTTTTTTGTGAGGCACATTATGCAATACTTACATTCATCTTTTTAGTGAAATGTAAGTTTCGACCCTAGTTTTGATGTAAGAAATTCAGTTCCAAGAGAGCAGATATAGTCAGTTGAAAGCTTGTAACAGATGAGGGAACAAGCCATGGCTCACACCTGTGGTACATCCTGCTGGTAGTTGCATAGTCAGGGTTAATTGGGTCTTCATACTGCAACTCTTTCGCTCTCTCCCGCTCCTGATACATGTATGCTCCACGCACCAGCTTAGCAGCAAAGCACCAGCCCTCCCTTTTGGACAGCTCTATGTCCATTGTTACATTTTTATAGGCTTCCTGAAGAATGTAAATGGAAGAAAAAGTGAGATTTTGTTTATGTTTTCATGCCTCTATACCTCTAGAGCTCTACGTATGATATTATAACAGTTTCCAAGAAACTTATTTGGCAAACACATAAAAGTTGCAGTGTTTCTGCATGTTGGAAATGATTTATATGTTTAGTTATCTGGCTTTGTTACCCTGCTGAGTCTGACCTTAAGGTAGCACTGGTAGGTGTTGAAAACAACGGGCTTCTCTCTGTTGTAGATCCTCTGTGAATCCAGTGTAAGTTTGCTGATAGCTGGCTGGAAGTAGGTTTGCTCTGCATCCACCATCAAGCGAACGCCATTTTCCACGGCACACTGTAACATGATATTTGTCATTGAAATGACCTACTTCTAATCTCAGCGTTGTATGTTACCAAAATAATCCAGATTTGTGTTCAACAAGAATTAGTTGTTTTTACTGTTTTGACTATAAAAATGCACAAAATGGTTAAAAGATTCCATACAGTTCCAGACTTTGGCAATTATTTGTTAATTTTTACATCGACCAAAGAAATCTTTTCTATGACTTTACAGCCTATGTCTCTAAAAAGGTGTGAGTTTAAATGCAGAACCTGAAAAACATGATCGTAAGGGAAGGCATGGATGGACGGACACACTATTAAGACAACGGTACAAGAAAAGTCTGAAAATAAATGTTATGTTCCTACCAGTTTCCAGTTGTGGATATGTATGAAAACTAATGTATTTATAAGCTAATTCCATGTGTTTTTTCAAACTACATAGGAACCACACACACACACACACACACACACACATATATATATATATATATATATATATATATATATATATATATATATATATATATATATAGTCATTGTCCAATTTGCACGCAAAAGCACACAGATTTATACAATGACAGGTTTAACAGTCACTGTAAGCTGAATTAGGGTGATTAAATAATGTGTACTTTTCCCTACAGCACAATTTCAATACTTTATCTGCATTAATAATAGGACCACTGTAATAAAAAACACAAAAAGGTTGCACAAAACTGTAAATATATTGATATTGCTCAAAAACGCCACATTTGCAAAAACTTTGTACATCATGATTCTGATTACCTTTGCTAGTACATCAAGGCGCTGCAATATCCTCTTTAACTGATTCTCCTCCTCTACTGTGAACTTTGGCATCAGAGGCTCCAGTTTACCCAACTGTGGAAACAGCAAGCAGAGACTAAAACATGGACAATAAAAAATGCAACAGTAAAGCGTAACATTAGCACTTCATGCTTTATCTGCCCATCCATTGTGTGTTGTTTAAGAGGCAATAAAGGTTGGAACAGGAGTAGCTCTATGAACTCTGAACTCTTACATTTTTAAATCAGTTTAATTTAGAACAGGGATCACCGACCTTTTAGAAGTCGAGAGCTACTTCATTGGTACTATGTCATACGAAGGGCTACCTGTACTGACCTTTGAACTGGAAGAGTCCAAGCTCACCTTAACTTTATGTAATAAAAACATATTTTTAATGCATTTATCATTTTAAATCTATGTAAATACAAGTATGATTAAAAAGGAAGAGCAACTAAATAAAATAAAATTTTAGAGGCAGCTCCCTGGAGGGTTGTTCTATTTTTTTAACAGGCTAGAGGGCACCACATATGGTCCTTGGGGGCTACCTGGTGCCCACGGGCACCATGTTGGTGACCCCTGATTTAGAATATTGTCAAAAATGCCATTTATTCATCAGTCTGATGAATAAATGAATAAAACCTCCAGTTAAAGAAGGTTTTTTTAATTTTTTTGCCCTTTGGTATTTAATGTTTTTTTTTCATCTTCACATGTTGTCACCTAAACACGTTTTACCTTAGTTAACTTTCATTGGTTTTAAAAAGGGAAAATGTTTATTTAGCTTCGGTAATGAGCCCTATTTATTTTGCAATCTGTATTTGGGTATGGCACAACTCTGTTGCTTTGCAGTAAGACGTTCCAGGGTCCAAACCCCAGCCTGGCGTTTTTCTGCATGGAGTTTTCATGTTCTCTCTGTGCATGCGTGGGTTCTCTCCGGGTACTCCGGCTTCCTCCCACAGGCCAAAAACATGACTGTTAGGTTAACTAGTCCCTCCAAATTTCACTTAAGTGTGGGTCTTAAAAAGTCAGATTGTTTAGTAGAACACTGTTTATTCAAGAAAAAGTCAATGTGCTGCCAATAACAAAATGGTGTATAGAGATGGTTTATGAGAAATGCCAACACTGGGCTGTATATTGGTGCTAAATAAGGGAACTGAAGTAAATTTGTTACAGAGCTGCAAAGTTAATTCACATCACAGGTTTTTGGTAAATGTTTTGTTAAATAATGTACCCGCTTTGAAAATGACTTTGCAGTGACTGACAAATTTAAATGCTTGTTGCAAAAGCACTAAATCTGTTTGAGTGCTGCTGGCAACAAATATCTTGCTATACCTTTTATACATATCAGGTTTGCAATAGAGGGTAACTGATAAATTAGCCATTGAATCTAATGAATAAAGTGCTTTAAAGCATTTTACTATCTCTTTACTAAATTGTGTTTGAAGTGTTGTGTTTCCAGGCAATGTTTTTCAAAGCATTATGCTCATCTGACCTTTACATTTGGAACAAAAAGCAGGTCTGGTATCCTCGCTCTGTCATCTATTAGACTGTTCCAGTCAAGGATGTCCATGCATCTGTTGAGGATGAAAATGGAAGACTTTTACATAATTGCATTAAGGTATGACAATAATGGTTGTGTCTTCTTTTTTTTCAGTTTTTTAGCTATTATTGTAAAACGATGCTTGTTTTCTTACAGACGTGAATAATCCAGCAAAACAAACCTCATGTAAAGACAAGGTGTCTTCTACATATGGACGTGTTCATATGTAGAAGACATGTAGTGTTCACATATTCAGTGTGTGTGCTTACCCTGCTGATTCCCCTTTCTTTCCAGTAAACCAGCTATGGAAGTCGCCTTTTGCACCCAGTCTTATCATCAGTTCCTGTAATCACAAAAACAGCAACATTTCTAGGGCCTCAAACAGTGTGTGGGATCCCTACTAAAATTGTGGGAGTGCACACAAGCCATGCACTTTCTGTGCATCCAAAGGACAGAAGATGTTATACACATGCACATCGTCCCCTTATAAATCACAGTGCTTGTGGAAATGAGCACACTTGGATTAGGTTTTATATCCAATTAATGATCAATACAAAGCGCCTCAAGAATGCTAATGAAAAGTTATGTGCCTGCAGATTTCTGACTGCCCAGAGACGTTGAGAGGAAAATGTATTTATCAGATACAGACATCTGGGTGCTAACAGGTGAGTTTGCCGTAAGCCAAAATATGTTTTTTCCTCCTGCTCTTTCTATCTAGCAGCATGCGTTTGTGCAAAAGTATAAAAGCAAATAAATGACACTTAAGGCTGCAGAAGCTGAAAGAATAATATCCTGCATTCCTATAAAAACAAGATGAGTGTAACTCGACTCTACAAGGTTTTCTATTTTATTTGGATATCATCATGTACTTTAAAACATGTTTATTAAAAAAAGCTGTTTAAAATCCAGAATTCAACATGCAAGGGCACTTTTTTGTTTGTAACCATTTCCACTACAGCACTGTGTTCATGTCAAGTCAACCAGAAAGAGCTGACCTTTGACATAGGGGTGGGATATGAAGAAAATCTAATATCACGATATCTTTGGGCTATATCACGATACACGATATATCACGATATGTTCAAATAACCTTGAAAAACAAATGTTTTTAGCCACATAGTGCCTAAGGTTGCATTGGTATATCTCAAATTAACGTGTACATTTTTTTTGTTTGAAAAATGTATTGCAAAATAAAAATGTATTTAAAATGTTTAATTTTAGCCATTTTTTAACCACAGCCGTACATAGAAGCTTTTCACAAATTACAATATTGTCACATTAGAGCTCTTTCGTGGTCATCACTGGACCTTAAAAAACAGAACATCCCAGCGGCCAAAAGGAACACCAAGGAAAAATCTGAAACAGACATAAAAATTTGTATAATAAAAATGTGACACTCCCAAAAACAAAAGCTTGTATTGTGACTATAAAATCAACTGACCAGTCGCAGCTACATATTCAGAGCATCTCAAAAATATTTCCATTGCTCTTTAGGCGCTGGGAAATTTTAAACAAGAAACGTTTTTTCTGTCATATTGGATGGATTTAGTAAAAGAAGATGCCAGTTTCAACTGTTTTACAGCTGGTTTAATTAAAGTTTAATTAATAATTCAGTGTGTGGGGGGGTGTCGACACGCGGAGTTTACAAGACTCTTCATTTTGCACTGGATGACTTTTTAGGTGGAACAAACATGTGCTACTGCTACCTTTTGTGGCAATGGTGTTACGGCATGTTTTGCAAATTACCGCATTTTGTTCGACATCCTTCTTGTGAAATCCAAACCACTGCCATATTATTGACCCAGTGCTCTTTCTCTTCAGACTCATTTTCTTATTTACCTGAAACGCCCGCTGTCGCCATAGTTCTCGCTGTCTAGTCAACGTAAGTAAGCGCACGGGTTTCTTTGTGTGTGTGCGCGCCAGAACTCTTTCTGGTTTGGAGGAGTTTGTAGTCCAACTTGTCTTATACTGTATCTTGACCTGCAGCTACTATTCCACTGCAATGTGCTTCCCTCTTTCTCTCTAATGTTTTTTTTTTTTTCATGTGCAGCACTTTGAATCGTGTTACTGAAAAGTGCTTTATAAATAAACTGGCCTTGCCTTACTCGATTAATCGTCAGAATTGATAGAATACTTAATTACTAAAACGATTGTTAGCTGCAGCCCTAATCCAATTGTCTCTGGGCTCAATGCAGAAGGAGAAGGAAAAAAGAGCCCTACCTGCAGCTGTGTCAGCTCCAGCCTCTGCTCCAAGGCCTCCATGCCATCTTTACCCTGCTGTGAGGCCAGGAATGTGAAAAATCGCCCCCATTTCATGAGAACCTCAGAGAACTGGAGCTTTGCGAAACGAAGGGGAAAAAGAGATCTCAGTCGTCTCCTCTCCTGCTGCTATTCCCCGAGCTAGACGGTCACACTGAGCTTTAAATCATCATTTACGGCTTACCAGAAGCTGGGGTCGTCCTAGTGCAGTCATTTTGATTGCAGAAAAGCCATCAATGGAACTCTCACCTATGGAGAGGAAATGATTTGGTTCTGATGTAAATAGATTTGCTGGAAAACAATTTATAAACAAGTCAATAAAAGATATTACAAAATTATGGGATTCTATTTAAATTCATGACTTCAATTAAATAGAACGAAACCAACTTATCTTTGAGATGTATCAATGATTTAGGTTACCCACCGGCTGCTTTGATACACTTCATGAAGGTTTCCATATGCTGGTCACATTTGGCCTCATCAGCATAGAAATACGTGCTGGCTCTGATCGCCTCCCCCTGACTGTCACCCAACTGCTTGCCTGCGCCACGGTTTCTCTCTCTGTAGTCCTCGCCTGGGGAGGAGAACAAATTTGCATGCCTATTTCTTCTAATTGCATCATGTGCTGTGTACACAAATGAGAACAAAACAAGGCAGCTTACCTATGCTCCCGTCCCCTACAGCGGAAATGCATGAGCTGAAATAGGAGTGTCGAGAAAAAGTGGTTAATTTGCTGAGAATTGGGGCAACATCAGAAGAGTGAGTTGCATCAGAGCCAGGGAACTGGCACGTCTTCGCGAACGGTTTTGGCCTTGTGGCACGCCGTGGACTATCATTGTGTTTGATGACCTTAAACACTGTATGCGGAACATCCTTTCCGTCTGATGCTGACCCTCCAGGGGGCCTTGAAGCATCACTCTTCACTTGACCTATTCCCCCTCCTCGCCACAAGGCAGCAGAGGAAGCTGATATAAACAAGCAGCTGACTTAACAGCATCAGAAATTCAAGAAGAGCTGATGGGAGCTGTCTGCGTTTACCACTGCAAGCTTTTGACAAGGGATTTAAAAGTTGAAAATTGGATCATGCTGCAAAAACAATAGAAGTAAAGAAAATGTTGTTTAAAGCCCGTTTTAATTGATTTAGGTTGCAATAAACACAATTCTCTAGTCTGTTGCAATTGTTTTTAGTCTTGTTTAATATGCACTTAGAGTAAATTGGTTAGAAACCAAGAGGATGGCGTTTCATAACAGAAACCAGTTTCATAAAATTAAATAATACTGACAATATGCACAGTATAGTATTTTATTATGATTGAGTACTGCTGTCCGAAATTGAAACAATATTTAGATTTGTTGCTTTATCAATTACAAAAACATAATGTTTTAATGTCTGCTTTAATAATCAGAATTATTTTTACACAAACAATGCATCTTGCCCATTACGGAGGGTTTCTCCTTCTTAAATTAACCCAGGGTTTTTTCTCTTCCTCATCTCCCCCTTTTCCAGCTCATCAAGGATCTTAGAGTGTTGCCCTCTGGTCAAAGAATAAGTCCAGAAATAAAATTGGAAAATAAAACTAGAAAGTAGCTGCAAGTTGCAATTATTTTTTAAATGAAATTCCATTTAAAAAATAATTGCAACTTTTGCTTTTTCAAGTTTTTGAAAAAGCATTTTGCCATTTGTTTTTGCAATTTTGTTGCACTTAAATGTTTTAGATTGTCAAACCAATTTTATTATCAAAGATAAGAGTGAATAAAAAATATAATTTGCAAATAATGATTTCATTTATTAATGGAAAAAAAATATATCCTGTTTAAAAATATGACTGAATTAACTGTGATTGAAACACATTTCCTTTGTTTGATTTCACTCGCAATACCCAGGCATTGACTCCCTGCCAGACCCGTATCACCGAAATAGAACCTGTGACAACCTGGAGTAGCCTAAAAGACCTGAAAAAGCAACATATCATGGGAGGCCCCTCAAAACCTCCTCCAAAAGTTCAAAAAGAGACCAAGACTAACATGAAAAGCACTTCAGGTCTCAGTTGCTTCAATTAAGGTCAGTGTCAAACAAAATAAAAGATTAGGGCCAAACATGAATTAAGAGAGTTCTGCAAAGAATGGGCCAAAAAATATCCACAGTAAAAGACTGGTTGTTGTTATTTCAACTTTTAACTTTTTACTCTGTCATAATTTTCTCTTCATAGTAGGTACACATGGTCTGGCGTTCTGTTAGCTGTGACATCATCCAGGGGAGATGATCATCCGCTATTACCATGTAATATAGAAAGGATTCATGTGTGCTTCTGTGCTTTTGTGTCTCTGCTCTGTTTTCTCTAATCCTCAGTCGGTCGAGGCAGATAACTGTTCACACTGAGCCTGGTTCTGGTTCGCTGGAGGTTTTCCTTCCCGTTAAAGGGGAGTTTTCCTCTCCACTGTCACTTCATGCTTGCTCAGTATGAGGGATTGCTGCAAAGCCATCAACAACGCAGACGACTCTCCCTGTGGCTCTACGCTCTTTCAGGAGGAGTGAATGCTGCTTGGAGAGACTTGATGCAATCTGCTGGGTTTCCTTAGATAGGAAACTTTTTGACCAATCTGTCTGATTTGATTGAATTTGACTTTGTAAAGTGCCTTGAGATGATAACTTATGTGTTGTGAATTGGCGCTATGTAAATTGAATTGAATTGAACTGGTTATCAGTTTTCCCTTGGTTACCACCAAGTATGGCAGTTATTAGCTTTAGGGGGTAATAATTCTTTCCACATAAGGTTGGTTTGTTTAGAAAGCTTTTTTTTCACCTTAATAAATTAAATCAGACTTTGCATGCTTAATTTTGTTTAATCAGATAACCTGTCTGATATTAAAACCTGAAACATTTAACTGCGACAAAAAAAAAACGACAAATCTGTAAGAGCCACGTACTTTCTCACAACACTGTAACATAAGATAAGTAGGTCATGATGGAGGTAATGGCATTCGACAAAAAGTAAAACACCGGGGATCTTCTTTATGTCACAAGTTGACACAGTAGTCAGCCGTCACTCTACATCAACCTAAAATTACATTGCCTGAAAAGCGTATACTTCCTTCACCGTTTTTTGACCTTTTAAAATCTGAGACGTCACACAAGATATAAAAGGTCAGCTTTTCTGCTCAGTGTAATATGATAAATAAATCTGACAAGTTGGTTTTTCTGTCTTACGTCTAAGAGAGGCTCATGAAAATGTTTCCTTTTAGTTACACAACTGATTCAAGTAACTATGCAGTAGGCAGAGCTGTCTATATTTAATCGTGGACTGTGAAAGTGTTCTAATTATTCTACATATGCATGAACGCCCAGAGCTAAGAGTGAAGCAGCATTGCTGCTGTCGAGAGACAGTGGTTGCATAAGGATATTACTGTCATCCAAGTTAACACATGAGGAGGGAGATCAGATAGTTGCTGCCTTGTGCTGCCCATGTGACTGAATGCCAAACAAGTGACCAAATACTGCCAGTCCAGATGGGGTGCCCACAAACGTGCCAGGAAATCATCATAATCTTAATTTTTCCACAGTCCTCACCCTAATCTTACCAATTGAGGTGAATTGTTGCATTCACCCTTTTTGCCTTACATTTCATCAAAGTTAACTGAAAGTACATTTAAAACACAATTTCAGAGGGAATATTGTTTCTGTCCTATGCAGTATTAGTTATAATGTAAAGAAATGCAAGAAATGTTATACTCCTTCTCTTTCTGCTGAGCTTCCGTTTGGCTGATGTCCTCCTCAACACTGTAGTCCAGGACAGAGCCAACGCCAAAAGCCTGGTTCTTCTGGATCAGAGGTTTGATGGAAACGTGATCCTCCCCAGCGACGAACTGGCCATAAAAGGTCATCTTCATGAGCTGATCGAAAACCTTCTGGCCCAGAACTTTCTGACCAAGATCCATTATCTAGGCAAAAAGGAGAGACCGTTACTAAAGTCTTAGAGAATGGGAAACCGATAGTGACAGTACGGTGTATCATCTGTCAGAATAGTACTGAACCCATGCGACTCAATGACAGACTTATGGCTTGAAATGTTTTGAGCTAACCTGACGATGCAAGCTATTGTGAAATAAGTAACAATTAAAAGAACAAGAAAGTAGAATGAAACATGAGACTATTGGCTAAAATGTAAAATTAGAAAAGCATTGGGTTAAATTGGTTTAATATCAGTCAATACCTTAAAGGTATTTTAAAAGTACAAACTATCTGGTAAAGTTGTAAACTGATTTGTTGACAAACCAGCAGATCCAGCCAGATGCAACTTTTTCCACGTTTATTGAAAAAAATAGTATTGAAATTAACATAATGCATCCTATTTTTTGTCAGTGGCTGGACAAACTACTCACTGTCTGAGGTTTATGGTTTAAATGAACCCAAAGCAGAAGGACATTAACATAGTTTAGTTAAGTATTCGCTACATTATCCCACGCCACACTATCGCTGGGATATTTATACGCATTGTCAAAAGAATCACACTAACATTGTGCAGCCCTAATTCTAATAATTAAAATCATTTTTATTGAGCTAAATGTGTCCTTTGTATTGATCTAGGACTCAGTTGTTTGTTTTTCTTTGACAACTCGGACAACTTTTAAAATGGCAGGCTAAAACTGGAGGGCACAAGATAAAATTCTTAGCAACAGTCCGACCACAGACAGTCTGTTTCTCATCTTTTTTGCACTAAGAATGACTCGACATGTTAGAAATGTAGTTTTCCTGTATTTTATTTACTGACGAACGTCAACATTAAATGACTGATGGTAATAAAAGCTGTTTTTATTTCCATACCCATACACAATTACCATTTATTGAACACAATCTAGTCATCTGCTAAAAAGATAAAAAGAATTGTGCATGTGGACAGAAACATTGGCGCATACAGCACCCCGTAAGCTCTTGGTCTGCTGAACAAATAGTTTGCATTGTGAAACACAGACTGCAGAGGGCTTGGCATGCAAGGACAGGTTGTAATTTGATTCAAGGTTGTCCTGCAGGATGTCTGGCTGGTTAGCTGTCAGGGACACCACAACAGTCTCTAACAGGTATACAGCGGTTTTAGTTTATTGTTCAAACTTGACATTTTGTTTATTGGTAACAGCACTAATTGGTTATTACAGCTATAAATATTTGTGTGAAGACAAATTTATCAGCACCTGCTATTTAATACATCATAATTAGGCTACTGTGTCAAAGTAATGCCTGCAGACGGTAGTTAGCAGTAGGCCGGGTGTGTCTGCCAATTACTCCCTATGAAGTTTAGAGTCATCCTTCTAATCTGTTGTTATAGGCCTACGAGTATGATAAATAGATTGTACACACATTTATTGTTAATATAAATCAGTCTGAATCTGCTGAATTTGAACTACAATTTCTAGAAACAGGCTGATTACCTCTTTATTGTTATCAACCAGGAAGTTATAGGAACAAAGTTTGAAAACCACCAAACTTCTCAGGAGCTCTAATGAGTCTTTGCTCCTGTAAGCCTCCTGGCTTCGCTCAAAGTCTACGGAGATTCTGTTAGCGGCGGAGGAAAGGTCGGCGCCGTCTCCTGCTGCCTCCCCATACTTCCCAGGAGACTGCAGCGGGGCCGAGGCCCGCCGAGCTCCGCTTCGGCTTCTGGCACGGCCCGCCGTCTCCGGCCGGGCCGTCGAGCTGGAGGTGACGGTGGACCGGAGTCTTCGGTGGGATAAAAACCGCTGCAAGTGAATCTCGGCATTTGCCCGCGTCGGGGCTGGCAAGGTTCTGACCCAAAACATCCGGTAGTGATGAGGCAGATGTGAGCGAAGTGTCAAAGTTTAGCGCACCATCTTCTTAGCTCCCGGCCGCTGGCACACGACGGTGTAAATAAACAGGAGGTGGAACTGTCAGAAGAGAGCCACCTGATTGGCGGAGAGGGCGTGACTCTCCCCTCCGCTTCAGAAGCTCAGCGCGGCGTTACCGCTTCTTCTCGGCTGAAGTTTCCATGAGCAGACACCTGCTGTTGCGCTTTTTCCACAAAAGCATGGGCGGTTCTAGACAGGGGCCAATAGGGGCCTGTGCCCCTATAAAACTGGTCAGGGCCACTGTTATGCATCTTTATTTTGCGCTTATTTTACATTATTTTGCATCATTATTTTCCACTACTAACATTGCCGAACTTTTATAACCCATTTAAATAGTAGCCTACACAACTGAACGTTTACTGCATTTTTGCACCATATTATTTTGCACTGCACCAAACTTTTTCATATTAATGCCTTTTGCGGCATCATTTTTGCACCATAAACATGGTTGAACATTCTTCTGCACATTGTTTTGCACACTGTTTTTCCCCTGCATTGTTACATTCTGATCACTGCTGCACTTTATATTGTAATGTTATCTTATTCCACCTGCAATCTCATTACACTGTCGTAAGCTGTATACAACGAAATTTCGTGCTGTATGCGCTCTGTACATGCAAAATGACAATAAAGTTGTCTAAGTCTAAGTGTTATGGACCCTGTACTAAAGACATAATACTGAATCAATTTCTTTTGATATGTGCTGGAACAGAAATTACATTTTGCCCCGTTTTGCCTGGTTTAAATATTTTGTTCTTTTCCCCCATGAAAAAAACAGTGAATCCCCCCACCCACCCCCCCACCCCCCCTTGGTCTAGAGCCGCCACTGCAAAAAGGTGTTTCCGGTGCTTAACCAGGGCGTGTTCTACAGCCAGTTCTTAACTGGTTCTGCAGGTGCCTCTACCTGAGAGCCAGAGAGCCACGTCATTCAACACGTCTTATTTTGATCCTACCCTTGTTTTACTCTGTGTTTTTTAAGGACTGTAAAGCATGGAGGAAATTGTAACTACACAAATTATATTATTTATCCTATTATCCCTGCAATATAGATGCCATGACATCACCACCCTTAAACCATCAATCATAATCAGCTGAGTACTATACAATTTTGTTCAATTATTTATCGTACGTTATGTTTGTATGTACCTTTTCCATAAATTAAGTTAAATGGCTTGAATATACAGTGATGTGAAAATGTTTTGCTCTACACAGACGTCTTCTCTTTCCGCTTTTTTGTTACCCTTATTGAATGTATGGCAAAACTTGTTTTTAAATAATGATTTTAATCATTAACGATCAAAATCTACTGAGGCCGACCTGGCCCAATGTGACAACAGTTATTGTTCTCCTAAGCCCGTGGAGGCATTTTTCCAACCCTTCTCTGCAGAGTTTTAGTTTTAGAAGGTTTTAAAGCATAAATAGGCCATTTAAGTTCATGCCACAGCGTCTCATTTGGAAATGTTTGACTTTGATGAGGCCATTCCAAAGCGTTTGGGTCACAAGCAGTTGGGTAGATATTCTTCGTTGTTATTATGTTTACAATGGGACATGATGTGTGGCTTTTGGGGATCCTTTAGCCCGCTTCATGTTGTCAAAAAGGTTCTTCTTAAGTGATTTAAAAAAAAATATCTATCAGACACTAATGATGAATGGGTGTGGCTATTTATGTTCAACCCAGCTTCCCAGTGTTTGAGCATCTGAATCAAGAGGGAAACAAATGCAAAGGCATACATAATCTGTAAGGGGAGAACAACATTTCACAGCTCTGTAAAATCCTAATGGGTCCAAATTCAGTCCAGTCACAATCCAATCACATATAAGTAACTGGATCCGAGTCGTATTGTGTATACACTGTAATTCTGTTCAAAGTTAGTTGATCATATACAGCCAGGTACTATAAAAAAGCAACCTGTCAATTGCATTATCTTCCACTGCATCAATCCATGCTCCTGAGCTCAGGTTTGGTAGTTGAGAAAGCGAGTATTATCTTGTTACTGACAAAATCTCATTTCAGTTTGAAAAGCTTGTTATTCAGAAAGTGAATAAAAAAATAGAGTGCATCATACTGTAAAACTTAATGCCTGACAATCTTTTAGCGCACACACACTAATCACATAAACACTTTTCACAGGCTGACTCGGAAGTCATTTCATTTGGCTCTCCTAGGATCGTCTCGGGATCCTAGGCCAGACAAATTATGATCACTGCACTGTGGTGTCCTCCTGGTCGGATGTGCTCTGAAGAAAAAGTCCAAAGGAATTCACCCAAAAGGCATTCTGATCAGATTTGTGACTTATCTCAGTTTTTCTTCTGTTATTGTGGCGGAGCAGCAACTCTGCTCCTTTCCTCAGATCACCAAGCTCCTCATCCTCCCTCTATAGCAGAGCCCAGCCCCTCTAGGAAGGAAGCTCCTTTCGGGTGCTTATATCTGGGATAGAGTTTTGGTCCACCTCTCATGTTCATAGGTGAGGCCTGGAATGTGTACAGATGGATGCTGACAAGTGTTGCAAATGGAGAAATTTTGACTCGGCTTTGCTCACCACGACAGACGGGGAGCAGCCTCTCCATTGCTACAAGCCATCACCTACTCCTTCCGACCATAACCGACTAATCTGTTGTATGATAATGTCGCAGCATACGAAAGGGTTAAAAACCGTACCTTAAAATCTGTGTAATACTTAAAAATATATTTAACTTTGTTTCTGTACATTTTGTGTTTTTGCTATTTGTTTTCTAGATTTTTTTGTGTGAAAAGCATTATACAGTAGCAGCCACATACCTTGTCCATTTGTTTAAAATAAAGGAGGAAAGTAATGCAGAAAATTTACTCATATGCACTGATCTGTGAAGATGTCAATGGTCTTCATACTTCACTTCAGAATGCCCTTTTTGTGCAAATTTATACTTTCCACTTCAGTTCAGACTGCAAAAATTACATTTAACGTACTTGTTTATGGGGCTTGATTGTTTTAGCACTTCGATGCTAAACACATGAAAACTACTGAATTGATAGATTAAAATTTTGTTGGCATTTTAATTTTGGATAAGCAAAAAAAGTTTGTAGCTGGACTTACATTTTAGAGAGATTTTGGTAGCCAATAACTGCTCTAGTTAAGTTAAAAGACCTTAAGAAAATATTTTAACTTCTTAAAATATTGAGCATAAAATCATAAAAAATAAGCAAAATATTTATCATCAGTGTGCAGGAAGGGCCAGTGAGTAACTCAAGACATCATCAGCACATGCAAGTTTAATTAACCCATAAAATTTCTGTCACCCTTTTTAAGGAACAAGCACATTTATTTCAGCAAATGCATAGTTGGGTAAACTCAAAATAAAATACAACAGAAAACCAGTTTTTAGAAACAGGACTTTGAAAATGTAAAGAGCAGATGAGTTTTTGTTGAATTCAGTTTCAGTATTTTTGCTCTCCTTCACTGTTAAGTTTATCTAAAACAGGGGTGCCCAAGTCCAGTCCTTGAGATCTATCATCCTACAACTTTTAGATGAATCCTTTCTCCAACATCCCTAAATCAAAGGAATTACTTGTTGCCAGGCCTCTTCAGAGCTGAATGACATTCTGGTAACTGAGGAAATTCAGCCGTTTGATTTAGGTGTCTTGGAGAAGAGATTCATCTAAAAGTTGCAGGATTGTAGCTCTTGAAGTCTGGACTTGGGCACCCCTGATCTAAAAATGACTAAAATCCACAGCCTGGGTTTGTTTCCATACGATTTAAGATACAAAAATATCTTTGCAAAAATACAGTTACATTCAATAAATTAAAACAGGTGTTTTGATGAGGCTCGTTTACCAGATTAAAAGTGCCTGTAGAAAATAACAACATTTAAGTAGGTATGAAATACACTTTTCATTAAGCCCACTTTTCTGTAGTAGTTCTGTTGCATTCAAATAATAAACTTCAATATATCTTATTAAGATGTTTGGCTATAGCCCAACAAAACATGGGTGACCGCGTGTGTAAGGAGAATTATAGATGGTTTACAACAAGTTTTTTTTTTTTTATTAATAAAAAACAAAAAAGTTTACCATGCATTTGTATTTAGCATGCTCTACTCTGAAATCCTAAACAAAATCATGGGCAACCAATTGATTACAGAAGTCCCCCTAGTCAGTGAAAAGAGTCCATGTGTGCAGTTAAATCTCAGTGTAAATCCAGCTGTTCTGCAAGGACTTTAAAATGTTTGTTAGAAATTATTGGGTAACAAACGGCATCAAGGAGCACAGCAGATAGGTCAGAGATAGAGTTGTAGAGAAGTTTAACCCAGGGTTGGGTTAAAAAAAACACAATTCCTCCCTTTTAACTCTTTACGGAGCCCTCCATAAGCCATCATCTGAAAATGGAAAGGGTATGGCACAACTACAAATCTACAAATACCTGACTGTCTCCCCAAAGCGATTGCCTCGACATGAAAAGCATTAATCAAAACAGCCAAGAGGTCCATGTTAACTCTGGAGGATCTGCAGAGATCCACAGCTGAGGAGTTGAAACAACAACTACTGGTTCTGTACGCCAGAACACTTGCAAAAAGAAGCCGTCATTGAAAGAATGGTAAATGTCCTGCATTTGTATATTGCTTTATCAAGTCCAGAAGACCATAAAGAAAAAAATTAAGAAGTCTTGTTTGCAGTTTGCCACCAGACATTTAGGGAACACAGCCAACGGGAAGAAAATTAGACCAAAACTATACTTGTTCACTTGCTTAAAAAACATTTATGTGAAGAAAAACTTAACCTTCACATTACCATGAACCACTGCCATGGTGAGACGTGGTGGTGGCAGGACCATGCCATGGGGATGCTTTATTTCTTGGCGGACAAAGAAGCTGCTGATTTGGGTCACGGATGTAGCAAAATCCAGGGCAACACTGGAGGGAAACCTGAGGGAGACTACTGAAAACCTGAGACCAGGGCGCAGGTTCACCTCCTAGCAGGACAACAACGCTAAACCTACAGCCGTAGCACAATGGAATGGTTTACATTAAAGCGTAACCAGGTATTAGAACAGCCAAGTCAAAGTCCAGAACTAAATTCCCTAAAGAATTTATGGCAGGACTGAAAATTGCTGTTCACAGATACTCTTCATCCAACCTGACCAAGTCTAAGCAACTTTTCAGAAAAGACTGAGCAATAACTTACTTTTACAAAATTGGTAGAGAAACAGCACTTGCAGATGATCTTGTTGCTGAACTCGTTAATGTGATATAACAAGATGAAGGAGGTCGTTTTACAGCAACAGCAGCTCCACTGGGTCTTGACATGAGAGATCAAGCTCATGTTGTCGTGGTAACAACTCACAATTAAAAACTATGCACCAATTTAAACCTTTTTGGATTTTTTTTTACATTATAAACACACATCTGGATTTATTTTACTGGAATTTTATGACAGACAAACATAAAGTGATGTAAAATTGTGGGGTGCAAGGAAAAATGAAACATCATACAATCTTGAGCTCCTTGGTGGGAGACATTTTATTATCATCCATCCATCCGTTTCCAAAAGAGGATTTTGCAAAGAATTGACTCAGTGGGTTGAAAGCAAATGTACGCCAGACTTTTGAGATTTTCATTTCACACGAAATTGAAAGCCATAAACCATTTTACCTTTCCTCCAGAATTATAAACGGTGTGTTCCTTCAACTAAAGTCCTAACATCATTGATTGTAATTTGTGGATGTAACGTGACGAAATGCAGAAATGACACTGTAACTGTTTTGGTATCAATGGTCTTACACATTTTTCACTCAATGCAGAGGTTACTGAAGGTACCATGTGCCAGTACCATTTGGTTCCTGAAGGGGGAGCTATTGTACCACTCGGAACGCCATCGTTTCTTCATGGGCCACAGGCACACTTTTTCCATGCATTATAATCTGCTGCTGTTTGTAGTTTTAATACCGTTTTACTGGTCACTTGTTGTTTAAACGATTAAATAAGCCCGTTTAGACCGTAATAAATCTAATATAGGACCTAACAGGCCTATGTGAAATATCTATAATACATTTATAACAGGTAATTAACGAAAGTAATAAAGTAATGAAGTTTTAAGCCCTTGCACTATGCTTGTTTTTTTGTTTGTTTTATTAAAGGAGTTAAATGTCTATGCATTTCTTTTAACTTGGGCCACTGAGGCAGACCACGTTGCGCCCCTGCTGCCGCATGCAGGCCTATGTAAATCTTGGTGGCGGAGGCATGGCGCACAAAGCCAAAGATAGAGTAACAAATCAGGAATTTCCCTTCTGCCACTCCTGAGAGCGCAAGAGAAGGACCAAAATTACGGATTATGCGCTTCCCCCCTTGGAGGGTAACGTCGAAACCCTCATTTGGACTTCGTTTAAATTATTCTTATTATTAATAAGTTTAACAACAATCTTAACGCGTTTCCACACAAGATCCGCAGTTTTTTTCTTCTTCTTCATTTCGGAAACTTCTTTTGTTTTATGAGTCTGGAGTCCTTCAGGCACTTTGCACAACCAGCATGGAATAAATTGCGCACAGAAGTGGCATCGGGAGAACCATCGGGTTTGAAAGTTTGGACTTTGTGTCTTTTTCCAATATTTTTGAAGCCACCGTTGGGATTTCTTAGTTGCTCTGCAGCTTCGGTGCTGGGACACCTAAAGACCGAGGATTTAAAGGGTCTTTTTCATGAAGTATACCCAGTGACCGTCTGGATTAAGAAAAAGAAAGAAGTGAAAAAAAGAAATAGTGAAACATCGCCATTAGAGAGAGAGAGAGAGAAAAAAACAGAGAAAGGGAAATGTGGAAGACGAGTGGCGTCTACATGAGGATGCTGCTGCTCTTACAATGGAAGTGAAGAGCTGTTTTACTGCCGCTGCGCTGTTTTGCCTTTTCTTTTTCTCCGTTTTCAGCCAAAAACTCAACGCTAAAGGCAGGAATGTGTGCAAAGGGTAAGAATGCATGCTTGGCGGGCAGAAAACTGCCTGTAAAGGTTTTGTTTAAAATAACTTTCTCTGAATTATTTAAAGCAGGTTCACAGAAGCAGGACGGAGATGGAAAATGTTTCATAAACCCATAAATAAAGGAGGCACTTTCTTATTTTTGGTGGACTTAACAATGTGTGTTTAAGTTGTGCAGGTCATATTCAAAACTTTATATAGTCTAATTGTTTTACTCGTGCAGTGTCGGCCCTCACCATTATAAAACCATGAAACTTTTAAATGCTGTGTGTTGTAGGATCAATATGGCCATTGTTGTTTAAGTTATCATTGTTGACCTAGTTTCAAGACGCGTTAGCGCGGTTTTTGTCCGCTGTAGCAGCAGCTGGAGGAGGAGTATTGAGGGAAGGCAGCAGTGCAGATGTGCTTGCATCTGGAAACGTGTTTTTGTCCATAGGTGGCGCTCTAACCAACCCCGATGGCCTTCACGGAACCGTCTTCCAACACAGTTTAGTTTAGAAAGTCAAGTTTAGCCTCTGAGGAGCCAAGGGAGCCTTTAAAAAGTTCAGTGGTTCAGCCTGCAGATTTCCATTTCTTGAAGATCCTTGGCTAAGCCTGCATGAAAGGCAAGCATCCGAGTTCCACAATTACTGACTGCAACTTCCAGATATGCTGAGGTGATGTCCATGAATCCTAAAAAGATGTTGGCCTGAAACAGCTGAACATAAGCTTACGCTAGTTCTTCTTTTTTCCCATGCAAGAAAACCAAAACATGTTTATCTTTGGTGTATTTAAGTTTGTAGTTGTTTTGTCTGAGATGGATCTGTTTTTTTGGGACTATAGCGTGGATATGAGGAATTTTTCATGTGCAGTAAATATAGCTTGCTGTAACCACACTAAAAATAACTTAAAGCCACTGACTGTAGTTACCAAAGCCTTCTGGATGGAAGTAATCAGGAGTTGCTCCTTCATAAGCTAAAGTTTTGTTGACGTCATATTTAAAATTGCTTTTTTAATAACCACAAAATGCTTTGAATCTCCTAATTTCTGACCTAAACACATGATTCTGGGCAGTATAGAGGACCCAAAATGAAAGCATCGCAATCCAAATATAAAAATAGATAAATGTTGCAACTTATTAAACCCTTTCATTTTCCCTCTTCAATTTGTGCATACAAATAATCTCCAAACAAAACCAGAGTAAGGAGTAGGGACATGTAAGCATTCAGTTCTTGTTTTCTTGTAATGTCTAAAATAGTTTTTTTTACTTCTGGTGAACTGCGGGAACTGATGACGAGCTTATGTCCACTTGTGAGCATTTCCAACATGTTCCCAGATTACAAAATCAGCTTCTGAATTTAGCTGAGGTGGCAATAACAGGCTAACTTGGCCATGATGGGGCTTTTTAACACCCATTGCTTTATAGCTGTGCTGTCGGTTGAAATGCTTGGGAAATAAAACACTGTGAGCCTCAACATGTCTGAATCAGAAAACAAAAACAAAACCTGAGCTGCTATGGAAGTTCATGATATACAACTTTTGTTGTAATGAACACGCCCACATGCAGAAATCCATGCAACGGCAGATTAACTGCAGAAGGCTGTGAATCTAATTGTTCATCCTTGGTGCTGGCAGACCTTTCAAACAAAAGTCATCAGCTTAGCGCAGTTGCAAAAATAATAAAATTAACGTATAATATACACTCACTGGCCACTTTATTAGGTAACAAACAACAAACCAACCGATTAAAATGGAGCAACTCAATGCATTTAGGCTTCTAGAAGTGATGGAGACCACTTGCTAAAACGGAGTATCATAACGGGGAAGAAAATGCATTTAAATTACTTCAAGATGGACATACAGGCTGGCTTCAGCACATGAGAAATTGCTGATCTGGTAGGATCTCTCAAAAAATGGGCGGGAAAAATAACCCAGGGAGTAACAGTTGTGAGGGCCAACATACCTTGTCCATGTCAGGGATAAGAGCAGAACAGGCAGAGCGGTTCGAGAGGATGAAAAGCAGCGGTAGCTCTGCGAAGGCATGCAGAATAGCACCTCGGAATGTACAGTGTGCTGAACCCACAGCAGCAGAAGATCCCACCGCGTTCCACACTGTGTCAGCTAGGAAAAGGGAACTGAGGTGACAGTTTGCACAGGCTCGCCAAAAATGGACACTAACTGATTGGAAAAGTGATGCTGGTCTGGCGAGTTTACGTTTCGGCTCCAACGTTCTGGTGGTAGGGTCAGAATTATATGTAGGCAAAAGGAAAGCATTGATCTAGCCTGTCTTGTTTCAATGGTTCAGGCTGGTGGTGATGGTGCAGGGATAGTAGGGACATTTTCTTGGCACGCGCTGGGCTGCTGAGTACCAGCTTTGCATTGTTCGATGCGACAGGTAGGGCTGGACGATATATAGAAAAAAAGCCTATCGATAAAATAGAAATCGTATTGATAGATATCGATAATTATCAAAACATTCAAAACATATTTTAAGTGCAGCCCTGGCCAATTTATGCTGTTACTTAATGACCTATTTTTAAATAAGGAACACTGAATTCAAACATAACGCTTTATTCAATCAACTTTTTACCAAAACTGTAAGTCTTAAAAAAAGAACACGTGCGCTCTGGAATCTTTGAAGCTTGGTGCCGGAGTGTTCCTGGGTCTGCGTTTGTGATTGGTTGGGAGGGTATAATGACTGTATGCATTAACCTACATGATAGGCTAGAATGCAAAAAGAAGGAAAACTGTTCTTCTATTGAACTTTTTATTGACCCCCTTTTTTCTTCCATTGAACCACATGTCCATCGATTGACATATATTGTTATTGAATTATCGTCCAGCCCTAGCACCGTTGCTGACTATGGTTGCCCCTTGATAAGCCCAGTGTAACCATCTTCCAGTGGCTGCTTCCAACATGCAAACATACCTCAAAGCTAAAATGGTCTCTGACTGGTTTCTTGAACATTACAATGATTCACTGTACTGCAATGGTTTCCACAGCTACCAGATCTCATTCCGATAACGGCAGATTTTCATCGTGGTCAACAAATATGCTGCATCTGCATGATGATATCGTGTCAACGTCGACATAAATCTTCTCGTTGAATCTGTCTCATGAAGAATGAGGCAGCTCTTTAAAGGTGCCGCTTCAGATCTGGTAATAGCAAAACGCCCAGTGGATGTAAAATACAGGAATAATGTTAGCAATTAGTGTTACTCTTATGAGAAGTACTACAGGAGATAAAGCTGTGACCTTAGACAAGTGCCTGTTTGTTCGGGATAAAGAACAGCCCTGCTCCCTTCATTCGGACTCAGGGGAGCAACCATCTACAAAGCATTAGAGGAAGCTGACGTGTTGCAGGGGCCCAAAGAGGTCGCAGGCGAGGGAGGAAGAGGAGACACATCCGTCCTTTCCTGTCAAGCCTACAACTGTCTGCAAAATGCTTCCTTTGAATATTCATGCTCCTTCCTCGCAGGTCAGGAAGGGTCAGATAGCCGGAGAAACTGCACATATTCAGATGTTAGAGACCTGAGAGTGCATTTTCTTGTACAGACTGGAATTGACCATGTGGGGGGTAATTGCACAACAAATGTGCCACACATCTGAACCCGTGCACGCTTTGGCAGACTGGGAGAGCTGCGAGTTCAAAGAGACGTGAGCTGGGTGTGGATGCTGCCTCTTTGATATGTGTTTGTTTTTCCTTCATTTCAGCGCTGTGCTCTATCTCTGCCCTCTCGCTACGCGTCTCATAGCTCTGTTTGTTTCGCTGTTGTTTTCCAGGCAATCAGGATGGGTTTGCTGCAGTGGATGGGGGCAGCTAGGAGATGAATGCCTGACACGTACGTTGGAATACGTCGTGCATTAATCAAGACGTGTCAGACGGCTCATTGGGTGAGCAACTGTAATAATCTGGCCTATTCTTTTTCATTCCAGCCCTCTGTGAAGGAAACTTCACCTGCAAGGAAAACGAGGTGTGTGTCAGGCCAAATGAATGTCGATGCCGACATGGATACTTTGGAGCCAGCTGTGACACGAGTAAGGGCCTGTTTTCTCCCTTTCCATGTGGAGCTCGTCTATCTTTCCTGTTTTGTTTGGGATGCTACAAAGCTGTGTGAACTAGTTTTCACCAGAAAAGACACCTAGCAGGTTTTTTTTTTGTTTTTTGCATTGGTAAGCAAAAAGCACTAAACATGGTAATATTGGTGAAATTTTGTTACTGAAAAGAAAGACATGAAGTTATGCTCTGACCTTTGTGGTGCTCAGAAAATGTTGATCATTCCTAACTATTATTCATTTCAATAACCACAGGGTTGTGGTTTGATTGCAGAAAGCTAGAGACTGAGGCCGCCAGACGGCATGGGTTTTCCTTGTACAATAATCTTAAGTAAATATACATTTTCCGGTTATTTACACCCCCAAAAATAAAAATAAATATGTATAACCTAATAAAAATGGCTCTAATTAAAATTGAAAGAAACTATTATTATTTTAGTTGTTAACATCTTGCATTTTATCATGTTGATAATATGCATAACATGGATTTGTCGTTTTAATTTTGAGACACAGACTTAAGCAAGCCTATAGAATTCACACCCTCTAAATATAGTACAAGTTCTCCGGAAATATTTTTTTCCCAGAATGCTGTGCCATTTTTACTTTTGTCTTCTTTATAGAGTAACACACCAACACTTAAAATAGCCTGCAGTCAGCTGGGTAACAGGCATGCCAACTGTAGTTTTACAACAAGCTCAAACAAGAGCAATTGGTGTCTGGTCTTTGATTTCCATTTAACAGTTTGTTTTTTCAGAGTGGCAAGTTTTCCAACTAGCTGAAATTTGTCTTTATTTCAAACAAAAAGAAGGTGTAGTAGACATATTTCAGCTGGATAAATGGAGGTGCCCAGGAACATGTGGGGGAGCAGCAGTGTTGCCTTACTCTGTGCTCTACAAAGCTGGCGAAAACTCCACTTGCTCCCATATGTGCTCTGGCCCTTCATTAAATAAACTTTAAACCATAGGAATAGTGTCCTGAAAAATCTTTGTGGCTCTGAAACCATAAAAAGCTTGGTTTACCATGTTACCTTTAACCAACTCATGCATAGCTGGAAGATTGAAGGAATCAGGGCACTTTGTTACCGCAAAGAAAATAAGAGGCACAAGTAAGAAAGAGCGAGAAAACAAAGACAAGGAAATAACGAGTATCTGAAAAACAATGACTAAAATATAAAATAGCAGCAGACTACATGTTTACAATATCCATTCATCATCCTATATTGGCCAGGTCTCCTTCAAAAAGAGCTTTAATCTTGAGGGACTTCCAGGTAAAATAATGATTAAATAAAAAAAATCTCCCATTTATCCAAGATAGATAATAAGAGTAAATAACAGGAAACAGGTACAGGAGAGCAACCCAGATAAAAGTGCTATGTCAGTTAGCTTCAGCGGATTTTGTTATGTTCAATTTATCAAACATAAACATGCTAATTCATGAGACAAATGTGTGATCAACATTAAATATCCAAACCGATCTCACGGAATTAAATCCAATGTAACTGAGAAAGTTTTGTTGCATAGAGGGATGTATGGTTTTCCCTCATGGTCGTGTTACGAGACAATGAATGAATGCCACTCAATTACACTTTGAGTGGCAAGATGGTGTGCACCGTAGCACTCATTTTGGTTAAATCAATCAATCAATTTATCCATCAAGTGCAGAGTCAAACATATAATTATTTTCACATAGCTTTGGACTAAATGCCAGTTTGCCTTTAAAAATATTGAAACTGTCAGCATCCCTCAGGTCTTCAGGAAGGCTGCACCAACAGCTGATGGCCATAATAGGAGAAAAAGAGCTACCTTGCCTTGTATTTTAGTGCTTTGGTCCTAATAAAGGAGCCTTACCTTAAGGGCCTGGAGGACAAAAGGAAATCGGAGAAATAAAGCGGTCTAAGATTATAATAAGTTTAAAATACTAATAAGGCCACCTTTAAATCAGTTATGTAAAGGACCAATGCAGAGACTTTAAAGTTGGTGTGACGTGAGCTGGCTTTCTGCTCCACATTAGCATTTTTGCTAAATTCTGAACTAGTTGTAGTAAAGCAAAAGAACATCGGGAGACCAGAACGAACTGAATTAAAGTCTCTGCATTGGACGGCGAGAAAAATGGCTTCATTGAAATGGTAATGCTCTTCACAGAATAACAAGCATTTTTGTGACTTTTTTTTACGTGGTCTTTGAAATTATTTGGGTGGAATCCTTGTAGCGCAGACGTGGTATTATACTTTTGTTCTTTCAGTTAAGTGAAGTGAAGTTTGAGGCTTTGGCTTAATGCATCTTCATGATGAAAGGCAGCCACAGGAATTTATATTCATTAAACAAATGACTATAACCTGAGCTTGTAAACATCTGTATGTTAGCATTGCTTTTTCCAATGTGCCTGTATTGTTAACTCCGATTTCTGAAGATCCTCACAAAGTTAATGACATGACAACTCACTCTGCGTCACAACAGTTCTCACATTCCCCAATTACGCTTTGTTTTTAACAGAGTGTCCTGCCCAGTTCTGGGGCCCTGACTGCAAGGGCAGATGCGACTGTTTTCCTAATGGCCAGTGTGACGACTTGACTGGCAAGTGCACCTGCAACCACAACCGCTGGGGACCCAACTGCGAGAAAGCGTGTCAGTGCCAAAAGGGCAATTGTAACCAAGACACAGGGAAATGTACATGTCACCCCGGGGTGTGGGGTCCACTCTGCAACAACAACTGCTATTGCAGCGTTAATTCTGTCTGCGATGTGAATACGGGCCGGTGTCTGTGCAATCCTGGCTGGATGGGGAGAAACTGTTTGAACCAGTGCAACTGTAACGGCTCGCCGTGCGACCAGTTCACGGGGCGCTGCCAGTGCAAGGACAGGACGTGGGGTCTGCGATGTGATCGGTTATGTCAGTGCATCCACGGCAAGTGCAACAAGGCTGACGGCTCGTGTACCTGCACTCCAGGATACCGTGGGAAGTTTTGCAGGGAGCCATGTCCGGCTGGATTTTATGGCCAAAACTGCAGAAACAGGTGGGACGGAAAGCCCGTCAGAGAGCAAATGTGTTTTAAACACACAAAAAAAACTGTTTGCAGATGTTCTTTTTCAGATCCATATTATTGTGTAGTTTATTATTTATTGTTTATGGTGCGAAAAGGAATTTGTTTCAGTCCACAGTGGAGGTAAGTAATGGAAGGTGCGAAAGCTGGTTTTCACATTATCCAGTAATAGTAAAAAAAAAAAAAAAAGCACAAAAACAATTTAAGTAAAACGCGTTCCATCTGTTGAGTGTATCTTATAAGAAGATTTTCAAAAGTTACAAACTTCAGTGTTGTTTTTTTTGTCAATCAAATTTAGTAGAAATGCCCATTTGAGAGATTTGTGGCCGAATTCCTGTTGAATCTTTGTAAAGCTCTGAAGTGCTGATATTAATTTTAAGGCTGGTTTTCTGGCTTTCTCCCCAGGAGCAGTCATTATTTATTTATATGAAAGACAAAGGCAATGGTCCATTCAACTTGTGTTATGGCAGTCGCTGTAAAACAGGGTTTGCTACTATAATACAAAAAAAGTTTATGGCGCTGACATCAGTGTCTTAAATGAGCAACTAGCCAGTTAGCATGTTAGCAGTTAGCAACTATGAGCGTTAATCTCAATGTGTATTTGGTAGAGACTTTAGACGCAACCCTAATATGCTACCTATGGAGCCCCTAAAGGGACATTAAAGGGAAAAAAAAATGAAGCTTTCTAATGTGCACCAGATACTTTCGGCACCATAAAATATCTGGTGAGCGTGAGAAAGTATATTTGGAAAGAACGTTGTTTTTGTTTTTTTATTATTTCTCTTCAATGACCCTTCATGGACTCAGTAGCTGTATTCAATTTCCAAAATTGAATAAAAAAATAAATAAAGGGCAACTTTAGATATTTCTAAATTTACATGTGTCAGCTGTATGTATGTCTATGTGTAGCCTCCTATCACCAAAGCGGGTTCCTCGTACATGTAAAATACTACTGGGCAATAAACGTCATCCTGATTCAGATTTTGATCCATCAAGGCTTCCTGTTATCTACTGAAATTAGCTCAGAGTCAATTTTCTCCTTTGCGAAATCGCTGAAACAATCCCAACGTGGGTACGAATAGATGTCCTGTGGCAGATGGCTCATTTTCTTACCTGAAAAATGTGGGCCTAAAGTAATGATAATTGAAAACCAAATTTTTTGAACCGCCATCATGCCTTTTTCTTTTTAAATTGCTTCTGGCTGTTTTTTTTTTTTTTTTTTTTTTTTTTTTTTAAATCTTACTGACTCTGACAACAGCTAACTTTGTGTCTTCTTCTTATAATAGCAACTCAGGAGGCAGTTTCTGTCATCACAGCCTGGTAGCGCATACGGTGCATTCACATGTGTGTTCACACATCAGAAAAATATAGGATATTTGGTTATGCAACCTGGCTGCTCAAGCTAAAAGAATCCTCCAATTCTCTGTGCATATCCAAAAGTTATAACTGTTTTGATAGTGAAACTATTGCCTGAAGATGAGAATGAGCTTTTGTCCAGATAAGTCATAGTTCTGCATCTGTTTTCCCTGAATGCTGTCAGGTGTGGACACTGCAAAGGCCAGCAGCCCTGTAAGGTGACGGAGGGTCGGTGCATCACCTGCGACAGAGGCTGGAATGGAACACGATGCGATCAGCTCTGCTCCAAGGGCTTCTTTGGGGAAAACTGCCAGGAAGTGTGTCCCACTTGTAAGGATGGTCATCACTGTGACCCTATTCATGGCAAGTGTTCTCACTGTAATCCTGGATGGATTGGGGACAGGTAAGAACCAGACTTGTTAAACTCCTTTGCAGATTAACTCTTTTCATTTTAAAAGCTTTACTGTTTGGGTCATCATAAATACGTCGTCGTGACAGTAATTGTGGCGTTGGTCCTAAATGTGACAGGTGTGAGGTGCGCTGCCCCAACGGCACATACGGAGAGAGCTGCGAGAACAACTGCAGCCACTGCTTCAATGGCATCTGTCACTTTGTCACCGGAGAGTGCCTTTGTGACCCAGGCTTTTATGGCACCTAGTAAGTTACAAGATAGCACATAGTGAAACAAATAGCATGTTTATGCCCTTGGCTGCTTTATAGTGAAAAGATTTGATCACTTTCATTTTCTTTTGTGACACGGTTGTATATCTTAGGAACTGAAGGGTTTAATTTACATTTAAAGACAAGTTCTTATTGTTTGAAGATTCTTTCAAGGTAGCAAAGCTGAATCATACAACCGAAAACACGGAGGAACATGGACATTACACACCTTTTTTTGTATTTGTTCCATTTTACACATAAAACGCATTGCTTTTGTGTCTCCTCTTCACTCAAGCTGTAATAAGACCTGTCAGCCTGGTCAATATGGTGTCAACTGCAACCAGACCTGCTCCTGCCATGACAAGAACTGTGATCCCGTGTCTGGTGCCTGCTATCTCCGTAAGAAACTCTTTTTTTTAGAAAAGCATTATTATTAGTGAGTTACTTTCATGAGGGATGCACAGTCAAGTTTATTATGCCACCAATACTGATTAAAGTCGTTTAATCGAGTTTTGTCCACATTGAACTATATTTTTTCAAAAAAGTGATGTTTTCTCATGCAGTTACACCTCCGGTCCACTATAAATAGAACATTTGATGACAACAAACAGGGAGATTATTTTATGTATCTGTGTGGACTTATACTAATAACAATAATAATGGAGACATTTCTATGTCATGAAGTCTGTTGTTAATAAATTCAAATGTAAGCCAAAGAAATTATTGATGTAGAGAGCGATATAAAAGAGTCAATGAAAATGCATGCTACAAATCTTTTTTGTAGCACTGCTACAAAACCATAATAACCATAATAAAGTAATTTATTTTGAGGGCAATATTGCATCTATAAGTCAAAGCTGTAATCAACACTTATCAGAACAAACAACTGTTGCAGATGAAATGGTGTTTCACCTTCATTTGGTTGTAAAAGTAGACAGGGTGTCTGCCTCACTGACTAAAACTGGGAGTTGTTTCCACAACACAGGAGGCCGAACACTGCAAGGACATGCCTCCCGCTTTACTTTTTGAAACTCCAGGATCCACCAGTGAACCTGCAGATTTGAAGCGAAGTGCTCTGTTAGGATCATATGGAAAATAATCCGATCTCTGATGTGTGACAGAGCTTGATGGGCTTTGTATGTGAGGAGAGTTTTAAATTATATTCTGGATTTAACAGGGATCCTTTAAGAGAATCTAAAATAGAAGAAAGATGATCTCTGTTTTTAATTTTCAAAGCTCCTGCTGCAGCAATTTTTAATAAGCCGAAGGCTTTTAATTGCATTTTGTGGACTTCCTGATAGTAAAGAATTACAATAGTCCAGCCTTGAAGTATTGGTGTGGAGTATATTGTCTTGGTACACTGTAAGGCTGATAGTACCATCTTAGCATGACTTGCAGACTTTTAATGACCACAGTGTACTCGTTTTCTGATGACTACTTTCAGAAGGATATATCACCATTTCAAAAAGCTCAGATCATCTCAGACTTGTCTGATGAACATGATAGCAAGCTCGCTGTCCTTCGATGGCGTCTACAATCACATCTCTTCAATACAGATGATGTGGAGCATGAGATTACAGTGTGCAGCTAAATCTCTGAGGAATGTTTCGGAAAACCTTTGAATCTATTTGATTAAGGCCACTCTAAAGGAAGACATAGGTCCACCCAGGGATTAGATGTTCCCATTAAAGCAGCTGATTAATGTATTTTTACATGCTAAATTAGCTGGGTTTGTCAAGAATGACAGTAGTCCAGTGTATTATATGGAAAGTGCATACTCACTGAGTAGCAAACAAATACATCCATTCAGGTCAATTTGTTTGAAGGGAGATTCAGGGTCCTTGATTGTGTTTCCAGACTGAAGCCAATGTCCTTTTTATGACTGTGATTGTTGGATATGTTCCTCCACGGCCAGAGTAGAGGCAAGAGAGGGAACCATGAAGAAATAAAAAAAAACACATAGAAGATGGATGGATGGAAAGAAAAAGAGAAACTGAAATCAAGACAGAATAAATAAAGCAAAAGGTGTTGATTTGGAAAGAGATTTTTGTTTTGTTTTAGACAGGCATGAAGCATATCGGGTTAGACTACACAACGCTAGCAGCGATTTTGGCCAGAGGAAAAGATGGATGGTGACAGGTTGGTCAGCGATATTATGAGACCTTGTCATTCTTGCGCAACTCCTCTCTCAAATTCAGCAATTACAACCTGCCACACCCAGACTTTAGTATTATTTATGATAGTAAGTTAACTCCTAACTGATTTTTTTTTTCTTCTAATTCCCATTTGTCCTTGCAAGTGCAACATATTGTCCATGCTTGTGAAATACAGCACTTATTATGTTTGGGGTGTATCCTATTTGAGGGAGGGAGGGGCACTAATAAATCATTGGACGATGAACATTTAGGATGAGGGGAGGAAGGTTGCAGGAAATCTACAACGAAGGGGTAAGTGGTTTCATGTCTTTGGGGAGGGATTATGCAACACCAAGCCATCACATTAATAAAGATCCTACATTTACAAGTGCTTGAGACTTAGTTCCCATACTCAGGTTATGTGAATGCAGTTTTATGGTAAGTCATAAAAACGGACTAAATTAGACTGTTTTTAGAGTTTGCAGAGTCCATTTTTTTTAAACTGGCATTTCCTGCACTCGTGTGGCACACCCTTTACTTGTTGCATTTTATCTTTCAGAGCCAAACCAGCGGATGGGTGTGATCGCAGCTGGGTCCCTGGTCTCCTTTTTACTGATTGCCCTTCTTTCTCTCCTGTGCTGCTGCTGCCTCTGTCGAGACAAAGACGACCACAAGTGAGTGACACAAATTCTGATTTACAATAAAGAGAGAAACCTTGTCTTTTATCATTTCTTTTTCTCACAAACAGATGGTTGGTACAAAATAAAGGGGAATGACTTGTATTATAACGTTGTTGTTTTTTTGTTGATTGACATAGCCGTGTGGATATAAAACTGGTCCACGAGCCCTCAAAGGAGGCAAAAGGGGCCAGGTTTTAAATGTCTGCTTTCAGTGATTCATGTAGATTTCCATGGCATCATCCCTTTTCACTTCTAACTGAGACAACTCTACCAACAGCAAAAAAGCCAAGCGGATTTTGTGTGGACGATTCAGCCGAATCAGCACTAAACTTCCCCGTATTCCACTGAGGCGACAGAAACTGCCCAAAGTAGTCGGTAAGCCTCAAAAGCTTTTTTTTTCTTTTTTTCCCTCCTCACGTCCCAGCACATCCCTGCCAGAAGCTGTGTGTTATGAGATTTTTTTTTTTTGTCTGTGACTTAATAGCAGAGAAGTTTGATTCATATAACAAATAGGACTAGTGTCTGACTTTACTAATGTTTACTAAAGCATTGAAGTTGTCCAGCTTTACATAGAGAATGACAGCAACAAAGGACGGTCAATGTGAGACTCTTCCTTGGTTGCTACTTTCGTCTGCTCCGTGGACGATGACTAGAGTTGAAAAGTGTACGCTGGCTGGCAAGCGAGTGTGGGGTTTCATTTAGAAGGAATGCACTGGTTTTAGAGACCCTTATTATTCTTGGCACTCTCGAATGCCATGTGTTCATATTATTACGACCCTAGTCGTGTAACTTTTTTTTTTCTTCTCATTTTCTTTGCCCTTTTTTATTCCCCCCCCCACCCCCAAAAAATAAGCTTTTTTTTCTCCCGTTCCACTGAGAAGGAGGTTGTGTTGTTAAATAATGACGAGTAGTCGTTCGGGGGCCCGTCTGCTGGCGTATGAGCTGCTATCAAAGGCCACACTGTTTGGGTAGACGTTGCAGCCCCATGCGGAGGCCTCGTGGTGTGTGTGTGACACATCTGTCTGTGACTGCAGTCTTTTTTCATTGTAGTCAAAGGAGATATGCTGATCTTTTAACCGCCCCCCTCCTCCCCCACGGTCCCCCAACAGTTTGTCATGTTTGTGGTTTGTCTCTTTACCAAATTCAGAATTCAAAGCCTGCTTTGAATACGGACTTTAAACAAAACTATCTTGCATGGCAGATGTCCTAAATATCTTTTTCAAAAATGATAAGTTTTGGCATTTTGTTTTTTTCAAGGCAGTAAACTCTTATTTCTGTTACATAGCAAATAGCACTTGATCCTCCTTTGTGGCAAATGTTAGGATTTGTTGAACAAAGTTAGAGATTGTGTAATTATGGTTATTTAACAAACTTTAAGATATCTGATCTCTTCAATCAGCCCATAACTTCAATTACATACATTTGTCCTCATTTAGCAGAAGAAAGAAAGAATACATTTCTTACGATTTGTAGATCTCATCATAATCTGACCTAAATTTTTTCTATCATTTTAAAAAATCTCACAACCCCAATAGGGATAGGCATGTTGGAAAATGGATGGATGGAAAAAATCCATTTTGAACTAGGCATGAGCTGGTATGTGATTCACACATTATGATAAAGTTGAGTACGGTTTCATGTCATTGAGTTATAACAGTATTAGGAAAATAATTTTAGATAAATAATATTAAAAAAGAAAAGCAACAATTATTTGTTTTGCTGCTAAAATAATACTGTCCACTTTATTAAAAAGCATGCATGACGTAAATTGTGTCATCTAAGACTTGCAGACATCCACGTGTAGCCAGGATTTTTTCTGACCGCTTTGGCTTTTTGTTCCAAAGGAACCATAATACGCCCAGTCAGAGGGTTGCACCAAGCAGACAGCAAAAAAATAAAAAATACAGATCAGATCTTGAAAAGAACAAAAATCACAACATGTAGTAAACATAGTAAGGAAATATTTGCTGTTTGTGTCCAAGTGGCTTGTCTACAAGGACACAGAGAAATATTTTAAGGCTGTGTCCTCACTAAGACTAAGAAAGTAGAGCACATCACCCCAGTTCTAAAGTCCTTACACTGGCTCCCTGTATCTCAGAGAATAGACTTTAAAATACTTCTGTTAGTCTATAAATCCCTAAATGGCTTAGCACCTAAATACATCACAGACTTGTTATCAATGCATCAACCCTCCAGACCACTCAGGTCTTCTGGCTCCAGCCTGCTCTGCATACCTAGAACCAGAACTAAACACGGAGAAGCAGCATTTAGTTCCTATGCTCCACTTATCTGGAGCAAACTTCCAGAAAACTGTAAAAGTGCGGAAAACCTGAGTTCCTTTAAATCAAGATTAAAAACACATTTGTTTAGGATTGCCTTCGACTGTTCTAGTTAAACTGTTTTACTGAAACACCATTAGTTCAACTTTGTAGTCCAACTGTTTTTAATGTTTGCTTTTAGTTTCTATTTTCCTATGTTCTATTTTGTTTCTGCATTTTATTCCTGCTTGCTTTTATTCTGTTTTATTTTCCTATATTTTAATCAGGTAAAGCACTTTGCATTGTCTCTGCACTGAAATGTGCTATACAAATAAATTTGACTTGCCTTGCCTTCACTGAAATACTGTCTGTGAAGATTAGAAATGAATACAATACTAGAGGCAAGAATACAATTTTAAATGGACAGATTGGAAAACTTGCAGAGCTTTGATTATAATAACATAATTGCGAATAAATCTAAAATGAATACACTTTGTAACAATCTACCACCTAAATACAATTTATAGAAACGTCTGTTTCTTACAAAATACATTTTTAAATGAAGTCGATCTTCCCAAATTAAATAAGGAACAATAGAAGGTTCTGGAGTAACCGTTAGCATTAAGTGAACTCAATGAAGAAGTTAAAGTGTTTCCAAAGACAAAGCTCCAGGACCCAATGGCTTCCCTGCAGAATTCTGCAAATGATTCGGGTCACCGTTGGCTACAATGATCATAAAATCACGTTGGCTACAAGGTTTGAAAAGATAACACCTTATATTATCCAGACTGGATTTGTTAAATGTCAGTATGGTATAAAACATACGAGAAGACTCATCGATCTAGTAGACTGTTGCAACTTCCAAAAAAAGTATTCCATTAGGTATAGAGACGGGTTTAGACAAGGTTAACTGGAAATGTCTGTTTGCTACCTTCTAAATATGTTTTATATAAGTCTTATTAATATTGGAAGAATTTCCATACAAGTGACTGTGTCGGGGTGATTAGTTAAATGAGGCAACACACCGAAGTTTCTATTGGTGTGATGTTACTGTCTCAAATTTTTCATACATTATCAGACCATCTGTTGATAAAATAATAATTTATGAGGGCATCCAAGCAGTAAAGTAATTATTAGCTGAGTTATTCAGAAGGTGTGTCGGGCTGCCTTCAGTTGGAGCCACTGTAAGCATGTAGCATGCCCTGCTGAGTAAATATTTCTCAGAACATACAAGGGCTCTTTATAGCATAATGTCATTATTAAGTCATTTGAATACCACTTGAGTGAATTACGTGGCAGTGGTGCCTGTGTCCAGTATATATACCATGTACTCATATGCCAAAAGAAATCCATTGCAAAACAAATCTCCGCTTCATACTCTAATTAACCAGTGGTAAATAAAAAAAGAACCTTCATAAAGTACCACTCATAGTGAATTTTGAATATCTCTTCTTCTTGGTATGTTCTGTTCCATGTTTCGCTCTCCTCTGCTTTCTATCAAGCTGCCCACATAAGTGTGATCTGGCAACATTTAGAAACTCTTGTCAGGAGCTAGACAGTCCTGAACACATGCATTCCAGAAGGGGCCCAGTGGGGCTGGAAACAGGAAGTGGTCAAATTTACTTTAGTGTGTGTCAGAGCTGTGATTTATCCACACCGGGGTCAGTGTCAATAAATGTGCCAAGGTAAAACTGAAGAAGGAATAAGGATGTCAAGCAATAGGAAGCAGAACACAAGATTTACTCCTTGCACAGCAAGCTTTAGGGAAATAGGTGAACAGTTTGCCATCTGCTTGACAAACCGAGGTTGTTTGCTCGAAGGTTAGCATTCCACTCTGAGCATATTTACTCCACACCCTGCGCGTTCGTGTCTGTCCGGCATTCCTTGCATCCCCTGTACCCAAATTGTTTCTAGTAAATCGCTGCAAAGAGCTGCACCATCTGTTGTTTCATCCTCCTTTGTTCAGAAAAAAAAACCCCACTTGCGTATGTTTTTGCCCAAACAGTCGGAGTTCAATCGTCAGCTGTGTAATAAAGTGGAGGGAAACCAATGTTTTCACCCTGTAAAACCCCACAGTTTACAACGGCCTGGTCCAGGCATTTCTTTGTAAACATACGTTCGGTCTCATTAAGCCGTCGTCTTTTTAACTTGAAACTAAATATCGGGCTCAGACATATTTGTTCCTGTAAAGGCTGTCATCTTTTAATCATCCTCCTAATTTGCAAAACGGTGTCAGGTTTTCAAGTATTCCCCCCCCCCCCCCCCCCCTCTTGTTCCCTGACAACCTCAGTCCCACAGAGCAGCTGCGGGGTTACTGCCGTGCAGCTGTGATAGGTCAATAATGTGCTGTTGTGTATAGGCCTTCATGCAGGGAGGGATCACTGTGGCGTCGAGTCTGCACTGCAACGTTTCCCGACTAAACCTAAAGCCTCGAGACAGCAGCTTTCTGCGGCAGTTGTTCCCCAGCGCTGCCCACATCTACTGACGCGTGTGTTCGCTTGCTGATTAGCATGGCTGAGGTCTTTGCATAGGTTAGCTACTCTACATTCCTCAGTGAGTGTCCCTCTGTCTGTTTCCCTGTTGCCGATCTCGTAATGGAAACAGAACACTCTCTATGTGTTGTTCCGTGGTTTTCTGCTGTGTTATTCGAGCAGCAATGTCAGCGATAAAGTTTAAAAAGTCTTATTATATGCCTGGTTCATAATTCTTCCAGAATCTACAACAGCTTGTTACTAAACTTTGTTTTAAACTTTTAAATGATTGCTCTGTCTGCTGGTAAGGGCGAGTATTTTTTTTTTTTTTCATTTAGCTATTTCCTCACTTCTGAATTTTGACACCGATTGAGAACGTGGTCTCCGCAGAACCCTACTTGCACAGATCTAATTTTCTTTTAAAAAAATAAGGATATTTAAACATCTTCAGCAGGTGTACCTATAATGGTCAGACTGTGTACTCCAGGTCTATGTAAATATTTTCATCTATATTCATTAGGGGCTGCTGGTCATCTTCTACACTGCCATTATTTAGTATGTTTTGTGCACATCCATCACTTTGTGATTTGACTCATCTAAAAAACCAGAGAGGTCCAAAAGACAAAGAAACAATTAAGTCTGCAAAGAAGACTATTAGGGCTGACCTTCCATTCATACGGGACTTGTATAGGTCTAGAGTCGGGAAAAGGGCAGCTAGCATCTTGGCAGACCCTACACATCCTGCACATAACCTGGTTAGACGTTTGCCTTCAGGTCGGCGCTACAGACACTATTTACCAAAATCAGCCACCTAAGAGTTTCTTCTCCCAGGCTGTCAATCTGATTAACACTTAACAGAGTGCCCAGAATGATACCAAGCTTGTGCTTGTGATTGTACATCAATCCAACCATGTCTTCCTTTTTAGTAGAAAATGATACGCCTACATATTTATAAGAAAATTCTATTTTCTTTCTTTGTGTATTTGTGCGTGGAACCAAAATAAAATTCCTTGTTGTATAAACCAAATTGGGCATTAAAGCTGATTCTGATTTTTGGATGTGTTTTAAAATAATTCAACAACGATATACATCGGAGATTCAAATCTGAGGTTTAAACACAATCTAGAGAAACAGTGAAAATATTAGCAGTTGGATAAGCAAATGTATCTCAAAACCTTCAGATTTATGTTTCTTTTTATTATTTTTTTTACTGTTAACACAATTAAATTATCCTATTGGTAGTGTTTAACAAAGAAAGGCACTTGGAAATCCCATACTGTGGCAACAGCACTGCAGAACTTATTATAAACAGAGTCTTGCCTCTGTACCAAAAGATTTAATGAGATGTTCTTCCAGCCATAATTTGATCCTCACTTTAAGAATAATTAAATCAATCTTAATATTGTTGGATAATCTTTCCTGACAAAGATTCAGCAAACACGTCATGCAATAAGGAGGAAAGACGATGATATATTACACGTTTTGTGAACTTTAGTTACACGCATAAGTAAATTATCATAAATGCAGTCAGTTTTATCTAAAGCATAAACAAACAGACGGTCCCATGTATCATTGGGTATTTGAACAGGAGAATTTGATGTGTTTGCTCATATTACGTTAACGGGGAATGCAGCTTTGGTCTGTACTGAACTGTTCACACCAGATGGGAAGACTGACTCAAAGTATTCCTTAGAAACCACAGCTGTCCTGAGAATGAGGGGTCAGTGAGGTGCCTGATGGGGGCTGGGAGGCACGATTTGACCTACAGTGAGACTGCTCTTCACTAAAGACCAGAATAGTTTTGAACTGAATGATTAAAACTCGAAATCCAGTTCTTGAACAGAACTACATGCATATCAGTACCAGCAGTAACATCAGTTGTTACAGTTTGAACAGATTTATAGACAATGAAAGTAGGTTTTTGATTACCTTAGGCAAGATATATGCCAAAGCAGGGCTGATGTAGTTGGTAGCACTGTTGCCTTGCAGCACGAAGGTCCTGGGTTTAAATCCCTGTCTTTCTGTGTGGAGTTCTCATGTTCTCCCTGTGCATGAGTCGGTTCTTTCTGGGTACTCCATAGTCCAAAAACGTGACTGTTAGGTTAATTGGTCTCTCCAAATTGCCATTAGGTGTGAGTTTATATGTGCTGGGTTGTTTGTCCTGTGTTGCTCTGCCTCTTGCCCGGTGACTGCTGGAGATGGGCACCAGCAACCCCACACGGACAAGCAGGCATAGAAAAATGGACTGATGAATGGAAGATAAACCAAACTTTATTGTATAGCACCAATTATGTACAAGGTAATTCAATGTGCTTTACAGAAAAAATTATGGACCACAGGTAAAGACTACTTCAAGAACAAGAAGTAAACATGGTAGTAGAAATTTTGGCACACCATTTAAAGAAATGCAAATTTCAAACAAAATTAATTGATTAGACATTTTAAAAACAACTGCTAAAAATAATGTTTGACCCTGATGTGATAAAGTGCAGTGTTTTTAGCTCTAATTGTCTTTTTTCACTGAGTTTTCTTCAGACCTGGTCCTGATCTTACTGTGTGAACAGATCAAGCATGACCTGATTGACTCTAGGCCCAACACCATTTGGTGCGTTATGGACTAATAACAAGATTTTAAAATCCATTCCTTTACAAAATGAGAGCCAAGGCAGGGATTCTGGTATGAGATGATCCATTTTCCTGGTGTTGGTCAGCACTCTGGTTGCAGCAATTTTTCTGAGATTCAGTTGCCTGATTGATTTCAATTTTTTTTTGTTGCAGAGATCAGGAAAGATACCCTCAAAACTCCATTTCAGTTTTGCTGTGTCCTGTTTTGATGGTCATTTCTAATTATTGCCATGTCTTGGCAGATGATAACAGGCAGATTAAGTAAGGGACTTCATATGAAAATAAAACTTTAGGTCTGAGTCCACAACAATGCCTTTGTTTCCTGCATGTTCATTGGTTCAGTTACTTCAATTGCAGTGCTTATGTGTTGGTACTGAATTGTAAAGTTGAGTTTTATTAACATACATGACCTGAAATGGGTAAATATTTATGCAATCATTAACTTTATCTTTTGTATTGTAATGATTATTTGTATTCATTTTATATTTAATTTGAAGTTGTTGGTTTTTTTTTTATCTTGTCACCAAACACCAAATTCTAATGACCCTGATGTTGTTTATAAAAGAAATTTAAAATTGAAACATCCGAGGTGGGTAAATATTTTTGAGGCATTTTAGAGGTTGAATAAAAGGGGCGGGAGCCTTAAGAAACCCTACATGGGTCCTTTGCTTACTTAAATTTATACTTATCCAATGACAAAGTAGTCTTTGTCTGCCCAAACAACTCTGAACAAACCTGAATTTGTAAATCTTTTGGTTCATCTTTGACAAAGATATGGTTGGCTAGCAGCTTAATACAGTTGCTCTTAAAAGCAGAAAGTTAAAACTCATGAAGTCCCCATGTCCACAGAGTCCAATAAAACCTATTTTGATGTTGCTGCTGTGACAATGAGTGACAACAGACGGCTGCTGCTCTTGTAACAGAGAACAAATCTCCTGAAAGGACCTTTTGGCATCTGCATTTGTTTTCTCTTCTCAGTTGCACACCATGACCCAGAGAACACCTTCAACTGCAGCTTCATCGAGCCCCCCTCTGTGGCCGAGCAGCCCTCCCCCTCCTCGTGGTCCTCCCAGGAGTCCTTCTCTTCCTTTGAGAGCGGAGATGAAGGGCCCGTTTACTGTGTTCCACATGAAGGTTGGTCATCACATGAGCAAATAAACAGTTGGTTATCTGCAATGACCCTGTTACATTTACTGTTGGGATTGGAGATCTAAGCGCGCACAAACACAGCGATGAAGACGTTGCTAAAGAGGCCCAGCTCCCCTGTGTGACCGTGGAGTGACTCACGCACTTCTGTAATTCTCATCATGAAGAAAGTTTGCTTCTAATCATAGACCATCTAGATCCAGGTTTTCTCTTGAGAACAAGTCGAGTATACACAGGAAATGGAACGGTCTAGTCAGCATATGACACGTATCCTTCAAATGAGTTGAAATCTGGGGAAAAACACCAGTTCCGTCAGTTTCTATATTGGAAGTATGAAACTGCAACTCAGTCTTTATTCGAAGAGACTTTCCCTTTTTTTTTTTTACTGATATTGTCAGTGTAATAGATTTGTTTTATTCATCCAAAATTCAAAACCCTAAATTAAAACTACCATCAGTCAACACATCCATCCAATTTAACATATTAAAAATCAGTGGTAAAGATAGCGTTTAGATAAGATGTGTTACTGTGCTTTTAGAGATTTAAAAGGTCCACAAGAAGAGACGAAGCAATATTGTGAAGACACATAAATAATAGGGGCGTAATGATCCCTTCAGCTCACAAGACAAGACCTATTGGGTTCACAAGGAGAGAACAACACATTTTGTTGGAAACCCAAAAAATACAACCTTTTGGTTGTAAACAAAAACTTTGTTTATAAGAATCATTGAACTGTGTAGAGTATCTAGGTCCATGTTTGACTTGTCTACATATTGCAGGTTTTATGTTTTTTCTGCATATAAGATGATCCTGTCCACCAAGCATTAAAAATGCTTTTTGGGATTGTTAGCGCTACAACACACATCAGCGCTACAAATAATACCAAGCTTCGATCTCATAGAAGGGCTTTTCACTGAAATGCTGATTTTTCTGAGCTCCTTCCTGAAGACCTGACGGTGAAGCAATGCAGTGGGCACTCTACGCAGTTGGTCGCTACACTGTGTTTTACTGTGTCACAATGTCTGTTCCCTATGGAATAAAAGTTTATTACAAATCAAAATATATTTTTAAAGAGACAATTTTAATTGTGGAATAATCCAGTGCAGATCGTATTACAAGTCAAATCTTTTAAATTCAGAACTGGACATGATTAAATTGAGTTCTGATTTCTTAAAAACAGTGATATAGCTCATAAATCACATGTTAAATTAGCTCTTTTTACCACTTTTTGTCATGATGTGTGGCAATGTTTTCTCACACAGTTCTATTTATAATTTCAAAATTATGCAAAGTAACTAAGATTTAGTTACATAGTTATTTCCCAAGATTATGTATGAAGTATATATAATGCAGTTTCTGAAGTATTCATTCTGCAGTTAATGGCAACTTTAGAACTACTTATGGTCTTCAAAAAAAGTCTTGTTGAGTTTGTCATCCTTGTAACACACACCTATCTAAGGCTCATAACAGTTGTTTAGATTTAATTACCCAGATGCTGCCTTGCTATCAACTCTAAAGTGCCGAGCAAGACAGATATGAGAATGAAACATAATGAGGTTTTGATATTGCCTGATCTCATGCCAGGCGACCTTCTAACATCCCCCAAAAGATAATACACTTATTTACTGTTTGAGCCACGGACTCTGTTTATTCTATTGTTTAGCCTGCTTTATTGCCATGATCCCATACCCATACCTGACCACCGGAAGTTGCATTCACATAGTCTGAAAGTAAATTGAACTCACAGTATGCTTTGCTGTTCCTCTGCCAACGATCAACAGAATCCACGAGTGACAGCAAAGGGAAGCAGAGCCCCAGCCCTGTGGCAGAAATCCCAGAGGACGACCCTTACAAGGAGGACGCAGGGGAGTACACCTGTCTAAAGGACACAAGCGTCACCAAACCAGAAAGCAGTGAGCATTCGCTACTCAAGTGCTCCGACAGTGAGATGTCAAATAGCGAGTCTGAGTCCGCCGTTCAGTATGCCTGCATTGCCCGCTTACCCAAGCAGTCTAAGGAGGAGGATTGTAATGGCAAGGATGGTGATGGCACCCCTGCCCCAGAAGCCAAGGGCAACGGGAAACCTCCCCCGTCACCTGGCAAGCCCAAGCCACGTCCACCAGATCCCTCTACTAAACCTAAAGTCTCATGGATACATGGAAATGCAACAGGGTCGCAACAACCCGAGCAGCAAGGCGGAAATAGGGCACTTGCCGTTTCAAAGGAGAAAAAGAGGAGCTCCAGTGATGGTTCGTCAAAGAATGAAGAGCGTCATAATATTAAAGAAAAGAGTCAAGGCCAACAGAAGAAACAGGACGGAAATGATACCGATGCAAATGGATCACCTAGCAAACACAAACTGCTACAGTGTAAAAAGTCTGCCGATGAGCACAGCAGTCCAAGTCACATGGAGCACATCAATGGGGTTGTTCAAAATGCCCTTAAGATGATAAGCAGCTTCCGCAGCTCCGCACCTGAGAAGAAGAGCGTAGAAAATCCAAAGCAGAGCCCTAAGGAGCCACCTAAGAGCCCAAAGCTCATCCACCCTCATATGAATTCTGAAGCAGCTACCTTACTTGCTGCACAGCTCAAGGAGAAAACTCAGAGCATCAACAGGAATGAGGGGACTGGACTGACCAAGACCAATGGTTTCTCCCTGCCAAAATATAACCAGGAGAAGCCCACACCTCCACAGAAAGCCAAGAGGACCAACTCCAGTGGACTTAGTCAGCAAGGCTCCACCAAGCCGGTGCTGCCCACCACGAGCAACCTTCAGAAAATGGTGGCGCCTATCACCAACAGCTTAGGGACCCCCGAAGCCAAGAGCCCGGAGAAGCAGGACTTGAACGGCTCCAGGACGGGGAACCTGCTGGACCCAACACCGAAGAAGACTCCCATAAAAAAGCCCCCTAGGAAGAAAGGCCAGGGCAGCACCCTTGAGACGCCTGAAAGTAAAACACCCCAGCAGAAAACGGCCATTATGCCGCCGCAGGTAGTGAAGTAAGTGTTTGAAGAAATTCTGAACATTTGCCGATCGTTTTCTATAAGACAAAACTGTTTGATGAATGCTAGAACCATCTTAGCTTTTTTTTTTTTTTAATCACAACAGCATTAGGGCAGTGCCTCCAGGACCGTTCAGAAGTAACAACCTTGCTGAGAGAAAAAAGCACTATTGAATCAGCCTAGGAAGTCTTTCACCATAACCTTGAAACCATTGTTAAATTTTGTTTCTGTATGCCTTCAAGTCACAACCCAACCTAGTCTAGAGCTGAACACAACTTTGTGAACGGAGACATTAGCTAAAAGTTTATTCATCTCAGCTGCTGGGCAGTGAGCCCACCATTATATTTATGTACTGCACGGAAAATAAGAATTGATTTCATCAGCATTTTTGTTTTTTTATGTTCATTTCAAATGAGGGTTTTGGCATGGAATTCACACCAGGTGTCAGTAACAACCTGAATAATTCAGACATATAAAAAAAATCAAACAAATCAGTCCATGCATCAAGTGTAATAAAGTACAATAAGTGCTGCTAAGAGTGTTTAGTGAATAGTATTCAAACTTTTTCAAGATGTCTCCTGTATGTGTTGTTCAAGTTTGAGTCTGACCCATTCTTTCATATAAACCGTTTTAAATGCTGAAGGCTGTGGGGGATATTTTTGAAGATATTTTTGAATAGATTCATGTGAAATGATTGAGTGTGCCATTTAAGCAGCTTTACTTTCATTTTCTGGAACAAATTGATAGGTTCCTTGACCGCGTCTTTGAGATCATTGTCTTGGTGAAAAATCCACCCTTCTTTCATCTTTAGATTCTTATCAGCATTGTGCTGGTATAGTTTATATGGATTTTACCAGAACTGTTGCTGCAGTATAGTCCAACACCATGATGCTATCACCTCCAAACTGATACCGTCGTGGTGTCGGGCTATATTAGCGCTCATTGTTGGTATGTTGTTTGGGGGATGATATGCAATGCCGTTACGGCTCCAGACTTGTGTAATGACAATAAAATGATTTCAGTCTCATCTGACTATACTCTCCCAAAATGTTCTGCAGGAAAATTTAAACGAGCTTCAATACTTTGGCAGTTAAGTCTTGTAAAGTGAGTGTGCAGATTCTAGGTCTTTCTGAAGCTTTGTGCGACTAATCTCTTTGAGAAATTTATTTTTGTTTGACGCCTCTATCTCAGATCTTGCGGTAAACACCCATTTGGCTGATTCATGGTGAAATGTTGTTCTTTTCACTTTTGGATGATGGCCTCCGTGGTTATTATTCAAACATTTAACAATTTAGAATTACTAATGGCATCTTGAAAGAGCTTCTTACTCCCTATCCCATGCTTCTTCAATGATGCCTTGGTAATGACAAACCTTTTACAAGTTTGGCCATAAATTAGGACTATGCCAGCCAATATTAATTGGCACTTATTGATTTCACATTACTTTCAGATTTCCGCTATTTTGTTGGTTTCCTGTGCCTTTGTACGGGTTCTTTGCTCTTTTGGTTCATGTTTTTATGACCCACAGCATTATTCATATATGTATTTGTTTTTAAACTTATTAGTTCATTAATAATAAGGTTGTTACCAGCATATGATGTGAATTTCCTGTCAATAGCCCATTAGAAATATATTTACAGAGAAAAATGTGGACACATGGAACACTGATTTCATTGCTTTAACAACTGTACAGCTGGAATACAAAAAAAGAAAAAAACAGTGGCCAGGAAAATAGCTATTAGAACGTAATGTGCAGATGCTGAGAGTGAGTAAATGGTGCTCTGATGACTAGAAGCTAACATTTTCTGTGTTCTTTTCTAACTTGCTTGAAGCAACATGCAGTAGTACAGCTTGATACCAAAGCTTTTCAAGAGTATCCCAGCCTTAAAGTTTTACTTTGCAGATGATTGTCGACTTTAGGTCTAATATTTAAGATTTTAAATGACTTTAATCTTTAATATCCATCACTCTGACAATGATTAGTAAAGTAAACAGGTTATCTTAAGGTTCACAAACTAATACCTCATTAATAAATTAAGGTGGTTTAAGCTTTTTTTTAAGCTTTAATGTTTAATCTATTTTAAATTTCATCATTTGGCCATCTCTGTCAGATCTGTTTTGTTGATTCACATGTCTACCTTTTTTGCTTTTGCCAAGACCAAACAGGAGAATGTCCTCCCGCTGGATGTTGTCCAGTCAGGTGAACCAGTAAGCTAAAGGATAAAACTCCAAACTATGCAATGTCCTTATTTTCTGCTTATTGAGGATTCTGTCACTTGACTTCTTTCTCCTTAAAGAAATTAGGTTAATGTCAAATTCTCCTTTTACACAGATGTCAATAAGATAATGTATGACAAAAAAAGCCTACCTGTTTGTTCCCCAAAGATGATTTAATACCAGCAAATGAATGCTAAATTTATGAGGATGCTTAACTGTTCTTGCTTTTGGATAAAACCAAAACTTAAATGGTACTTTATCTTGCACGTAAAACCAAATCTACGTTTGCCGGATGATTTTGTCAGTGTTTACTCCAAGTGCGGATCCCAAAATGAGTACATCCATGTCCGTGAAGGTATAGCTGTGGAACACCAATAATAGACTAATAAAAGGAGCAATAAGTGATATTTCACCATTAGGCGGTGCGTGAGCACTGTCTGTAGACCAAAACATGACGTGTGACAAGCCGCGCCTCTCTTTATCCCCACTCCAGCTGCCACCTGGCCCTTCCTTTCCCTTTGCAAAGGATAAATTCACCGCAAAACATCATCACCTTTCAGAGGGACATTTCTAGTGAAGAAGAAAGTAACTCATAACTTGATAATGCTGTTAGCAAGAGAACATTTTGATCTGCTGGGGGTGTTCTCCGCCATGTCGCTCCAACACTGCTCTGACGGTGGTATTTTAGGGCAGGGAGGGGCTAAGCCCTGAGTGGCAGCTGTTCACATGCATATACATGCACGCGCATTCACGTACATGCACGCGCGTGCACGTACTTGCGCTGCCGTCGTGGCTATGTAAACAGACTGGAGAACAACAGAGAGAGATGCGGTGTGATGTCATGCCATAGGCCATCTGAAATATTACCTTTTAGTTCTTCACGTCACTATTGTTTAGTTCTTTCTATGTAAAAAAAATTATATGTAAAAATTTCGCTTATTGCTCCTTTAATTTTGTCCGGTAGGGGAAAAAAAACTAATCTGAAAGCAGCTTTTACAACTTGAACTATAACAATTCATGAAGTAGGAAGTGATGATAATCTGCCTGTGGCACGTTTTTTTTTTATATTAAGAATATCACATTTAACAAACTGTTTATATTGTTTTCATCAAGGTACAGGTCATTTCTTTATTTTTTTTTCAACATTTTAGTTGTATACGTTGTGTACTTTTTTATTATCTTTGTAAGCTGTGCTTATATGACCTTGTGGGTTCCTCTTTTTTCTCTGGTGCCAATGAACTGGCTTTCATATTTCGTATTGGCTTTTTTTGTTGTTTTGCTGTGTTGCTTATTTTTGGCTCTCAACCAAATCTGCAGTAAGAGTACTTTCCTTCTGTAAAGTTTACATTGGCTTTGTAATTGTTCTCTGTTGATGTTATTGTTTGTGTAACACTTAACTGCATGACGCAGAGTGTAATTATATGGCATTATAGCTGCAGAGGAAATCTGTAACCTTCCTGCTCCCTCCATTTGTTGTTTCAGCCTCCCATAAGCAAATCTTATACAAAAAGAGGATTGTACAACACTGCCGTAATACCACTGTTGTAATAAGTGCAAATGCTTAAAACCATAATACTGTGTAATTACTAAGTTGCTATTTTTTTTTTTCCGCCTGACTGGCCCTTGCCTGTTTTCATTGCCTTACGGTTAATTTTTAGTAAAGAAGGGCCTAACAAACTGCAAAACCGTCACCAGCTGTAAGGTATGTTTTGTTTTTGTTTTTTTGTCTTACTGCAACTTTGATTGCCTTTATGTATGGCTGTTAAACTCTGTGTGTTCATTTAGTTCTTTTGAATAAAAAAAAGCAATACATGTAGCCAAAGTGAAAACATAACTGAAAAAAGTCGTCCTTTGACTTTAGTTTAATTTCTTTTTACAGAGACAATGTTTTCATTCTGTGTCACATATTTGATGATGATATATATATATATATATATATATATATATATATATATATATATATATATATATATATATATATATATATATATATATATATATATCAATGCATATGTAGAACAAAACAGTGCACGCAGCAGCTGAAATTGATCAATTAGCATGGTGACTGCTATATGACCCTGTCCCGCCTCTCTGGAGCTTGGATGGCTGAATCTCAGGAACACTGTAGAAGCCCTCAGGCTTTCAGTCAGTGCTGCTCTTCAAAGAGCCTGAAGGAATCAGGAGATGGTTGACTGGCCCCTCCAGGAAGGGGGACAAGAGCTCCTTTCATGGGTTTTAAAACAGTGGAATCTTTGTGCCAAGAAGTTGATTATGCACTGCGAAAGTGATTTGTATTGGAGGGGATAGAGCAAAAGCTGAACCGATGGTTGATATTTGAAGACAGTTGGACTGGTTCTATTAATGTGGCACGGTGCACCGCAAACAAATCTGCATACAGGAGTCGTGCACATTTATCGGCTCTGCCTGTAAAAGACTTAAAACGAATTGGGGTACCACTTTACAATAAGCCTCGCCTATAGATGGATAATAAATAGTTTATATATGTTATTGAATAATGTGTAAACACGCTGTAACTAATTCAAAAGTGTTTATTATGCATTAATTAAGGGCAAGCAAGTGACCAAACTGACCGGTTTGTGCTCACAAGTTAGTAACTTAGTCTGAAATGTTTATTATAAGTAACTCTAGATGAAATATATAGTTGAACAGATCAGGCTCACTATTTGGCAAGAAACTGGTCAGTTTTGTCTCTTACTTGCCCTTAATTAATGCTTAAATAAACACTTATGAATAAGTTATAAAGTGTTTACAGATTAATTCATAACATATCTAAAAACTATTAGCCATCTATAGAGGAGCCTTATTGTAAAGTGGTTCCCAAATTAGTTTTCTATTGTTGTAGCATGTAAAAAAATAGAAATCTTAGGCAATAACTGCTCCTGGCAAAAGAAATAGTGGCACACTTATTTTCATGGTTTCTTTCAATACTTTGTACAATCCCCTATTTCCAGTAGGATGGTGCTTGAACTTCTATTACATTTTATAAGGTTTAAGGCAACAAAGAGAGATATTTGACCATTCTTCTTTGTGTAACTCTACATAATCCAGAGTCTTCAGACCTCTCACATTTTTTGTTCCCTTCAGTTTACCCCACAGGTTTTCTATATAATTTGGGGGTCTGATAACAATAATGGCCATGGAAGAAGGTTGATTTTGTGTTTGTGTGGAACTGGCTACATGTTTTGGATTATTTTACTGTTGGAAAAACAAATTGTGTACATTTTCAGTTTCTTGATCTTGGAAATGTTGTGGTATTTAGAAATAATTCAGAGTCACATGATTTCCAAGGTCCTAGAGGAGAAATAGCCCCCCATATCAAAGATCCTCCAACATACTGTACTTTCCAAATATTTCTCCTCTGTTTTATTTCAAACACATCTGGAGTATTTGTTGCCAAAAACCTCAATCTTGGTGCCTTCTGACAAACGGACAGGCCTCTAGTTGGTCTCTGTGGAGTTTAACAAAACTTCATATGTTTGCGATGGTTGAAACAGGATTCTTTTGCTGTTGTTTTCAAGCATGACTACTAACCAACTAGTTGGCATTAAGCATATAATAATTTTTGACACATGGTGACCACAAGATTACTGTTTTTGTTCAAAACTATTACTTACAATGGTGTGTGTGTGTTTCCCACTAAGTAGATGGTTTTTCCAATTAAAGGTTGATGGTGTGAGATTGTGTTACTGCAATAAAAGCGGAATTTTTTGGCACATCTTATCCAAGAGTGCATATAAAGGTTTCCAGCACTGTATACGATTCATTTTGTAATCCTATCCATCTTATTCCTCAGTCCCAAAACACTTTGCATGAATTTATTACAGATAAAAACATGGGAACACCTGCTTTTACATCCTAAGCAGGATAATGTTGTCATTCCAGGCTACTTATCTGCCTTGTCAAAGCCATTGTTATGGACAAAAGCGGAGGTAAAAGTCAAACTTAATTTGGTGTGGATCTGAGGTGGTCGCATTAATTTTGGCAATTTTAATCGTACATTTCCTGTTTCAAGTTGAGAATGTGATCAGGAATGGAAAGATTGTGATGTTAAACACAAATGAATCCTTATTATACCTATAGGCTGGTTCACACCGCAGGATTTAAAAATAGTTGGCCGATTTTCAAAGCCTGAGAGACACCACACGTACCGCTAAAAAATCGTAGTATTTGTTCGTACAGTGTGTGTTCATACAGACCGGTCAGACGGCAAGATCAACACACCACACACCAACAGATTTTGCTCAAGATCATTCACATGTCAGACGGGTAATCTAACGAATCCTCTCAAGATCAAACATGAGTTCAGAGTAAATAAACATGGACGACCAGGAAGAATAATGGTGATAGTTTGTGAACTGGTTTTAACAGCGAAAAAACATAACAAAAAGAAAAGATGTTGGTTAAAGAAGCAGAGACAACGCAGCCGAGGGCTCGCTTGCTGCACTATGAAATGGAGACGAGTTGTAACTGTGTCCCTGCATCTCCACCCCATTGTCTTTTTCTCTCCTTCTTGTCATTTTTATTTTTCATTAAAGATATTGATGCACGTTTGTGTCCTTTATTCACAGTTATTGGACAGGAGGTGATCGGAGAGATTAGAATTGCAGTAAAAGTTCTGAGTTTGGGAATCGAACCTCCGACGACTGGGTTGAGGACTAATCTGGGCGTGCCTCATGGGGCGTTTCCTTAACTGTTACACCCCACACTGCATAATGATTGTTGCGGCCTTTCCTCCTTGCTTCCTCAACCATATGCAGTTTATTGTACCTTTAAATGAAAAGCGTCATATTTTTTGTGGCAAAATGTTCACTTTTTTCCCTTTTCTGTAAAGGAACTCTGCCCAATTCAGGAAGACAATCAGACAGAAAACAGAGAAATGTAAATGAAAATAAAGAATTTAACAAATGGCGCTCAAACTAGTATACACATAAGTGCTGGTGTGCTGTTAATGGCTTACAATCCTAATACATACAGCTTCACAAAGACGATCAACTGGCTGTTAGACTGAAGAAGGCCATCTGTTTTAGGCCCATTCTTTTCAGAACCACTTTTTACCCGGTCACACCAAGTTTAGTTTTAAATTCTTGTAAATCTTGTCAGCTAGATTTTTTACTAGCTCCACCCCCCCCCCTTTCTCTCAAATAGTCCAATTTTTTTCATGTGACAACATCTTGAAGTCAGATTTACTGCCAGAATGGAGAGGAATGTTGACACAACTGCCTCCATCTGCGAGCAGATGGAGAAAATTCTCAGCTGAGGACACCGACACATGTTCTCTAGCTTTTCATCCCTGACATGTTGTGGGAAAGCCACAGATTGAAGATATTCTTTGCATGCCGCCGTACATTTATAGCTTTTAGGATAAATTCCGTTGCTGAAGTATTTGTCTACGTTTTCACTTATTTTAGAGGTTCCTGCTGGTCCTGAAACGATTACAGTAAGACAGTTCTATGAAAAAGATTTTGATAGCAGTCCATGACTTCAAGCCAGAGAAAAAAGGAGAAATAGTACATCATCAAGTGAAGTTTGTACAGAACTGTCAGAGTCGGAACCATGAAGGAAAGGGGGTCAGTGACATCTCAGCTGGCTGGCTAAACATGAGTTTGACCCGGGGAGTCCTCCGTGTGCCATGAAACAGCGAGGCTTGAAAACCCAGGCCCTGTGAGTCAGCCAAAAGCCTCGGACTTGAGAAACAACAACAACAACATCAGAAAAAGCCTATTCCAGTCCCCGTGTTTCCATGGCAACAAGAACAGATTGGAACCACATCTGGTAGCCATTTCAGTCCTAGCAAGGAGAGGAAGAAAGAAATTTATGAGTGAGGGAGAAAAAGACAAATATTTTCTGCAATTCAAAGCAGAAAGAACAGGGAATCAAATGACACTTTGAAGTGACTAAAAGTAGTAATTTAACAATGGAAATGGTAAAGAGAGAATCGTTACTGCCCAGGATTGTGATTAAGTATGTTTAAAAGCAAAGACAGGCTAAAAACTATCTAACGTTGGGTAAAATGGGTCTTGAAAAGCATTAATGCAGTTTTGACGTTTCTTTGTTACAAGCTGTGACACAGTTTCCTGAGATGCTGTCATTTCCTTGCATCAGATGTGGCCAGAAGAGATTTTAAAAATACCGTTTTTCACTTCTTCTCCCTGTCAACAGTCTGTCTGCAAGAAACATTGTCTAATTGTAGCCCTTCCTACACGATAAACGCTGCTCCTCAGCCGTGTGGAAATGCAGAAACTATGAAATGACATTTACTGGAAATGGAGCTTGTGCTTCTCCTAAGCCAAAACCACTGAGAACTAAGACCAGCGTGCAACCAGAGTGATGGAGGCTGAGGGGGGGGGGGGGGGGGGCAACGCTACCATTGCATGTGTTCATTGATTTCCAGCGGCAACTACACTGTGATTTAAGACTGTCCTCATAATGAGACATGAAACTGTTGGCAGGGAGCTAAATTAGGTTGCTTTTCCTTCCAGAGTTAAGCCAACCTCACTGAAAGCTGACCTCCACAACGGTGGCTCAGACACGCTGGTGACGTGCACAAACTGGGTCAGAACAGCTAAAACTTTTAGGGTTTTTTTTAGGTGGAGAAAAAGCATCAGTATTATGCTTACTGTCATTTTTGAGGCTGAAAGCTGATATTCCTTTTAATGCAGACGCATTTATGAATCCTTTAGTTTTTCATATCGCTTTTAACCTTATTGCTGCATCATTATTTTATTTTAGTTATGCGGGACATTTATAAAAAAAATTTTTTTTTTACATCGAGTACTTCTCTAGACTTACAAATTTACAGTTTCGTAAAAAGGTTCTTTTGCTGTATGAAAGGTATTTTATTGGGATTTTATTTGATAGCCCAACATGTGCTAGCACATAATTATGAAGTGGGAGAATAATGTTAAATGGCTTTCCGAGCTTTTTTTATTATTATAATAAATCTTAAAAAGTGGGGCATCCATTTGCACGCATTGCTTTCTTTGATATAAGGGAGTGTTTTTCTTGTCTTACCTGCATTCATCTTCCCATTAAGTTGGACCAGTTTTTCTTTCCCTGCTGTAGAAAAGCATCTCATATGATGCTGCCACTGCCATATTTTACCATGGGTATGGTGTTTTCAGAGTGATGAGTGACTCTCCATGGGTCTCTTGGCTGTTTCTGTGATTAAAGCTCTCCTCTCTTGGCCTGTCAAATTAGTTGAAGAGTGTTTCCTGGTAGATTTGATTTGCTGCCAGACACTTTCCATTTTTGAATGCTTTATAAATTAATCCTGCTCTTCATAGCTTGTAACAAATTTGCTTCAAACTACCACACAGCCATGGTGTTGCATACCAGCAATGCCTGTTGATGCATATTCAACACAGACTAGTGATTAAATTGCTAGCATTTCGGTGTTCCAAATGATTCAAAATTTTGCTAATTGGCATACTAAACACATATTTCTTTGTGTATGAGCTATATTTAAATTAAGAATCTTATACAAACATCTGTTTTAAATTAATTTCAGAGTATACAAGGTTAAATTTCTCCACAACTCTGTCCCTGACATGTCTGCTGTGTTTGCTTCGTCTTTGTGATGATGTATTTTTTTTTTTATAATAATCACTGACAAACCTCTCGGACTTTCATAGAACAACTGAAATTATACTGAGATTAAATTAGACAAATGTATTTACTGTATTATGGTGCCACTGCCTCTTGCCCAATTGACCGCCGGAGATAGGCACCAGCCCCTCCGCGACCCTGCATAGATAAGGGGGTATATATATATATATATATATATATATATATATATATATATATATACATATATATACATATATATATATATATATATAATCACTTTTTCTTCACAATTGTGCAATACTTTGTGTTCTATCACATAAAATGACAATTAAAGTACATTGAAGTTTTAGGTTGCAGCGTAGTAATACTTGGAGTAGGTTTAAGGCTTTTGGACATTTTTGCAAGGCACTGCAAAATCATACAAACTTTCAGACATAATTAAGCTTCAGGCCTTTTCTACTCAGACTAAGTCTTTTCTATTCCCCTTTTCCTTTTGCAAGGATGTGTGTGCAAGCAGTTGTCTTGAACTTCAAATTGCCCTGGATTTTCCCCCTTTGTCAGCATAATTCCAGGGAGCGCATTAAGGGAGGAGATTTGGATGGCTAATAAAAAGCAGATCAGTCAAATGTGTTTTCTCAGTCTTTGTCCTCATCTTACATTTTAAACCCTCTCTCTTCTTTTCATGTCTTTTTGTGTTATTCTGCTCTTTTTTATTCTCTTATTCACTCCTTCCACCGTCCCCTTTTTGCAATTTATTATCCATCCATCCATTTATCCATCCATCCATCCATCCATCCATCCATCCATCCATCCATCCATCCATCCATCCATCCATCCATCCATCCATCCATCCATCCATCCATCCATCCATCCATCCACTCATCCAATATCTGAGCACCAAAATGGGACTTTAGACTTCATAATGTGGCTTGAGGTTTCAGCTTTCACATAATTCCACATGCTCACCCCCGAGTTTTTTTTCTTCTTCTTTTCTTTCCTCCCTGCTTCTTGCTCACTCCATCCCAAAGCAGCCAAAGGGGAGATATTGGATGGAAAATGATCACAAGACCCAATGTGTCTGCCCAAAACCAAGGAAAATAAGCAGATGGCTTATGTTTTTATGCAGTGAACCCCAGCTGTCCCAGAACTCAGTCCAGTCTGTGGCCAACGAACTGTATTGTAGCGGGTTTGTTCATGGAGATGCAAGGTTTTCTTTCAGTTTTTCCCCCCTCAAAACTAAGTCACTCAAACGTATTAAGGCTGTTTAACATGCAAGGAAAAAAAAAGAAAATCCCCAATTATTTTTACTTGTTGCCTTTGCTTTGCCAGCTTTAGTACTTATTCCTATTTGAACAGTACTTTGATTACTTCTGAAAATCCAAAGAACATGTCCCTACTTGCCTGGACAAGATGCAGTTGCAGAGCTTTGGCGCATGCACTGCCATGCAAAAGTTTTCACATCCCTTGAACTTTTCCAGATCATGTCATATTACAACAAGAAATCTCAATGTATTTTAACTTTTAATATGATAGAGCAACACAAAGTAGTAGTGCATGCCTATGAAAATGAAAGATGCTTTTCTACATGTTATATTAACACAAATCTCCAAGGTATAGTCTGCTTTTTTCACTGTTTTTTACTTTTATTGTGTTTTGATAAGGTCATATCATGTTGCTCTACAACTAACTTTAGATTAGATTAGCTGTTTTCTTTTTCACATTCATGATATAGTGTGTTACAGTGTTTTGCCACTGTCATGCCTGCATTTCCCCATTGTGGGAACAATAAAGGAGTTTCTTATCTTATCTTATATTTACCTCCCTTTACCATGAGACACATGAATAAATACAGTACAACCAATTGTATTCAGGATAGGGTCAACCTTTTTTTTTTTTTTATTTAATCTCAGTATGAATCCAGCGTTTCTGTGCAGGCCTCAGAGGTTTGTTAGACAACACGAGTAAACAGTCGTAAAGACTGAGAAACACAGCAGACAGACCGGGGATGAAGTTATTTGCAGTTTCCACAAGCCATGTAGGAGACACAACACACATGCATGTGGAAGAAAGGTGGTCTGAGCCCAAAATAAAATAAATGACATCCGTATGGTGAAACATGGTGGTTGCAGCATTATGCTGCATGTAGTTTTTTTTCTTTTTTGCCAAAATCATGCAAACAGTAAATTCGATGATAGATGGAGTTAAATATAAGAAAATCCTAAAAAATCTCCACCACTTTATCACTGACCTGTCAGGTGTATTGCTTGATCTTCATTACTGATTTTTCTAAAGTCTTCTTTTTAAAGTCTTCTTTTAAAAAAAAACATCTGCTGTTACTCTTCGGACAGCTGTTTGTCAGATTATAGTACACACAGGGTAGGGAATACATTTAGATGACTTCTGAAGGCTACTAGTTGCACTGGATTCTTTAGAGGTAAAGGGGACTAAATACAAAGGCACACATTTCAGATTTTATCTGCAAAAAAGCTTTTAAATAATGTGTGGTATTTCTTTGACTACACAGTTACACATAAAATCCCAAAATAACACGCTGAAGGTTGTGGTCATAATGGGACAAAAATCTGAAAACAAATATAATTACTTAGGTAAGGCACTGCTACAGGGAGATTTAAAAGATAATTTTGATGACTATGGCTTATTTCTCAGTGTATGCACGGCAATGATACCACCATATACTGTATGTGACCCTCACAGCTCATTCTACTTCATGGTACAACACTGTAGTCATTGTGGGAAGCCATGTGTTTCTGATTAGCCAGACACAGATGACAGGGTGGGGAGCAGCGCTTGCTGTCTGTTTGCCCCCTGGCTTCTCTTTTGTGGTCAGAACCTGGACATCTATAAGTGCAAAAACTCCTCACCGCCCTCACCCCATTACCGCTTCCCCGACAAACTCTTTCTCACATCCTGCCACTCCTGTCCGTCACCTCATCCCCGTTCCCAGGAAAGTATGTTAATGCTGGGATTGCTGTTGTCCAGGTTATTTCTCACTGCCCTGCATACTGAGCCCGGCTCTGTCGCTATAGTATTTTTAAAAAGTTGCTATAGCTGGTAAGGCAGCTGTGGCTGTGCCATGTGACGACAGACGACTACAGCGCGGTGTTTGTTGTTGCTGTAGCAATCTGATACGTACGTGACCTTAGAGGGGGGAAATTGTTTTTTGATTCATCTCCCTGGAGGGAAGTCAGGGTCAGACACGGAGCAGTGAGAGGATGGATCACAACGATTTGCTCAAGAACAGCAGAATGACTTTCATCATAGGACACAAAACTTCAAAGCCAGCAGCCGACAGCAGTTTGAGGCAGCAACCTGTGTGCACGCTCTATCGCTCTAAAAACACACTTTTACATTTTCTTTCGGTTTCAAATGTAATTTTGTTTCTTTTTACATCTAGAAAACAGCAGAGTTTTAAATCATGGAATGTGACTGTTAGCAGATGATGTGACTGAGCAGCTTGGTGCTTTTAATTATTATTATATATGTTTTTTAACATTTAAGTAGACAGGTGGTGTTTACAGCAAGAAATTTGTATTTTCGGCTCCAAAAGTCAATTTCCATAGAAAAATTGCCTTCTGCCTTCACCTTAGCATTAAACAATAATATTCCCACCCTGTTATGCCCAAAGTACACTAAAAGCCTGGAGGAGACAGAAACAAGCTTCTCAAATCAGTTCAGGCAAATATACAGAGTGCTGGTCTAAAGTTTACAAAAACTCATTATTAAAAGAAATCGAGAACTTGTGTCCAAGTTTCAATTATCACATGAAGCTGAAGAATTATGAGGCTAACACACCATGATGTTGCCTCTCCCCTGCTTGAAAGTTGGTACCGTGCTCTTAGGTTTGATTCATTCAAATATTCTTCTTGCAACAGTGGCCAAATAGTGCAATATTGGTCTCGTCTAAACCTAGACTTTTCTGGTGAAGGTATTTTGCTTGCCAAGGTAGGCAGTTTAAAATTTCAATTTACGTTGAAGGCGGCGATTTTGGAGCATTCTGCTCTGCTTATTTGTTCGTTTTGCCAACAATCTCTCTTTAAAGCTCAGCTTTACTGTGGAAGGCGACACTAACATTCAGGCAGTTTATGGAATGCTTGAGTCATGGGGGTTTCTGGACTGTTCATGTTCATTCTAACCAATTTTCTGTCATCGGATGGGAACAGTCTGGGGCAGACAGTGGTCTTGTTGGAACACAATTGGGTGTTCCTTAAACACAATAATCCTAAACATGCACAAAACTGGAGACAATAAGCTTTTCAAGGCAATTCCCAATAAGCTTTGGGAATTGCCTTGACCTTGAAATTGTGTGCCTTACATTTGAAACATGCCAGAAAACAATCTAATATCAATGATGTACTAATTCTGTTAAAATATGTATCAAAAATCCACCTTGAAATACACTAGATGCTTGTCGATGACCACAATAATTGTTTGGTTGAGATGCAATGTGCAATGTTTGGAGGTTTTGGTATTGTGCTCTGACAAAGTATTTGATCCCTTGCATATTTCTTCTTTTTTTTCTCTCACACCATCAAACAATGCTCATATAACAGTGTATGTGTGAGCTGTAGCTGCTTTCCCCACTGACGACTTGCCAAATTTCCTGGAACCACAAATTCTGCTCACTGCCAGAAACTCCTTCAGGAGAATGTTCAGTCATCAGTTTAAAATCTTAATCTCAAGTGAGTTTGTGTTATGCAGCAGGATAATGATCCAAAAAACACCAGTAAGACCACCTCTGAAAACCTCAGAAGAATTTTTCAATTCAATTTTATTTATATAGCGGCGATTCATGAAACATGTCATCTCAAGGTACTTTCCAAAGTGGAAGAATAAAATGAAGGTTTTGGAGAGGCCTAGTCAAAGTCTAGATTATAATCCAACTGGGATGCAGTGACGTGACCTTAAAAAGGCCATTCATGTTGGAAACCCTTTCAGTGTGGCTGAACTTAAAGAAAAAAGTGTGACATTAACTTATTTTACAGTGATGTAAAAGACTCATTGCCAGTCATTGCAAATGTTTGATAGCTGCTTTTGCAACCAAAGGTGGGACCACAAGGGATTTGGTTTACAGGGACATTCATTTCTCATATTACACTATTGGTTTGATAAGTTTTTTTAATTTTTAAATGAAATTATCATTATCTCAGATTGTTATTGTCTGATAAAACATTTTTTTTGGATATTCTGAAATCTTTAAGTATAACTAAAGTATAAACTATCTCCCACCTTTCAGGGGGAGATAGTTTCACGCACAGCAATATATACATACATCATTGTATATATTTGAGATTGTAGTGACCCTTTGTGGATGAAAAAAAATCTGGAAGATCAAAAACTTTTCTTTTTCTTGTTTTTTAAAATTCTTAAAAGATACACATTTTGCACTCAAAAGATTGTTCAGCTGCATCATTAAAAGGCAGAAATGCCTGAAATTCTTCACCATGTTAAGTGTATTTTAACATCTGACTGCAACCGAAGGACAGATCATTGCTCTGATATAGAACTGAGAAGCCACATTTAGGTCCTAAAGCACAAAAAAACATTCTACATGAATATCTTACTTTATGAAGTAGCAACTCAGTTATCCTTTAACATATTAATTGTACTTCCTTTGAAGTACAATTTAGAAAATGCACTCATTTCCAACAGAAATGAATAACCGTCAGCTCTAATTTCTTCATTACCTTAACAAAACTAGAGCCAAAACAAACTTGCAGCCAACTCCTCTGATCATCCAATCCTACACATGACATGTCTTTTTCCCAAAGCTGGCAAGCTTACACAGTGGCTGCCTGCTTGGAGAAAACTAGAGCCATTATGTTATAAGTTCATGTTAACTGGAAGCTAAATGAACTATGGTGACCTTCTTTTTGAGAGCAGGAACTTCAAATTACATTTATCTTTGCGCTGCCTCAAATGCAACTACCCAGTGAGCTTAGAAGTCATTTTAGCTTGTGGGGAAACAAAGAAAGCTCTGCAATGAAATTGGGATTGTTTGTTTTGTAAAACTTATCTAAGGCTGCGTCTGAAAAGCTCTAATTTGTAAGGAATCTTTCGCCAAAGCGGATGTGTGTCATCGTTTGCCATGATAAGTACAGTCTGAATAGTGCAGTCAGTAAGGAAGGAGGGAGGAAAAGGAGCCTGTATGCTTCCAATCACAGTTAATTTAGCATAGTATCATTCACTAACTTCCAGTTTTAGGGCAGACACCCTGTCTACTTTTAAGACTAGGCTTAAAACTTTCCTTTTTGGCAAAGCTTATAGTTAGAGTGGCGTATAGGTTACGCTGAGCTTTCTCTATAGTTATGCTTCTATAGGCTGCTGGAGGACATCCAGATCTATTTCTCTCACTCTGTTGAGTTCTCCTAACCTGGCCAGTTAGAACCTTTGGTTATTGCAAATGCCCACCTACCAAAAGATTGACTTTAGCCAATCACGGTATCAAATTAAAACCTGAGCAACACCGTCATGCGAAAGCAGAAGAAGGTAAGCTAGTCAAGGCACTTCTTGCTGTTCTTCTTCCAAAGATGAAATTTTGGATTCTTACAAAACAGATGTGATAGTCTTCCTGTACTGCCATGTTTATGTTGGTTCGTTTGTGGGCTCAGCAGGAGCAGTACAAGATGGATTCTCATCTGTTTGTGAACGCACACAAGCCGCGAGAATACAGAGAACTCAGCAGATCATCCGCTTTTACCATATAACATAGAAAGGATTCCTGGATCAATGTCTGCTTCTGTGCTTTTTGTGTCTCTGCTGTTTCTTCCCTAACCCTCGGTCGAGGCAGATGTCCGTTCACACTGAGCCTTGTTCTGGTGGAGGTTTTCCTCCCTGTTAAAGGGGAGATTTCCTTTCCACTGTCACTTTGTGCATGCTTAGTATTAGGGATTGCTGCAAAGCCATGGACAATGCAGACGATTGTTGAATTTGACTTTGGAAAGTCCTTTGAGATGACGTGTTGTGAAATGGTGCCAGAGGTGTCAAAAGTATTCACATTCATCACTCAGTACAAATACTTCTGTAGAAGTATCAACTCAAACCTCTTACTCAAGTAAAATTCTAAAGTACTGGCTTCAAAACTACTCAAATAATTAAAGTAAAACTAATTAAATAATTAAAATAAAAAAATGCCACTAAGGACAATCTCGCACCACAGGGACCTAATATGCACTAGTTTTGTTCTTCTTAAGTATTTGTTGGGGCGTTTGCCAAAAAACTTGGTGCAGTACTGCCTCTTACCACAATCAAAATCACTCTGCTCGTTTAGCGCTATTTATCTGAATATTTTTTTGTTTTGTTTTTTTGTTGACAAGCCCGAGTAAAAACAAGCTGAAATAAAATAGAAGTAATGAGACTATTTTCAAAATTCAGAAAGTAGAAAGTACAGAAAATTGCATGAAAATGTAAGGAATAGAAGTAAAATGTAGGTTAAAAATAATTACTCCTGTAAATTATAAATTACCAAAATTTCTACTTAAGTAAGGTAACAAAGTATTTGTACTTAGTTACTTGAGACCTCTGATTAGCGCTATATAAATAAAATAGAATTGAATTGAATAGAGAACTTGCAATGTCCCTCACTGGCGCTAAGGAGCCATAAGGAATCCCACAATCCTTTGCATGACATGCTGTATAAGCACTGCCCATTTCACGGAAATTAACAAAAATGTCCGGAGAGAAGAGAGCATTATTGGTGGAGTGAGGCGATGTTATGACATTGACACTAGTACCATTTACAGTGAAATTGTTTCACGTGTACTGTGTGTGACACATCCAAATGTACCCGTCTTCAGATGTTTTGGTTTGTGTAAGGGAGAGCTTCAGCCGTTCACCACATTTGCCTATCTCCCGTGTTTTGTACTTCTTTTTCGAAGGCTGCAGGCCTGGATTTGATTAGCATCCCCCATGTGCATTTCCATCTCATAATGACGTATGAGTTAAAGGCAGTCTGACATTGGCACAGCAGTCCAAAGCTCCTTTCCTACCCACAGTAGAGTTCTTACTATTGACCTCATGAAAGGTCAAAGAACAGGAGCTAGGGGCTATAATTAGAACATTTTGGACGGAGTCTTGGCAGTTCCTGATACCAAGTTCCATGGTGTTATAATCACAGTAAAAGTTCTTTATGTGACCAACTCTGACTTCCAACTAACTTATTTTGGATGTACTGAATAGAGTGCAGCAGGCAGACATACAACACGCATTCTAGTCAAACGGCCTGAGGATCCAGAAAGACCAATACCCACAGACAAAAGTGAGCAAATACCAGAAAGTACATTTCTTTCAATTTCCTCCACATATGTTCGCACCAATAAAAAGCAATAGCAATGCACATGGAAGCCATTTCAAGTGAAATATTTCTCACATCATAGGAAAACATGCACCCAAACTAATGCCCTGCTGGCTTTGGTAGACAGGATCCGGTGCTCTGGAGAAACAGGAAGTGTGTGTCTCTTTATTGCGAGCTTTCTAAAGTAAGCAGGATCTGAGTGAGGTGTTCAAGCGTTTGATCTTTTTTCCAGCTGCAAGTGTTGCAATTTACCCAGTGCTGCTGGAAAAAGTTGCTCAGTCTGAACTTTGTAAACGTTTTCATCATCTGTGTCTCAGCTCCATAACTCGCGGGTTATAGATGGCTGCAGTTTCCCTTTGTCAGCCCGTTAATAGCAACAAACCCCTCCTGGCAGACCACCATGTGATGCAAGCTAAAACATGCTAATTGTGAACACATATGGGACACATCCACACGTATAGACCTGGACTCAGCAGAAACGCCCCACCCCCACAGCCCATTGTATGTTCTTCCCCCCTCATGTGCTCAGCTGTTCTTTTTTTTTTACATCAACTATTTCAATTCTCCAAGGTTAAGCCTCCATTGTGAGAAAAGTATGAATAGTTTTGGGCACAATGACGCAGATGTAAAAAAAAGGAACAGTACAAGCCTACAGAGGTATGACAAATGCCAAAGGGAGGAAACCTTGTTAAAAACGGGGACAGTTTTATAGCCTTTGGACACATAATCCCAAAGAGTAGCACAGTGCAGAGAGCTCTGCACTGTGCTACTCTCTGTCTGGAAAAGATGGAGATAACAAGATGGTTTCGCTTCAGGATTCCAGGCACGAATGTTTATTTTTGTTGGAAACATAACTGTCTGTGGCTAGATTGGAAGAACATTTTACCCACCAGACTGCCAGTAATCTTACAAGCAGCTGTTACCACCCTCTTGTGGTGACCTGATGAACTTGCAAAACGTTTTCCTCCAGTCCAGGGCGTTCAGACATTGCAAATACGCTGCACTGTCACAAGGTCTGAGATTAGTTCTCATGCGACTTCAGCAGTTAGTAAAGGGGAAAATGTCAGGAGGAGAGGGGGTTATAATTTGCAACCTGATTGAAGCCAGTGTGTTTTGGTCAGCAACATATACAGAGATTTGCACAGGATAAAACTAACAATGTATTAAAATGAGAATGTTGAAGGTGCATAATTGTAGAATAGCAATTATGCAATTAAGCAGTGTTGGCAAAAAAGGTTACATTGTGAATTACATTACAATTACTTTATATATGGCCAATGCTATATGTCTAACCATTATATATATATATATATATATATATATATATATATATATATATATATATATATATATATATATATATGTAAACACATATTCAATTCACACTATTCACCCGGATGGTTCCACTTAAGGCCCAGATCCTCAGTCAGCAGCCTTGTAGATTAAGGGTTCTGCGTAGTATCTTAGCTGTTTATAGGACTGTGCTCTTTTCAACCAACGTCTCAAAGGCTTTCCCAAGAACCTTTTTGTTTTAGGGTTTCCGGATCACAGTCACTAGGGCACTTGCAATCACTGGCACCAGTGAGGCCTTGACTCTGCACCCTCTCTTAATCTTTGAGCCTTCATTACTTGTTGCTTTTCTTTTGCTACGATTTGGCATCCCAATGTATAGCACTGCGGCTTACTAGCTTTGTCTTTGAACACTATGTCCGGTTGGTTAGCTATCACATGTTTATCAATATGGATCTGGAAGATATCATCCTTATCATCTTCAACCTATCAACCTCTACATTATTCCAGCCACTTTGTTACAGTGTCCCAGACATGCTTTGCCTTCAAGCATCTTTCGCCCATCAGTTATGTGTTGGACTGTTCCAAAGGCATCTTTGGGCGGCTTACACCTTGGTTCCTGTCTGCTGTGGCAGACCCCATTCTCTATTGCTCCGTTGCTGAGAGCCTGTTTCTGTGCTGGCATGATTCGTGCTTCTGTCATACAGTCAATCCCTCTCTGTGGGAAAGTGAAGAAAGTTAATCAAACACAAATGATTCCCAGCTACACTCACCTTCCCAGGCTGCGTGCCATTCCATAAGAGAGCCTACTATTATAGTACCCAGCAGAGGATATAAACTCTAGCAGCTGGAGTATGAAATCATTGCAATTCTAAACTTAGAAAGATTCTAAATAAGTATGGCGAATAACCCCTGCTGCTTCCAGTAGACCATAAAGGGCCAGAAAACTGGCTCTATTTGAGTTGTTTGACCACTTAAGGCCGAGCTATATATTTAACTTCTGTAACTTCTCTCCACAGCTTAACTACTGCAAGATCTAACTGTGTTTTGCTGCATGAAGGAGAGATGGTTTGGAAAAGTGTGAAATGAACCAAGTGTCACGATTTGGTATGAGGACTCAGAGACAGACCTTGCAAAAATCAGCTTGAATGTTAGTGTAATGATTAAACAGCAAAGAAACTACAACAAAACAGATCCTACATGATGAGGTGAGAATGGCAGTGCTGCAACTGGGGTAAACGTGGAGTAACAGAGAGGCATGAAGTTGACGGAAGGAACCAGAGAGGAACGAGGAAACCGGTAGGTATGTGCACTCAGCAGGGGAGAGAAATGACAAGCAAACCGAAAGAGCAAATCAGAGAGAATGAGTTGCAGCGGAGGCAGAGGCTCCATCTGAATACCACTATTGGGCAAGGACTCGCAAAGCGGAATTGTGTCAGTGGTCGCCATTATAAGTGCTGTCCGAATAGTGCAGTCAGTAAGGAAGGAGGTAGGAAAAGGAGCCTGTATGCTTCCTATCACAGTTAATTTAGCGTAGGAACCTCACAATGTGCCTTATCACCACTAAGGAGCTACAAGGAATCCCACAATCCTTTGCGTGACATGACGTATAAGCACAGCCCACCTCACAGAAATTAACAAAAAAGGTCAAAGAGAAGAAAGCACACACTCTGTAGTTCATGTTGGGAAGGCTGTAGGCCCAGATTTGACTTGCATCATCCATGTGCGTTTACGTCATGTAATGACATCGGAGTTGAAGGCTGTCCAAAATCGGAACAGCAGTCTGAAGCGTCTTTCCTACCTACGATAGTGTTCTTGGTGTTGACCCCATGAAAGGTCAAGTAACAGGAGCTAGGAGCAGTAGCTAGGTGCTATTATTAAGGGTATTCGGATGGAGCCAGAGAGAAAGCAAAGCAATCAGGGGAGATGTGGAGCAGCTGGCAGAGTGACACAGAAATAATAGAAGAAACAGACAGAAACTCAGGGATCTATCTGACAGAAACATCTAAAAGTACAAAGAACAAATAAGGCAACACCATACTAACAATAATGAACACAGAAGATAACAAAATAAGGCAAGACCTAACAAGAAGATTATCAAAATGAAAGCAAAGATGAAAATCAAAACACAACAACAGTGGCTTGTGACAGCAAGTCTCTTTATACTTTATACTCAGGTCAAAGAAACATTTCATTAGAAACTCTTCTAAACAAAATGTAAACATTAACAGACAAATAGCAGCCACTAATAAGCTCTGGAATTGTTGAAAAAAAATGTTTCAGGTGAAAATCAATTAAACAAGTTTCAATTGAATCCAAATTATAGGTTTTCCTTTCAGAGAAAAACAGCATTGAGCGTTTTCTCACAAGTAGACCCTGCGAGGGCCTCCAGAGTACAGATTAATCGATATGCAAACAGTGTGGTGTAAAAATGTTGGGGAAATGTCACCATAATATTATGACAGTATATGAGAACCAGACTAACATCCTGATAGGAAAATTCCTCTTCTTCATAGTTATTTCAATATAACCGAAGCAGATTTAAAAATATTAACAAATTTATATGTTATGAAGGAAAAAATCTACAAAATTTGAAGCTGACAAAGTATACATGTGATTTTGTTGTTACAAGTTGAGAGTGTGTTTCACTTTTAAATGGACAGATTAAAAGAAATGTTCAATTATAATCAACTGAATCACACACTGAACTTTGGTTGTCAGTGGGTGAGAGCATCTGGCTGGCTCTCAGGGGCCACATCCTCTGAAACCTGTACAGTATGGGAAATAGTGATAACAGCACAGATGTTCAGTAGAGTTTCTGGGATCCTGCTGATGAGGAGGAGACTATATTTTTTAAAAAGGGGCCCCTCATAAATCAAAAACAGACTCCTAACCAAGACTTTGGAAACACAAATGTATTTATGTAAACCAGGTGGCAACATAGTGCAATCTTGTTCTCAGCTTCTAAATTTTTTTTATAACAATAACACTGGAAGAACAACAATTCAACTCAGGTAGGCGTAACTCCCCCACGTACATTTCTCATGGACTCGTCCATCCTCACAACCTGACCAGCTGGATTAGAAGGTTACAAGTTGTTCGTTATAACCTTAGCAGAAGGATTGAAAGACACAAAAATGATCTATAAAATGTGGGCCTGCTTGGTGCTCACATTCACACTCGCTGCTGGAACGTCAGAAAGCAGCAACAACACGGCGGCGGAAGAAAGGCTGGTCATCGCCCGAGGTAAACTGATGGTGAGTGGGACTGCAAAATCTAACACGTGTGGATACCTTTAAAACTAACCCTGGATTCCTTAATGAGATGATCAGTGGATGCAGAAATAACATTAAGGAGCTTAAATAGGTAGAAAACAAAGAGAAAGAGGAATAAATAAGACAAAATAATGAGATGCTGGCTGGTTTGTCAGTTTGTTTTCTGCCAAGATATGAAACCCAATGAACCACACACACACACGCATCAGTTTTAAGAACTGTCTGTTGTCCTTTTCCCCAGGCTCCCAGTGTGGTTGGATGAGCCATAAAGAAAATGCCTGAGCTCCATCACTTCCTCATGGAGCGTTGGGCTTTGTAGTATCCTTCTGCTCCTGTCATGTTCCTACGTATTCTTGCTGAGACATGGCTTCAAGCTGTTTGCTAATTCCTGTCCCAGCTATGCGAGCTTTCCAAACGTATTGCACTCCAACTCTTTTCAGCTTCAAGTAAAACAGATGGATGTGTGTTATTCTCTAATGCCTACCTGTTGTTTTCCCTGATCTGCTGATTTATTTTTTTTGCTGCACAGCCATAACTTAGAGTATGACTCATCAGAAGAGAAGAACCCCCGTCTGATATTTTACAACGAAAAGGACGAGGTTGTAAAGGTAAGATGCGAGTTTTAGAGGCTCGTCCAGGAGGTCCTTGAACGTAGACACGGGTAGATGTAGATCAATTTAAGACCAAGATGAAGAAAAAAACTCAAGCATGGTTTTTAGGTCTTTTTTTATTTGTTTTTTGTTTGTTTGTTTGCTTAAATGTGCATTATAACAGCATGAATATGTTTTAACGAGTTACAGAAAAACCAAATCAGATTTGAGGAACTTTGTTTTTTAGTTGTTTGAGAAAGAGTTGGATGAATTATCCTGTCCCTCAGAACTCAAATTATAGCCTTTTCTGACTAATGTTACACAGTATAATACATGGTCCTTCTCAGCTGTGGTGGGTCTCATTTCCTTCTTGACAATACCCCTTAAATCCTCTATAAGGTTCAGGTCAGGCCAATCAAACAGTGATTCCATGGTCATGAAAGCGAGTACTGGTACTGCTGGCAGTGAGAGTATGTGCCAAGTGGAAAATCAAATCAGCATCTCCACACAGCTTGTCAGCAGAGGGAAGCATCGTGGGCTCTAACATATCTTGGAAGATGGCTGGGCTGACTTTGGACTTGATAAAACACCAGTAGATTGCTGACTGTGAACATCTCACTAGATGTTCAGCAGCATTGATTATAATAAAAAATATTTTAAAATATTTGTCCTTCATAGTCCCACAGAGGGGAAATTTGTCTTTGTGTTGAATCCATCCCTTAGGGAGCAGTGTGTGATTTTATTGACGGTAACATTTTTTTTAATAGTTTTATATAATATGTCAATCTTCTGAAAAACTTAGATATAGGTTTGCATAATATAATGTAATGTAGCGTCATATATACTATAATATATAAAATTATAAAGACCCTCCGCTTTGACTTATTAATAAAACATGATTAATATCGTACTGGTTTCCTGTAAACCTTTGCCTGCTCAGTTTCTGTAGGAACATTAAGTGCAAGTTTTTATTTTGCAACACTCAGAGCACAAACAAAAAAAATAAAGAGATATCATGTCTCGAATTAGCTGACAATATATTCCAACTTTATCTCCTCGTCTGTGCATGTGGTGGTGCCGATGTGCCCCCGCTCCTGTGTCTTCTGTGTGTTTCCTGAAACATCAGACCGTCCCTGTGAAGAACATGAAGGCGGACGAGATCAGCAGCCTGCTGGAGTCTCTGGGTTTCTATAAGAGGTCCCAGAAAGGGGAAGAAGTGCCAGAGGAGTTCCAGAACTTCCCTCTGCAAGCCCCAAGGGACGAGTTGTGATGACCCCTTGTGGCCAGACTCTGTACTTGCAACCCAGCCGCAATAATGACGAGTGGGGCTTCAAGGCCAGACTGTTAAAGCCAGGCCCCAGTCTGAGGACACGCTGGTTGGGTGCGGTGCAGAGGGTGTTAGGCATACTTGAGGCATACTGTTTGTTCACACTCTTAAATAAAAAAATTACAACAATACAAAAATTTTGAGTCTGTCTTTGTACTGAATTTATCAAATTACCAGGAATGGAACAGCATAAATTGGCAGTGTAATAAATATTATCCCTATGTGAACTCTGTGGAGCTCAAATACTATTTTATTTATTAATTATCTAAACAAATTTACTCATTAAACATACCCACTAACAGACAATGTATGATGTCACTGTTTCAGACTAATCCTCAACCCGCCTCCCCCGCGGTAATCTGATTAGCAGCAACGTTGGACTACATCTGACTCTGTGTAGCCATTAGACTCTATGTAGGCCTGTAACTGTGCCTTTATATGATCGAAGACAAGAGGAATTAGCAGCAGACACAGAGCCTACAATTAAAGTGTTTGGGTTGTTGCACACCGTGACTCCTCCGCTCTGTCATGACCACCGGCTTGACCCACCATGCCCGTGTTCTACTCTCCCGTTCCGGACAACCTGCAGATGGGCCTTGCCTACATGGGAGGCTCCGTATTCACAAACAACAGGACAGCGGACAGCGACTTCACCAGGGAGCAGGAGGATGCATCTGGTTGGTTCAGAACACAACACCTGTGTTTTATGTACTGTTCAAAGTTCCTTTACATGCAACTCAAAAAACATTAGAAATACCCCACAAATAGTAAGTTCAGGAGTTTCTGTTTGAAAATGTGCGACATCACTAGTGCATTACATAGAAGATTGCTGAATGTGCATAAACCAACCCCAGCGCAGCACAAAGTTAGGGGAAAAGTAACATTTCTGGTTGCTAAGGTTTACATAATGGCAGATTTTTTTTTCTAACATGTGAACTAAGAAATGTGACTTTTGTTTTTAAAACAAGTGTACTGGACTGTATTTCTATCCTATCAGATTCATTTTAAGACAGCAAATTTTGTTTTTCTTTACCTAAATCATTGTGAAGTGTACAGCAGCCACCTGTATGGTTTCAGCTCAAATATTTCATGTCCCACTTCTTTATGTACTCATGTACACCAATAGTGCAGTTAATACAGCTGCATCTTCCTTGCCTAAACACCATGAAACTACATGTTTGACAGGTTGCATGAGAGAATGAAGCAGATTTAATTTGATCCATTGTGACAAATACCACTAAAGGCAGTTTTCTGCAGTGGAATGGATGTACCAAGGCCATTTTCTGCTGAACAAAACTATATACAATAAATTGTTAGGGTTAGAATACAGTTAAAATTGTATTTTAGGTGGTTGATGTGTTGCTAAATCCACTGGAGCACATGGGGAAATCCCAGCTTTTTTGCCTCTACCTTAGATGAGGCAAACCTTAAATGTTTTGGTTTATCTTGTTATTTTGTGGGGATTTGATATTTATATGTTGCAATTCTTAGATATTATTTCCCTTTGAGTTGAGGTTTCAAACAGATTACATGTAAGAACCTATTTTCTATCTAAAAAAATATCTTTCTTTGTCTTTCAGTGGTCAACGACCTGGTTTCTCACCTTCCTCTCCAAATGCTCTTGTACTTCAACCTGTTTTACTTTCCTTGTTGGTGGTTTTCTGCTGTGTTCATGTTGGAAGTGAAAGTAAGTCATTGGAAAAAATTTATTACATTTATTCAGTACTAAGAGACTATTTTATACAGAAAAAATGGTAACATATTTGAGTATGATTTTTACTAGCTAAGTACTTTATGCTTGTAATTGCTTTATAAATACATAGATACTACACTCTTAGTTGTAGACTTAACAGAGAACACCATAAAAAAACTCTAAAAAATGTAAACATGGAGTCACGGAAGCTCAATCAAAGCTGTCAAATTAAGTAAGAAAAAGACAAGAATAAAGAATATGATGAAAAATGTAAAATCATACAATTCCTAATGTAGAAAAAGATCATTCTTAAACAGTATTTGAAACAAAAAGCTTTAAATTTGGCGCCATCTAGTGGTTACTGTGATATTTATGGCCCTTGCTTCTACTATACAATTTATTTTAAGTCTTAAAACCTACAAAAAATTGCATATCAAGTGTTTTAAATGCCAAATTTATAACGTATGTTTGTTTTAATAGTTAAAAAAATGTTTAATGACATTTGATTGAAAGGAACTTTCCATTAATATGGAAAGTTCCTTTCAATCAAATGTCATTAAAAGTTATAAAAGCATGTAATTTAAACAAAAAATATATTCTTTGTGGATTTAGTCTGATCCTATTGTGGATGTAGTGTACAGCTATTGTATTGAAACACTAAAAATTATATTTCTAAGATGTCTTTATGTTTTAAAACACGTCTCAGTTCGACATCATTTTTGGCCAAAGTTATTAACAGGAGTAAAAGAGCCACACGTGGCCCCAGAGCCAAAGGTTGGAACCACTGCTTTAGACACTACTGAAACAAAAATAATGCATGAAGGTAAAACAGTAAAGAATATAATTTTAGCTGCCTTTTATCTACATGTCATGCATTGAAGTTCTGTACATAAGGAAAAGTAAGTTTAAAACTTTAAATCCAGTGAAAACACCATTTATTTAATGTGTTTAAATAGCACAAAGAGACCAAAGGGACTAACAGACTTTTTTTATACATTCTGTTTTTGTGCAATAAAATATTCTCATTACAGTTTTTCTCTCTTTACAGTACTACTATCTTCCTGGGTACTACCAGGCTCTGCTCATAACCGGGTTGGTCCTTGTCACGGTGATTGAAGTTATCCGGCTCTACCTGGGCTACATCGGCAATCTTAAAGAAAAGGTAATTCAGACCCACTTCCTCTCTGAACTTGAACAAAAAGCTCAGCTGATACCGTATCTCTTTACTTGTACTGTCCCTTACAAAAGTGTCCATACTCCTAAAAATATTTTCACTGTTTTGTCAAGTCATAATGTCAAACTTCAGTGTATTTTTATCAGAATTGAATGTGATAGATCAACACTGAGTAGCACATGGCTGCAAAGTACAAGGAAAACAAAACATGGGTTCCATCGTTTTTTACAATAAAACTGAGATATTATGGAGTGCATATATATTCATGATTGCTGAGACAATAGTTTTTAGACCCACCTTTGACTGCTATTAAAATAGCAAATATTTTTTGATATGTCTACCAACCGCCACATCTTGAGTGAAACCTTTACCTGTTTTTTTTTTTTTTTTTGCAAAACTGCTTCAGCCAGACTGGATGGAGAATGTCTGTGAACAATTGATTTAGGTCTGGACTTGAACTAGGACAGTACAAAAAATTTATATGTTTTGAACTAAACCATTCCATTGTAGCACTGAGTGTACAGATATGTTTAAGGCTGTTAACCTGCTGGTAGGTTACTCTCAAGTCTTATGCCATTTCTAGTAGGTCTTCCAGTAATACCCCACATTTAACTCATTTAATCTTCCCTGCAGCTCAAACTATCTCTATTGTTCCTGCTAAATTAAGCATCCCAATAAGCATGGTGCAGCCATCACTGTAGTTATTGTATATATTGAGGATAGTACATTCAGGGTGATGTGCAGCCTTAGTTTTCAACCACACATAAGATTTTGCATGTAGGCAAACAGTTATTTTTTTCCTCAACATATTTATAGCTAAGCTACTGCTGCCAACAACTTCATGTTGTCCTGGCTTCTACAGATGAAATATGTAGCTCTGTCTTAGTCACCTATTAGCTGAGATTTTACTGCAACTAACTTTATTTGCTCTCTTTTACCCCTAAACTTTAAAACTGGCTCAGAGATATCCTAACTGTGTTTCTCTGTTAGATTAAGCCCCTAGAGGAGCTAGTACTTTATCCCTTACACGTCTGGTACTTTGTGTTCCTGAGCCTTCATCACCACCGGCGGTCTCTAACAAACCTCAAATGCGTTTACAGAGCAGCTTTATTTAAACTGAGATTAATTACACATAGGATTATTACATGTTAGATAATTACTGAAGTAACTGGCTTGGGTTAGGGTTAGTGTTAGGATTTCATTTCGGGTCATCACAGTAGAGGGGGCTTAATACAAATGGATATCACACGTTTCTGGTTTTCATTTGTAAAACATTTTAAAAACCATGCATCATTTCACCTCTATGTTTTTGCACTACTTTGTGTTGGTCTATCAGGAAGTTTAGGGGGGTGTTTATGCAAAGCTCTGTACTGTATATGCTTCTCTGTGGATGTAACAGCAGCACTTGGTATCGGACTGCTCAATCTTTAAACCACCCTCACGCACCAGACTCTGTCCCTTTCCTCTCTGTCATCAGGTGCCAGCACTGGCGGCTTTCTGGCTCCTGTCTTTGTCGTTCCAGCTGCCAGTGCTGCTGTTCTTTGTCACCGACGAAGGCATTATCATCCTGCCTCTGGAGAGAGCCATCCACTCCATCTTCCTCATTTTCCTGCTCGCCCAGATCCTGGCTTCTTTCTTGGCGCTTCGGACCATGACCCAAAAGCTTACAATGCTTTTCCACATGCGTCAGTTTGGCAAGGTGGAAAGTTTGCAGCATGCAGCGATGAGCCCCATCTATGGGCTTACCTATAACCGCAGCGTGCTGCCGCTTTCACCCACCCATGAAATCTACAACTAAAGGCAGAAAACACCGCTTCTCTGTTTATCAGTTTTCATTTAAAGGACTTCTAATAAAACCTTCATTGCACATTTAACATCTGCAGTATATCTGCCCGTTTATGCATTGAAATGTGTTTCAGCATGATAATTTCAGTGGAAGCATACTTTGAAATTTGTGACTGACCTTTTTTAAGGGTTTTATTTATTATTACTGGAGTGTGTTCCAGTTTTTGGAGCCCCTGTATTTTATAATGTTGTGTTCCATCTTAATATAAGACATATAAAGTAACAGGTTTGTTCAACCTTTGCGTCAATATTTTATTGAATCTTTTCATGGGACAAATCTGAAGATATAACACACTAATAAAATCTTAAAGACTTAAGTAAACGCCTACTAATATCTTTTGGTTTATTGTTTGATCTTTAATGTTACTAATGACAGTTAACATTTCGAGCTGAACAACAATTCCCTTTCATTGTGTAATTAGGAATGTACATTTATTCATTTATTGAAAAGCAAAACCATTAGTAGGGGAAAGTAGATACTGTCAGATAAAAATAAAAGCGCAATATTACGTTAGTATAAATGAGTCAACTCCCTCCAGTTATTCAAATTTCCACATTCCTAGATCTGTGGGAAGAGGAGGAGGAGTTGCAACCATCTTTCAGTCTGATTTATTAATTAGTCCCAAGCCAATTAATAACTACAATTCTTTTGAACATTTAACCCTCAGTTTCCCTTATCCAAATTGCAAAGCAATAAAACCTCTTCTGTTTGTTGTTTTGTATCATCCACTGGGCCCTTACACTCAGTTTTTGGATCAGCTGTCAGACTTCTTATCTGATTTGGTGATAAACACTGACCAGGTTATTATATTGGGTGATTTTAACATTCATGTTGACACAGAATGTGATAACCTTAGTGTAGCTTTTAAAACTATCCTAGATTCAATTGGTTTTGCTCAAAATGTGCATAAACCGACGCACTCTTGGCTCCATACTTTAGACCTTGTGCTGACATATGGCATTGATTGTGAAGAATTAACAGTATTTCCTCACAACCCTGTCCTATCTGATAAATTTTTTTTTATTTTTATTTTTTTTTCCCCAGTGTCCTGTCTAGCAATGTGGCAATAGGAACTGATGTCTCAATGCCAGATAGAGCTCGACAGATTTTGCTTTTAAAAGTGGAGCGAACAGCTTTCGCCATAGTGCTCGGCTTGATTTATGCATGTAAATAGCTTTATTGTGATTCCTGCAGGGAGAATTTCAAATTATATGGACACTACAATGGGAGAGTAAAGGAAGAACAAGAAGAGAGAGAAAAGAAAGAGAAGAGAAGAAGTAAAATAAAGAAGAGATAAAAGGGAGAAAGTGATAAAACGTTCTCCGTCTGCTCCATCACCTGGAAAGAGACGCAAAAAGAACAGCACAACCAACAGACATAAAGCAACAGATACAATCGAATAACACCTAGATGCCATTGCTAAATCATATGTATTATTATTTAAGCTGACATGTGTAAAGTGAAACCTGAAAAAAGAAAGTGAAAGAACATAAATAAATAAATTACAGGCTTTCTGTATATAAGTGAACACTTAATACCTGGAACGCTGCACCTGTGGGAGTTTGTGAGAGTGCACTAGTTTAGGTGAAAAGCACAGAGGCAGGAGTCAGGGGACCCATAACCCCGGACTCCCAAAGGGGCCCCCAAAGCAGTGCGCCCAAGAGGGGCCAACACAGGAAATCTGCAACCCCCCCCCCCCCCCCCCCCCCCCCAGGAAAGAGGAGAGACGACCCCGAGGAAATCCCCCAGCCACCGCAATGCCGACGCCCCCAAGAGCCGCGGGGACGAGCCCGTGGGCTCCGCCGGCAGCCAGCCCCGCTGAAGTGATCCCGGCCATGGGCCCGCCTGCCAGCGCAGCGGAGGAGGGCAGGACGTGGGGGGATGGGCTCCGCACCTAGCGGAGACTTGAGATGTTCTTGGGAGAGGGAGCAGACCGTACCCATACCTGGAAAAAAAAAAAGAAAAGGAAAACTCATTCACACCATCCCTCCCTTCTGCCCCACTCACCACACACAGATTTACAACAAAAAAAAGGACGCTGTACACACATTCCCACATAACACTTGCATCCAACACTAACAAGAGGGGGGGTCACCCCAAATCGACTATACGACTGCTTGTGCCCGACCCCCGGCCCCGCCCCCGGACCAGACGCCCACCGGACCAGGCCCCCCAAAGAGGGGGGGCCAACACGACCCGTACGGACCACCCAGCCAGAACCCCCCTCACCCCCTAAATACCTAATAAACCCCCTACCCTAGCCACCCCTGCCCCCCACCCCTCCTGGGGGGAGCGGAGGCGTCAGCCCCAGACCTGGCATGCCGCTGACTACCCATAGCAGCCCCCCGCCAAGACCCCGGACACAGTGGCCCGCACCTCCTCCAGGCCCCAGACTCCTTGCCGCCATCGGAGAACGGGGGTGTGCAAAAGACCCCGATCCTCCCTACGCCCGCTCAGATGTTGTGTTGTTGCATGTTGTTCACAAGTGTGTTTAAAAACTGGGAGCGCCGAAGAGGGTGCACGGCACAGCCCACCCCCCCTCCGGAAGGAAGCTGGTGCCAGCGCACCCCCTCCAAGCAACAGCCCAGAACCCTCAATGTCTAAGTGCGAGAGAAGGTGAAGGGAGCCGTCCGAGGTGAGGCTCACACAACATAAGTCCCCCCCCAGACGTCTTCCCCCCACCCCCCCATACCATGGCCTACATGGGTGTGCATTGTGAAATTGTTTGGAGTGAAAGTTTCTAAAATGCATGATAAAATTGGGGAGAGGGACCTCACCAGAAAGTGGCAACCTCCAGTAACGCCCCCTCCCCAAGGACCTACATGTGTGGCGGCGTGATGGAGCAGGCAGAGGGAGGAGTCCGGGGATGGGGAGCAAAGGACTGGGAAGCCATCCCAGGGAGCCAGCTCCCCTACTGACTCCAATAGGCACCCCCGCTCCCCGAAAGCCCCACCCAGAGAAGGGGGCCTCGCCAGCGGCACCACCATAGCCCGGGCACCAGGGAGAGGCCGCAGGGCCTGCCAGCCAACCACCCACAGGGACCAACACCTCAACCCCCCCAGCCCACCCACCAAGCCTACTGGCTTTACCCCCCCAAAAAAATAAAAATAAATAAATAAATAAAAGGGGGGGACCCTGGCCAGCCAGCCCGCACGAGCCATCCCAAACCCCACCCCCCAAGCGAAACCCGCACCGGGAGACGACACGGACCGGGACAGACATGATTAATCTATCCTTAGTAAATGGATATGTACCACAGGCTTTTAAAGTAGCGTTATTAAACCTTTACTTAAGAAACCATCTCTTGGTCAAGATGAGTTAGTAAATTACAGACCTATATCTAATCTTCTTTTCTTATCTAAAATTCTTGAGAAAGTAGTTGCTAATCAACTCTGTGAACATTTACAAAGTAATGACCTACTTGAGGAGTTTCAGTCAGGCTTCAGAGCGCATCATAGCACTGAAACAGCTCTGGTGAAGGTCACCAATGATATTCTCATGGCCTCAGATAATGGACTTGTGTCTATACTTGTCCTGCTAGATCTCAGTGCTGCATTTGACACAGTTCATCACAATATTCTCCTACAAAGACTTGAGCATACTGTAGGGATTAAGGGGAAAGCATTAGGCTGGTTTAAATTTTATCTGTCGGACAGATTCCAGTTTGTTCATGTTAATAATAAATCTTCTTCAAACTCTAGGGTCACTTGTGGAGTACCACAGGGTTCAGTCCTTGGACCAATTATCTTTACTATATATATGCTTCTGATTGGCAAAATTATCAGACAGCATGGGATTAATTTCCACTGTTATGCTGATGACACTCAGCTATATTTATCCATAAATCCTGATGAATCCAATCAATTACTTCGACTGCAGTCATGTCTTGATGACATCAAAAGCTGGATGACTTTAAATTTCTTGCACTTAAATTCTGACAAGACAGAAGTTGTAATCTTTGGACCAGATTCCTCAAAAAAAACAAAACTTCTTAATCAATCACTTAATCTGGATGGCATTAACTTGGCCTCTGGTAATAAAGTAAAAAATCTTGGTGTTATTTTCGACCAAGACATGTCATTTAAATCCCATATTAAACAGGTTTCAAGAGTTTCCTTTTTTCACCTCAGGAATATCGCCAAAATTAGAAACATTCTGTCCAGGGGTGATGCTGAAAAACTAGTCCATGCATTTGTTACTTCAAGGCTGGACTATTGTAGTTCTTTACTATATGAAAGTCCACAAAATGCAGTTCAAAGTCTTCAGCTGATCCAAAATGCTGCAGCAAGAGTTCTGATGAAAATCAACAAGAGGGATCATATTTCTCCAATTTTAGCTTCCCTTCACTGGCTTCCTGTTAAATCAAGAATAGAATTTAAAATTCTTCTAACGTATAAAGCCCTTAATAATCAAGCTCCATCATATATCAGAGCTCTGATTACCCCGTATGTTCCTAACAGAGCACTTCGCTCTCAGACTACAGGTCTGCTGTCGGTTCCTAGAGTCTCTAAAAGTAGAATGGGAGGCAGATCCTTTAGCTATCAGGCTCCTCTCCTGTGGAACCAACTCCCAGTTTTGGTCTGTGAAGCAGACACCCTGTCTACTAATAAGACTAATCTTAAAACTTTCCTTTTTGACAAAGCTTATAGTTAGAGTGGCTCATGTTGCCCTGAGCTACCTCTATAGTTATGCTATTTTTCTCACTCTACTGTTTTCTGCTGTTCTCCAGTCTACTGTTCTCCAGATTTGCATTGTATTACATTGAAATCATTTCAGCTTTTACCTTTTTGTCCTCTCTCTTTTTTCTTCATAGCAGGTACACCTGGTCTGACGTTTTGTTAACTGTGACATCATCCAGAGAAGAGAGATCACCCGCTATTACCATCTAACGTAGAACGGATTACTAGATCAATGTGTGCTTCTGTGCTTTTTTGTCTGTCTTGTCGTGTCTCTGCTCTGTCTTCTGTAACCCACAGTCTGTCGAGGCAGATGACCGTTCATACTGAGCCTGGTTCTGCTGGAGGTTCTCCAGGAGTGAATGCTGCTTGTCGGGACTTTGAAGCAATCAACTGGTTCCCTTATATAGGAAATCTTTGACCAATCTGTATAATATGATTGATTTGACTTTGTAAAGTGCCTCGAGATGACATGTTTCATGAATTGGCGCTTTATAAATAAAATTGAATTGAAATTGAATTGAATATAAGGTCAAGAAGAGCAGCTGCCTTGCTGGCTGTGCATAATGGGATGAAAAGATAAACTGATGCTACTGCAATTTACACTGGCCGGTGGGGTGGCCAGGACATAGCAGGGGGGGCCATGGCCACCCCTGGCCACCCCCTGGTGGTGCCATTGGATGCCACCCCAGGTATAGTTGGTAATCCTGTTCAGAAACACTTTTTGTTACACTGGGTGAAATGGTTCTTCCATCCTGCCAGTAGTCAATACATTATGTATTCAGAAAAAAGGAGGTTAAAAAATTAGATCTTTGTGAAAGTTGCAGGCCTGTAAAAAACTCTGACCAGTCCTATCATTCGGTCTGAATGGAAAGAACCAATCAGATGCCTTCAGCCATGCAGCATCATGCTTGAATTGCTTGTACTCTTCACCTGGTTGCCACCCACACATGCTTAATAAATCACCATCTGAACCAAACACAATTATTTTGGTCTTATCAGACCAAAGGAAATACGTTCTGGAGTCCATGTCCTTATGCTGCTTGCCTTCAGCAAAATGTTTGCAGGCTTTCTTGTCTATTTAGAAAAGCTTTCCTCCTGAGACAACAGCCAGGCAGACCCTTTTGATACAGTGTGCAGCATATGATCTGAGGACTGACTGACACTCCACCCAGTCAATCATTCAGGCAATACTGTCAGCACTCATACCTCTATTTTCAAAAGACAACTTTTTGGATAATGATGCTGAGCACTTGCACTCATCCTCTTTTCGTCAACCATGGCGAGACCAGAATGTAACCTGACCTGTTAAACTGCTGTATGGTCTTTGCCACCGTACTGCAGCTCAGTTTTAGGGTGTTGCCAATTTTCTGATGGCCTCTGCCAGCTTTACGTTGAGGAACAGCTATCTTTTTCAGATCCTGGGAGAGATCCTTGCCATGAGGTGCCATGTTGAACTTCCAGTGACCAGTATGAGAGTGTGAGAGAGAAAACACCACATCTAACACTCTTGCTCGCAATTCAAACCTGAGATATTGTAACAGCCAAATGACACAAGAAGAGAAATAGCTAATGAGGTACAATTTGAACATTTTCACTTAATTGAGTACTCTTTTTTGCCAGCAGTTTAGATATTAATGGCTGTGTGTGAATTATTTTGAGGGGACAGCAAATTTAGACTTTTCGCAAGCTGTACGTACACTCACTATTTTATATTATATCAAGGTCTCATAACTTCAGTGTTGTCCTATCAAAAACATGAAATATTTCAAAAATGTGAAGGGTGTTTCTGACTTTTGTGAGCTACTGTAGATGGAAAGCATGGTTTCATCCCATGTTACAATGTCAAAGGCTGATACAATGTCAAACTGTCACGACATGACTAGGCCTTTAAGGTGAAAAGGAATAAAAAGCATGATCAAACAGCAATATAAAAACGGGAGCCTTTCATCAGAAAGAGATTTTTTTTTACCTTTAATCTTGATGGATGACACAAGAGGAAGATTTGCTAGAACCTAATTTTGCCAAAGTAGATGAAATTTTTGTGTTGCTACAGAGACCAGAAAGCCTTTTAAAACAATCCTGCTCTGTTTTTTTTTCTGAAATAAAGTTTTTTGCTAATGTGTTATATTTAGTGGCACATCTTTTATGGGAGCAGCATAAATTCTGTTCTATGCGCATTAAAAATGTTGACACGACTAATAGGATGTCCTCCACTGCACACACCAACCCAATGTTTGAGGGCCATTCCAGAAAAAGTAGCCAGTTATGTCCTACTACCACTGATATGTGTTTTAAGCTTCCTAAACACTACTAAACTGTTTACTTTGTTCAGATACACTATAAAGCTCTTGTCACACTGTTTCCTTGCTCTCTATATATGTTTGCGTCTTGAAAACACATGTTGCACGACGAGGTAAATGCCAGGATTAAGAGAAATTGGGTTTATGATAACAGGATTTCTGCTCTTTGGAGCTGGCGGTTACCTGGAGTATTGAGAAATTCTGGAAATGTCGGCAGCTATTTCAGCTCATGTCAAGGCTGCCTGATCTATGTGAGGGATATGTCCAGTACCAGCACTCAAACTGAAATGCTGAATAAGCAGAACTGCAGGCCAGCTGCGGTTCCTGAACTTGCTGGCATAATGAGAACTACAACCAACAGGCACACACACTGCCTCTACTGTGCTTTCTTTCCTTACTCTACTGCTTTCTGTTTTAGATATATTGTCAGAAGGGTCAGATCAGAGACCTCAATCTGTAGCTTTATGAACAGAAACAATTAAGCTTAGCATTTTTAATGATGAAGCTGGTTCCAGTGGAACTTTATTGTGAATGGAAACAATCCTCCAATTTTAGCTGCGGTTTAGAAAGGTCAGATCAGAGACCTTAGGTTGTAGTTTTGAGTAATGTATCAATAGAAACAATTAAGCTTAAAATTTTTGGTGATGAAGCTCGTTCCAGTGAAACAATAAAATAAAATAAGTTATTCTAGTTGTAGCTTTAGCAAAGTTGTAAGAAATTCTTAACTTTAGATCAGAAATCCCCAAGAATATGCTTATCTTATTTCTTATTATGAATAGAAACAGTTAAATCTTTCTGTATGTTTGTTAACATATGAAAGAAGTCTAGTCAAGTATTTACTTAGCTTATTCCTTTGTTAATGTAAAGTTTATATTTTCATATGTCTGTAATGTTTTTCTGTTTATATACAGCACTTTAAATTGTCTTGTTACTGAAAAGTACTATATAAATAAACTTGCCTTGCCTGTTAAAATTATTTTATTTTCTTATGTTTTTTTTCTTGTAAGGAGGCTTAAAAGAATAAAACATAATAAATTATCCAAGGCGTTCAACGATAGTGTGATTCTGAAAAGAGGAATGGTGAAGATACCTCTCTCTGTAGGTTCCGGCCTTGTGATTTTTTTTTTCAGACTGAATAAATGTCATCAAATTGACCATTTAATTAAAAAAGGGTGCGAGAGTATGCTTCTGGAACATAAGATGCTTCTATTTTATGGCTTTTTACACATATTTAGCAGGAGTACAATAAATGTGCTCCATGCTGTTGATATACCTATAGTATAAAATCTTTACCATAAACTGTTATACATGAGATGCAGAAATCAAATTTAATGAGGATTATGTTGAAAACAATGGAAAACTGTATGAAATATTTATGACCACAGAGTGGCAGTAAGCGATCAAAAGAGGATGGTGAAGCATGTGACAGTGCTGCAAAGTCCAGTGAGGACAGATTATTATGCAGCACATGCCCGGATCAGGAAAGCCTCTGGCAGAGGCAGAAAGGTTAACCCTGTCTACAGCTGAACATAATGTATTATTTGATGATTTATAACTCCAGGTTGAGGGTACATCATAATCAATGGCAAATTTTGTCATCATGACCAATTTTATTCCTCTCACTTGAACACAAAAGGTCAGATTTCTTTTGCTGGTTTAATGATGAGCCGGCCAGCAGTAACTAGTGCTGAATTATTTCAGGAAAGAAATAAAGTAAAGGAGTGTTGAACTAAAAGTCAACAAGCCAGTTATACAAGAGGCACAGTTTTTGTAAAACAACATGCTTTTTCTGTTCCACTTTACATTCAGGAAACAACAAGCTGCAGTGGCTGCTGGACTATTCACTGGCTGAAAACAGTCAAAAAAGTTGAATATGTACACTCATTCAGACATAAATGCTTTAAACATACTCTATAGTTTTGATCACACAAAGCGAGCTTGAGAATATTTGTTTTCTTCATGTTCCAATTTCTTAAGCGACAAAATTGGAAAAAGGTTCAAGCATGTTTACTCCCTGGCTTAAAAAGAAAACAACTCTGCTAATATCCAAAAGCTAGACCTTGTTCTCTGTACTTTTAAACCTAATTTGAATTTCATTTGTTTGACCTTTAGAAAGCAAGTAACAGAGTCCAATTCTGGTAATGAACCAGCTACTTCTTGTGCTGAGACAAAATGAAATAAAGCAACCCTGAGAATAAATAATAATAACAACCTATTATGTGTTTTTTTCTGTGTGTGCGAGGCACAAGTTTGTGCTCTAGGAGGATACAGTGACAATAGTTTTTGTTACATTCATAAAGGAACAAAGTATTCTAGTCTAGGAACGATTTAGATTCAATAAATATAATAACAACAACAACAACAACAACAATAATAATAATAATAATAATAATAATAATAATAATAATCCATGCAAGTACAAGTATATGCACACACACAAACAGAAACACACACACATTCTATTTTTAAATAGTGAGGACTGTCTATATTCTCATTGACTTCAATTTATTTTCAACCCTTTCCATGGCCTATCCCTAAGCTTTACCAGTATATACCTAACCCTAACCCTAATTGACAACTTAGTCCTAAACTAAACCCTCAGCCAAGAAAAAAGTGAGGACCAAAGAAAGGTTCTCACTTTAGGTCAAAGTCCTCACTTTATTAGTAAAATCTGCAAAAAATGTCCTCACTCAGCTGCAAGTACAAACACACACACACACACACACACACACACACACACACACACACACACACACACACACACACACACACACACACACACACACACACACACACGGTCATGTTTTTGGAGCTACAGTACCCTGAGTGAAATTGCACATCCACAGAATAAACATGCAACCTCAATTTAATAAGACCAGGACCTTCGTCGCTGTAAGGCAACAGTACTTGCTACTGTGCCACCCCAAAAATCTATTGGTAAGCAAATATGATAATATGGCTTAAAGCACCATGAGTGGGGAAAAAAATAAGCTTGATCATACAGGGTGATTAGTGAAACCTTTATTCTTTGTATAATAAATGGTGGCACCATTACAGTGGCGACAGTGACTTAGGAGTTAGGGAGTTTGTCCTGCAATTGGCAGCTGGATCCCCCGCTTTGACTGTCTCAGTCGTTGCGTCCTTGGGTAAGACACTTCACCCGTATTGACTGCTGCCGGTGGGCAGAGGGCGCGTTGGTGCCGATGTATGGCAGCCTCGCTTCTGTCAGTTTGCCCCAGGGCAGCTGTGGCTACTAACACAGCTCACCACCGTCAAGGTGTGAATGTGTGTGTGAATGACTGATTGTGGTGTAAAGCATTTTGGGGTCGTCAGACTAGTTAAAGTCCTATACAAGTACAAGCCATGAAAAGCAGTGGTCTAGAGTTTCTAATGTGGATCCTGAAAGTACACTAAAGCCTGTCTTGACCTCCAAGTTGTAGTTCACATCTTCCTATTGTTAAGAGCATTTACAATAGGTGTGTGTCACCTTAAAAATTAAATGTTAATTTACATGTGCAGCTGTTAGGGTAAGAATTTGGAAGTTTTCAGCTTCCCGTGCTAATCACGAGCACCCCCATTTGTACACATAAGGATACCTCTGATTTTAGTGGAAGCCAAATGTAGGGCTTCCACAAAGCCAAATTGAAATACTTTCAATTTTCTTCCTCCAGCTTCTTTGGCACAAATTTGAGACTAATTTAGAACTACAACGATGACAGGCTAAACGTGTAGCAGATTGATGTTTCCTTAAGACATTAGAGATTTGGTATTCAGGTCCACACCATGGGGAAAAAGTCTGATTAAATGATAAAGAAAGTATACGGGAGACTGGCAGCGGCTCAGAGAAATGTTGTTAGAAATATGTCAGCAGGCCAGGAGGAAGGAGACAGCTGTGCAACAGCTGCAGGTCTAGTAATGAGATGAGGTCAAACAAGATTCCAAAAGCATTTGAGGTGAGGCTTTTCATGAATTCAGAACAAAAAATCCTATGTTATAGTTTTGAGCAGAGCCAGCTAAAAAGAGAAAAACAATGTTTTAGTTTGAGGGTGGATATGTAATTGTTGACTAGGTAAAGAAAATATGCTAGAATCAAATTGAATTGATTGAATTGCTTTATTTGTCCCCATAGGGGGAAAAATGGATTTCAGTAAAGCCCATCCAAGAAAGACAAACATGGGTAGGCAGGTGACTGAGGCTGCTGCCACACGGCACCCCTTTTCGCAAAGTAGAAAAAAAATATATTAGGATAGTTGAGGGAAAAATACATATCTTATGCCGACGCGCTGCCTTGTATATACACATCATATACAAGGCAGCGCCTGTAAACTCCGTTTAGGCGGGGTCTGGGCAGTTTGGAGGAATGTGGCCTTGACAGCTGCGCTTTTTAGCAGCGGCTGGCTGGCTGCGTTCCTTGGCAACGCAAGGCCTCAGTCAATCGTTCCCCCCGATGGACGGTTGTACTGGAACTGACTTTTCGATTGCAATGCAAATTGTAATTGACAAATAAAATTTGATTGATTGATTGATTGATTGATATCTTGCACTGTCTCTCAACAGAACACAGTGTGAAAATGCAAAAGAAAAAAACATAAGCTTTGAGTTGATTTGACAAAGTTGGAATTTCTTCCAGCGCATGAGCGCACAAATCCATGCCCACTGGTAAGAGACAGAAGGATGCAGGAGCTAATAGATAAAAAACAAAAAAACAACAAAAAAACAAAGGAGGCTTATTTGGCTAACTTTCACAGCTGGCCCAAATCTAAGCAAGGAGGTAAAGCTGGAAAGATAAGAATGAATACTGATAGATATACAGATGAATAATGAGGGAAACAAGGACAGGTGAGAGGAGAGCACAAAGCTGAACCGAAAGAAACAAACTGACATGGAGCTGCAAGACAAAGCTGAACCTCGGGTATTAAAAAAAAGATAATCTTGTGAATCAGATAGACAAAATATGTAACCCCTTGACAGAAATCCACTAATTGCAACAGAAAGGTTGATAGACCATAATCTGTTATTTAAAATGTAGTGCAGGTACATCTAAAGAAATTTGAATATTGCATAAAACTTTAATATTTGTTACCAGTCATTTCAGAAAGTGAAAGTTATTTTATAGAGATTCCTTACACACAGTAAAATATTTCAAGCTTTTTCTTCTTGTAATTTTGATGATTTGATCATTAATCACATCAGACCAATCAAAAAGGATGTTTTAAGCACAAATGTCAGGTTTCTTATAAGTATGTCCATTTCATGCACTCAATACTTGGTTGGTCCTCCTCTTTCATGGATTACTGCATCAATGCACAGTGGTACATAGACAATCAGCGTGTGGCACTGCATAGATGTAACCGAAGCCCAGATTGCTTTATTAGCTGCCTTCAGGTCATCTACCTTGTACCTTGTTGGGTCTGGTGTCTCTCATCTTCCTCTTGACAACAGCCCATAGGTTTTCTATGGGGTTCAGGTCAGGGATGTTTGCTGGCCAATCAAGAAGCCATGGTCAGTAAACCAGCCGTTGGTACCTTTGGCAGTGTTGTCCAAAAGGTACCAGAGCTTCACTTATACCCAGTGGTGGGCACAGCTGCAATAATATGAAAATAGATAATTGCGGGGCTTACTTTTTGTTCATTCAAGGTAAGTTTAGAAATTGTTTGCAGACTGGTTATCGTCCCTTTTATTGGGTTTCGAAAACTATAAGTACGATACAGTTCACAACAAGATATTTATCCGCCATTTACGTCACTATCCTGGCTCGCAATGCACATCCATACAGACTTCTCTACAGTAGTAAGAGTCATGGCTCCACAAAAAAAAAACATTGTAAAAAGAGGTGCTGTTCTCATCTCCCCTTTCTTCTTGTTATGATGCGATCGGGTCCCATTGCTCAAAAACAGAGACGCAGGTATCCACATTTTTTTCTGTAAACAGTGTAACTCTAAGCCACTTAAAAAGTATAGTAACCAAGCTTTCTGGGTTTGTCAACATGAGGTGGAAGGAGATTTGACTCAGAGATGGGCTTTTGGGTCGCTACTTGGGCCAGCGGGACCCTTTATTTTTTCAAACATGTCCTACAAAACACTGTGCAGCGGCCTAAGGCAATCCTCGAGGGACATTTATTCAGCATGTTGGAAAAACCTGTTTCTTCTACAGAGCAATGATGAAACCGATCTTTATTTATGCTTTTTCCATTCAAATATAGTGCACATTAAATATATATCACAGATGTTACAACAGTAAGTAACCCTAAATCTTATGATTTATTTGACGTTTGTTAAAGAATGATGATAGAGGGGAAAAGTGACCTCCAGAAATGCTCAGCACAGGCCTCCACCTGTTTTGCCAGGTCATCATTATATTATCAGTGATTATGGGCTTGTTCATTTATACTGTTTACAGGGATAGAAGTAATAGAGCTGGTTGCTTGTTTCTCTCGCAACATTTGGCAACATAGAGGGGCATCCCAACTCATACACGTTTTTTTTTTTTTAAATGCCGCAGTCTGGGCACAGAATATTCTTCTCATAAGCTTCCATTGCCATGTAAAAGTTAAAGTTTAAAAGTCATGTATCCTGAACTAAAACAGCTATCCCCTTAAACATGCAGCGCTGCTCACATTCATCATGTGCCATGTTTGTATGTGTACACACACAGTGTGACACGGGCTGACAGCCATTCATTAGCAGCTAGCGTTGGTTTCCTCAGATTTCCTTATTTAAGTGTAACGGCAAAATCAAATATTTAACTTTTCTCAATGTTCTTTGGGTATTCCTTATCTAACCCCTAACCATAACCCCCTAACCATAAAAATATTTAACTTTTGCACAATATTCTTATTTTTCTAGATGTACCTATCAGAAGGCACAGTGAAGACAACCACTATTAACTGGAGAAAATATGGAACATAAACACTGAAGCAGCAACATGAATTGACCTAAAACAGATCAAAATGACTCAGATTTCATTTCGATAAGTTGTGTCTTTTTACACAGCATCAGAAATAAATATGAGTACATTTCTGGTTTCAGCTCTAAACATATTTGTTTACAGTACATGAAAGAGGACATGTGGATGGAAATTAGTTTTCGGATATAATCTGGGACATTCACAAATTTGTTTTACTGATATGCTGATTGTCTTCCATTAGTCTTGAATAAATCTGAACTCTATGATGGAAACATTATTGAAAGTTGATGTGATATAAACTGATTGACTGGTTTTGGGGCATTGATGTATAGATATACATGATAGTTTCTACTCAGTCCTTGGTTTGAATGGGGTTTCACTGTTGGACAGCGCAGTATATGATGCCCTAAAGTTATTCATAATAGTACAAAGCGTTCAACACAAATTGTACATTGACAAAATCACAAGTAACAGACTCCAGAGGCTGAGCTCTGGAAGGGACATGCATTAACATTCTTGGCCTGGAAATGAAGGGAAGCTTAGAAAAATGTTTTATTTCCATTAGCCACAGGGATTTAAAGAGCTGGAGTGGAAACAAGAAAAAAGAAATCTGAGGAAATTTGGTAGCGCTATGACGGTGGTTGGTCTAGTTAAGGGTTGGGATCCCTTCTGCTGATGGAAATATTGACCTGATCTGGGGTAGATTTATTATGCTCAAGTTAGTTAGAAAACAGAGGGAGAAGAGGCAAATTAGATCAGAACTGGCAAAAATAAAACCTAATCTAGTAACTGGCTTATTCAAAATATTCAGTTGTTCAGGAGGGAATTCAGGTCAAGTTCTAATTTGAACCCAACTTTAAATGAACAAAAATAAGGGATGAAGGAAGGAAACTCAACATTTCTTTTGTGATAAATAATCAGGAAGTGAGGTCCTCTGTGTTCTCATTTATCCCACACTCCAGAGACTTCATGTTCACCGTTCAGGTTCCTTTGTTTCCAAGAGTATTTCTTTTTGCAGCAGGAGAAGAGATTTAACCATCTTATGATGGAAGAGAAAAAATAATAAAAACCAGTCACTACAGTCACATCTTTAATATCACCTCACCTCATCTACTCTAATCAAATTTATTTTCTTTCAAGGGGGAGGAATCTTCATGATGGATAGATACAACTCACACATTTCACACTTACCAAAAATAGCCATATTTGATGCTTTTTCAGCTTTTTCAATTTTTTTGCTGAAGTTTTGTTATTAGTTTGTGTCGCTTTCCCACTATCCACACACAGCTCACAATCAGCTGGGCTTTTCCGAGCCTCTCATCAGGTTAATTATGTCTGGGTGAAGCTCAGAGGTAATCACAAAATGTGACCGCCGAGGCTGCGCTAAGCACCGATGAGAAGCAATATCTGAGACATCACAGGGACATCCTCATGGCTTTTTTCAGTAATCCTTCACGGTGGCTCACCCCCGCTGCCAAGACGGCTGGAAATGCTCCCATCCTCTTAATCCCAGATGGTTACACAATAAGTCTTAACCCTATTGTCACTTGCATCCATTCATAAAGTGTGACAGCAAGTTGCAAATACATGCCATAATCGTTAAAGGATTAACACGCAGAAAGGAAGCAATGCTTTTCAGTTACAGTGAAATAAATCCATTTTCATATAAAAATAACTAAGTGATCCTTTTAAGGAGCCTTAAACCAGCAATCAAGCTGACTAACTAATTCATGAACATTAAGACATATTTATATTCAATATTCAGTCTGTATGACTACTAAAAATATAGAAAAGGTAAAGCTGCATTTCATACCTGGACGACTACTCTAATAATTCTCTAAAGTAGCAAGCACATTTTAGCATTCCTAACATACTGTAAAAAAATCTTTCTGCAATGTTGTGCCTCACAGCCATGAGATAAAATGTACATTGGATGAGATATGAAATATGGATGACACACAATCACAGACTTTTCAGACTGTGAATTAACCCTTTTCACGACAGCCCGCTTCATGCCACCAGGGCACTGCTGGGGAGCCAGGCGCATTGGTGTCCAATTTGCTGGCAATGCGGACAACATCTTTCTTCAAACTTAGATCTTAAAATTTAAGAATGGTCTGTTTTATCCTAAATCAATGACTGAAGCGGACAGCCACACCAGAAACAAGCTGTCTACGATCTATCAGAATTTTATGCAATTCTTTTGCAACAATGACCTAATTCTCTCTAGTAAGGTGCTTCTGCCTGACAGAAGTTACACCTATATATTATGATGCATTGTACACAACCTCGTGGTTAGATCATTGCATCTGTACGGTCAATGCTAATGATTCTATACCTTTTTCCTTGTTTATAAACATGAACTGCATGCCTGCCATTTTGCTTGTAGACTATAATATGAGTATGGGAAAACTAGCATGGGATAACTTGTCTGAGAAAGATCTATTGGATGACTGTGTTTATACGAACATCATGCTTAGCAATACATATTTACCAAGAGAAGCCTTCTGCTGAGGCCAGAATGACTCTGTTGTGTCATTACGCACAACAAATCCTCCCAACCAGGCAAGTGAAACTTAACTAAACTACCAAGAAAAATTAAGATAAAAAAGCACTGAGGAACTATGTACTTACAAAAGAAACAAAATAAGATAGAAGATAAGGATAAAATAAGGACAAAATAAGATAGTTGAAAACCATCACCAGAATGATTCAGTGAATCCTGGTTCATTGCAGATCTAGGTTAGAGAACCAAAGTTCATCTTAAAGAATAATGGAATGAGATCAAATTAGTTTAGAACAAAATTTGGTTTGTTCAGCCCTTTCACAATGCAAATCCTGAGTTAAACAAAACATTATTTGAGCATGCAATCGTATGTGAATCCAAGCTCTAACGAGGCCGTCGCTAGCAGGTCTTTAAAGCTTGGAACTCCACACTACTCCAGACATTTTAAATTGAGAAAGCTTCCTGGATGGGAAGCGAAACATCAAACAACAGAAGTCCAGTTGTTTTATCTTTGGATTACTGTGGATTAAGTCAGGCAGGGAAGTATGCTGGCACCATACCTCTTCAACATCTATATGGATAAACTGTCAAAGCTTTTAAGCTGTTGCAATTTGTGTAGTTGGTGACCGTATAAACAATCACCTGATGTTTGCAAATGATTTGGTGGCCCTGTGTCCATACAGTGCTGGCCTTCAGCAATTATTAAGTATTTTCTCTATATGGTTATGACTTTGATATAAAGTATTGTTGTGGAATCAGCCAGGAAAGAAATAACAGTAAGACTCTAAGGCTGAAGCCACACCATATGTAGGGGACTGCTGCAGTCACCCCTCTCCAGGTAACTACCCCCACAGCGGGGTGCCACCGCTATAAGGTTAGGCTCCTTTCGGGAAAGCACGGCGAGGCAGATGTGTGGGCCTGTGGACCAGGCTAAAGGCAAACCGGCACAGACCAGCGCTGCTGGGCCTCCTCGTGGCCAGTGTAAGATCCCTCGGCAACAAACTTGACGAGATCCAGCTAAGAATGTAAGATGGGCAGCTGTGTAGCGATCATTACGGAGACGTGGTTAGATTGAAATATACCCGACGCTGCGGTCCAGCTAGCACAATACTCTTTGTTCAGATCGGACCAAACAGCAGCCGCAGAGAGACGAAAAGGTGAAGGCCTAGCAATATGCATCCATAACACCTGGTGCACAGTTGCAAAGGCAATCGGAACCTTCTGCTCCCCTGACCTGGAATATCTAGCAGTTAAGTGCAGACCTCTTAACTTTGTTAGAGATTTCAGCTCTATCATCATTGCAGCATACACCCAGGCGAAAGCTAAAGCTAAGCTAGCCCTAGAGGACATACAGCTTCATCACTAGTCAAATGAACAGTAATCCAGAGGCAGCTGTGATCATTGCTGGGGACTTTAATTCTGTTGAACTTATTGCTGTGCTCCCCAAGTTCCATAAATTATATAATTTAAAGCTTGCTGCTAGAAGAATGCCAGTGCTTGAGTCATCCTTTCAACTGTTGTCATTATATCAGCTAATTGAGCCAATATTCACGGGGCAATATCTAACAGACAGAGTTATTCAATAAACTTTAAATAACTTGGGTAATGGCACAACAGTGTAATGCTAAGAAGAGCAACATTATGATTGTTAGAAGTAAGGCAGCTAAAGATGTGATAATGCTTGACTTCTCCTTGCCTGGTACTGTTCTTAACATATGTAATATTACAAATATTTGTGACATTACATAAATGATGATTGCAATATTTATAGACAGTATTTTATGGTGTATGCACAAGCTAATACGTTGATTAGAAAATCTGGCATGTGCTCACCCTCTGTAAAAATAGCTCTTTTTAAAGCATTTATGTACTTCAATATACATTGCCCATCTGTGGCGACTATACCAAAGTAGCACCATGTAGAAACTTTATGTGACATACAATGATACCTAGATTGAGTAGTGCTAGCATTCTGTTTGCAAACAATGCTGAACCTTATGTACAGATGTATTTGTAGATTATCTGTGTCAGGTAATGGCATAATTGCCATTTTAGCAAACCCTGGACTGAGTACAGTCAGATTTACCTCAAGATTGTGGAATCACTGTCGTCATCATTTATTTGTGACTTAGTGACCAACGTCGTGTGCTGTGTTTTTTTTTTTTAGAACCTATTATTTTATTTCCATTTTTGTATGTGTTTGTTTTAACTCGTTTCTTTGTTGAACCTTTCTTGTGTCATGGAATAAAGATTGATAATTATGACGATGATATCATTCTTTTGCTGGAAAGAGCTGGGAAAAGGAATGGATGGCAACAACAGGGTTGCGATCCATCCCATAAAATACAGAATTGTCATTTAATTGGCAGTTAAATGTTGTGTGCCATAAGCCTAAACAACTTCAACCTTTGTTAAAGCTCAGTGAGGACTCAACTAAGAAATATAGACATTGTGGAAGTTTACCTTCTTTTTTGCAATAATATCCTCTCTTTTTCAGGAAGTTGTAATGATGATGGAGCATGATGAAACCACCTGTGTTGAGATATACTCTATCATGAATAACTTCAAGCAAAAACTCACAGAGAGACGTGGGTGGTTCTCCTTCAAGAAGCTGAGCTGCCTTACATGCTGACTGTCGTCAGCCACATCCTGAGCATTCTGGCCTCCACCGGATAAGTGAAAAGACGATTTTCCAGAATGGCCAACAAATGGAGTGGCTACAGGAACAGATGCTCCATTGAGCTGATGGGGAGTGAACTCCTGATCACTCTTAACTTACAACTGTGTTGTTCAGTGTTTTACCACAGTGCTTTAATAGACAAAGAGGTACTCACTGCTGAAAGAAGAAAGAAGAAGCATAATTGGAAAAAGAAGTAGCTCAGTGAGAAGAGGGAAATCTGTTGACTTTTCAAATCTGATCGACTCTACAGACAAGAAAAACATGAATGTTTTTTCAAGAACCCAAGAATGTTTAGGCAAGAAATAACATTTTGCACCTGAATAAGCAGCTAAACTTATTTATGGATGTAATTTGTTTTGTCATGGTTTTTACTTGAAGAAATGTCCCCAGGGTTCACAAGGACAGTCCCTACAGCAAGGACAGTAATGCACTTTAAAAATTATGAATTTCTCAATTCATTTAGTTTGTTTTTAAAAATATATCATTGCACACACCACACAAACTGATCCCCTTTAGTTGCTATGCTACTGTCATGTGGTAGATAATATAATTTCCCATTAACTAGGTTAATTGTGCAGTAAATAAGTTGTGTGCATATGACACTTTTTTTGTTAAATAGGGATGCGTGTCAAGTTTTGGGAGTGTTGGGTTTGGGGTGGTCCACCTCGCCCTTCCTGATAACGGGGTCCACCTCCCAGGTCTGGTGGCTGGATACTCCTCTGGGGTGCTGGTGCTTAGACCTGGGAGTATAGGAAATGTGTGTGGTGAGTGCGAGTGTTTGTACAGCGTCCCTTATTTTATTTTAAAAAAAAATCTTGTGTGGGTAAGAGTGTTTGCATGTGGGGGCACTAGGGTAGGAATTGTGAATGTGACTGTGTACCTGGTTTTGTGTTTCTCTTTTTGTCAGGTTGGGTTTTGGACTGCCCCCTCTCCTGGGACATCTCATGTCTCCACTAAGTGTGGAGCCCATCCGTCCATCCGGCATCCCTCCATTGGCTGGCGCCTTGACCCGCTGGTGCGTTGGTGGTCCTCGTGTCCAGGGATGGATGCTTCAGTGTGTGCTGACTCACTCCTGGCAGCTGCTTCGTGGGGCATGGACTTCATGGATCTGTCGGGGCCCACTGGGGGGCGGGTGCCCCTGGGCCTCGGGTCTCTGGGCCCATGGCTGGAACCGCTCTGGCGTAACTGGCTGCCGCCGTAGCTGGCTGCAGTTCCCAGGGGCTTGTGCACTGTGGCTGCTAGGGGGTTTCGTGGGGCTCTCCTCTGCTCTTCCCCAGGATGGGGGAGGCAGCTATCCCTGTGTTGGTCCCTCTTTGGCTCCTTTGCTCTGGAGGTCCTTTCGGGCGTCTGGGGTTCTGGTTTCTGGTGTCTATCTCTGGTCTTTGTCTCTTCCCAACCACTAAGGAGCATATTTCATATGGATAAACTTTACATATACAAGTGCACTCTCACAAACACCCTCAGGTGCTCGGATCCAGGTGCTTACAGATTTATATACAGGTAAACCCTATCATTAGCTTTAGCTATCACTTTATACATATTGTATTAAAAGTACTAAGCATTTTTCAGTGATTTCATAAAAACATTACTTGTTTTTACCTGTAAGAATTTATTGATTGGTCTTACTGTTCTTTTTATATCTCTCTGCAGGTTTAGAAGCAGACTCCAAGGATATTCAATTCATTTTAATTCAATTCAATTTATATAGCGCCAATTCATGAAACATGTCATCTCGAGGCACTTTACAAAGTCAAAATCAATCATATTATACAGATTGGTCAAAAATTTCCTATATAAGGGAACCAGTTGATTGCTTCAAAGTCCCGACAAGCAGCATTCACTCCTGGAGAAGCGTAGAGCTACAGGGAGAGTCGTCTGCATTGTCCATGGCTTTGCAGCAATCCCTCATACTGAGCAAGGATAAAGCGACAGTGGAAAGAAAAACCACCCATTAGCGGGAAGGAAAAACCTCCAGCAGAACCGGGCTCAGTATGAACGGTCATCTGCCTCGACCAACTGGGGGTTACAGAAGACACATTGATCCAGTAATCTGTTTTATATTAGATGATAATAGCGGGTGAGCTGTCTTCTCTGGATGATGTCTCAGATAACAGAACGCCAGACCAGATGTACCTACTATGAAGAAAAAAAGAGAGAGAACAAAAAGTTATAAGCAGAAATGATGACAAGCAATACTATCTTGTTCTCTATTTTCCTCTACTCTATTTTATCACCTTTTTTCCCTTTTAGCATTTTGTCTCATCTTTTTCTCTTCCTTTCTTTTTCTTTTAACATTATGTTTTATGTGTCCACTGAACGTGAAATTGTCCCAAAATAATGTCTAAAAAAGTTTTTTTTTTTTGTATATATCAAGCGGAGCACTATGGTGAAAGCAGTAATCCCTGGAGAAAAGTGAGTGAGGAGGCTGGAGTGGCAGTTGAGTGAAAACGTCACTAGATAACTCCATTGAACTGCTGCATATCTGGCTTGTCGCCTGCTGTGCAATTGCTGTCGCCTACCATGCGAACAGCCGGCGATATGTCAGGTAAGCAACAACAAGCAGAAGTGGCAACATTGTGGCACCAATGTGAACACACCTCAATGTGCTGGGCTTCAGGCTGTTCCTCTTTTTTGGAGAGGATTTCACCTGCTTTAGAAAATACCCTTTCACAGGGAATAGATGAATTGGGGGAAGTCAGAAAAGCAACTGTGAGAGAATACAAGTTAGACTAAATTTTTTGTTTTTGTTTCCAAATACTCTAACCCAGGGGTGTCCAAAGTGCGGCCCGGGGGCCATTTGTGGCCCTCTGAATGGTTTTGGGCGGCCTTCAATCACAGTTCAAGAATGGCCAAAATTTGGTTTTGCCAGCTCAGATGGTTGAGGCGATAACACTTTGAAAAAGTTGGGCAATTTTCACTGATACAAGGCCTTTCAAAAAAAAAAAAAAAGAGACAAATTAAAAATCTTCTTAAAAGGGAAAATATAAGGTGCAATACCTTTTTTTTATCTTTTATCAGCCATATTTTTGCTTTTAAGTTAATAGTAAATAAGATTACAAATGTTTTACCAAAAGGCAGGCTTGGGTGCACCCATTTATTTCACTCGGTAAAATAAAGCAATAGTGAGCCCAAATTAATCCTGCTCTTGTTGCTGAAAAGAGACGCACGCAAAAAACAGAAAAAGACGATCAACCCAAACAGTTTAGGACCTGTAATAGTATTTTTATGTTTCAAATCTAAAATGATTTACAGATTCCTTTTCTACAGAAATCACACTAAATTGCTTGTTTCATTAAATTATTTTGTGTGTTTAGTTTATTGTCGAGCAGGTAAAAATGAAAGAAAAAGAGGTTTTTGCCATTTTGATTAAAACGAGGGTTTAATTTTGTGGCCCCTGAGTACTTTCTACGTGACATTATTGGCCCCCATGACAAAAAGTTTGGACACCCCTGCTCTAACCCCTAGAGTCTAGGGTATTCTCCAGTCTACTAGCGTCCATCTGATGATGAGGATGCAGTAGAAGCTGATGATGAAGCTGATGAGGAGTGTCGAGCAAGACATTCAGAAGAGAGTCATCTCTTAGCATCAGCTCTTTTATTGGGGCTAAACAAGCCTAGCTTCTTAAATCTAAGATCAAGTAATGTTGCCAGTGACAATATGCTCATGGACTGCCAGGTATAAAGCTTATCCCTTAACTGCTTTATAATACTGTCATGTATTGGTGTGCTCTCTGGTGTAAGTACCATTCCCATGTCATTGTCTCCCAGTGCATAGTGTAGCACTGACAACAGTGGGATGACTTTTGCGACAGATCCCTTCTTCTCTTCTGAAAGCTCAATTGTGGCGTCATTAAATGGGGACAGCACATTTAGACTTTGAGTGATAATGTCGTACTGTTGTGATGAGAGAGGGCTAATGTCAGTGTGTAGACCTGCCAAAGCTGCTCCTACAGCTTCCCTGAGGTCATAAAGACATTGGATCATTAGATATGTGCTGTTCCAGCGTGTGTCCATCTCTTGAATAAGCTTAAGTGTAAGCAGGCCCATTGGCTGCAGCACTTCTGTCAGTCTCTCCTATAAAATGTGCAAACAAGAACTATTAATTCAAAGATCCTTGAAACAGCAACTGAAGCACAATAGCATAATTTAAAAAATGAACAAACCCATAATCTTCCTACATTTTGTCTGAATGTCTGAGGGGTTGTTTTCAATTGCTTTCTTAATGATCACATTAAGTCACACAGATTGTGTGGCACAAGTATGCGCCACCCAATCTGTGTGACGGAAATGAAGCTCCTTGGCACAAGCGCCGTCAGTCACAAGGCAAGTGATCTTATTGTCTGTCTCCCGTAAAAGTGTGGAGGAATGTCACACAGAGGGAAATCTGTTTTGGTTCACATGATTTTGGACTGTTAAAGGAGCTATGAGTAAGATATTTACCATAAAATCAACCTAAATAATTCTCTTTTGTCACCCATGATAGAAGTAACATTCCCTGTAAACAATCGGTCTTCTCCATCAACAATGTCTTAATCACGTTTTTCTCCTTTCAAACCTAGAGGTATGTTCCGGAACTACTTTGGTTCAGAGTGTAGCCCTTGTTTACACCAAAAATATAGCTTAAAAGTCTTTTTAAAGCTCTGAATGTCTGCTGCTAATAGCCTCCTTAATAACTTACTAATAACCCTAGTAAACGCATTTATGTCTCGTTTAAACATAATGCTTGTTTTCGATTCACTCCGCCTTCATCCGATAGTACTATGAGTTAGTGTTGTGTAGTTCTTGAATGATTTGTTCAAAAGAACAGTGAAGAGTGAACGGACAGAACCGAATCACTTCATTATCTGATTCATACACTTCTCAGTACAGTTGAGGAGGAGGTTAGCGCACATCTCTGTCGGTACTGGAACATCCGTGTTCTGTCACGCTCGTGACTCTGAACACTCACTGCCTAGAGTGATTTGTTCTACCGTTTCTTCTTGCAGGGGATATAGTGTCATGCCAAAGGGAATGATCTTTGTTTCTCCAAGCTAACAATCACGAGTCAACACACACGCGCGCGCACACACACGCCTGTCACCCCAGTCCCTCTAATCTTAACAGACACACAGAGCAATGAAACCACGGGCAAAGGAGACAGGAGAAGAACGGGCAATAAGTGCAAAGACAAAAGAGATTATATTATATATATTTGGTTATCACAGTACCTTTTATTTGTTTAGTTAATTGAATTTGTAGTGCAGCAGATAGCTGTAATAATCTTTCAAATCTGTAAACAAGCACCAAAATTTGCATGTTTACACTTCTTGAACCACTTATTAGAAAAAATCCATTAGCCACTTAATATTTTAAAATGGCCGCCATTTTCCAAGATGGCCACCATTTCTGGCATAAAAACATATATTTGGCCACATAATTGGACTCCCTGGACCGATTTGTATGATTTTGGTATTCAATAATATGTTTCTGACCATGGGGAAGTTCAATTTATAGCTTTAAACACTTCTGAGATCATCTTTGTACCACCAAAAATGTAAAACAATACATCTAATCACTGGAAACAGCAAAAACATTTATTATGTATACGGTACCAGTACAAAAAGAATGTTATCCTGTTTGACGTTTGGATTATATTCATTAAGTTGGCTCATTAATATCCAATTGACTCATCCATCCATTCATCTTAACATTTTTATAAGCCTACATTTACTATGTGCAGTGCAAAAGCAATGTGTGGATAAATTGACCAATCTAAATCATAACATGAAATCGCGAATGTCCACAGCACAAATGTCACCAGTCCAAGATAAGATCTTGCAGGTCTGCTGGTGGTTCCTAGAGTCTCTAAAAGTAGAATGGGAGGCAGATCCTTTAGCTATCAGGCTCCTCTCCTGTGGAACCAACTCCCAGTTTTGGTCCGTGAAGCAGACACCCTGTCTACTTTTAAGACTAATCTTAAAACCTTCCTTTTTGACAAAGCTTATAACTAGAGTGGCTCATGTTACTCTGAGCTACCTTTATAGTTTTGCTGCTATAGGCTTAGGCTACTGGAGGACATCAGGGCCTATTTTTCTCACTCTACTGATTTCTACTGTTCTCCAGTCTACTGTTCTCCAGATTTGCATTGCATTACATTGAAATGACTGTTGTCATTTCAGCTTTTAACTTTTTGTTCTCTCTCTTTTTTCTTCATAGTAGGTACACCTGGTCTGACGTTCTGTTGACTGTGAAATCATCCAGGGAGGACAGATCACCGACTATTACCATCTAATGTAGAACAGATTACTAGATCAATGTGTGCTTCTGTGCTTTTGTCTCTCTTGTTGTATCTCTGCTCTGTCTTCTGTAACCCCAGTCGGTCGAGGCAGATGACCGTTCATACTGAGCCCGGTTCTGCCGGAGGTTTTTTTTTCCCGTTAATGGGTGGTTTTTCTTCCCACTGTCGCTTCATGCTTGCTCAGTATGAGGGATTGCTGCAAAGCCATGTACAATGCAGACGACTCTCCCTGTGGCTCTACGGTTCCCCAGGAGTGAATGCTGCTTGTCGGGACTTTGATGCAATCAACTGGTTTCCTTATATAGGACATTTTGACCAATCTGTATAATCTGACCCAATCTGTATAATATGATTGAACTTGATTTTGTAAAGTGCCTTGAGATGACATGTTTCATGATTTGGCGCTATATAAATAAAATTGAATTGAATTGAATTGAATAAGATCGAACTCTTACACATCGCATCTACAGCTGCACAGTCCAGTACAGGTCAGACCAAAGCAGTAGCATTTGCATCGTCCTCGGCATTCCGACTTACATCCACACTTCGTCAGCTGCTGACAGCTTTCTGCAATATCAATTTTTGATAGCGGAAATGGCGGCCATCATGAAAATGGCCGTCATCTTGAATGTTTAGGTGGCTAATGTTTTTTTTCAAAAGAGTAACCCCCAAGGTGTATTTGTGCCAATTTTGGTGCTTGTTTCCAGATTTGAAAGATTTCTGTGGAAAATTCAGTTATCTGCTGCACTATTGAATTTAACTGATTTTTTACATTTGTTTTCTTTTTCATTTTATATTATGAATGTAGGCCACACAAAGATTTGAATCTGTATGTTGGCATTTCTTGTTCTTAATTTAATATTTGATTTTCCACTAAACATCAACAAGACCTATTTGTTTTATTTTGGTGGCATTTAAGTTAATATTTCATTTATATAAATCTGTTCAATATTCATAGAAGTTTGTTTCTCATTTTGCTATTTATTTTTCCTACTTTAAATATTTATTGTTTCATTTGAGTCCAACAAAACTCATTTAAAAACCAGACATTTAGTCATATTAAATTTATTTTTCTTTCACTTGCTGGATATGCGTGCTCATACACGTCCAAATTCATAAGCAGTTACTGGCAAAAACAGCGCCACCATTTCCCTCACAGCATTAATTGCTGAGTCACTTACTCCTATACTGCATGAATCATTTCATTTCATTCCTGCTCTTACTGAGATTAGCAACTCTCCTGTGCACATCTAGTACAGCACTGATTCTAGTGAACTGTCATTTTAGTGTACTACTGAACGTAGCAGGAGACCGAATCACTCAGCATCAGTCGAGTCACTCATTGTACTGCATGAATCAGTTTGTGTCCCCCTCCCACTGTCACTGAGTCGAGATTTGCGAACCTACTGAGCTGCTGTAGTGCCGCTGTACTGACGAATCAGTACGAATCACTGATTTGTTCAGCGTGAACGTGACTCAGGCTGTGAACCGTGTGCTGTGTGAATGAGCGATTCACCTTGATTCGTGCAGTACGCAAATCTTACTGGGAGTGGCGCTGTGTCACTGGTTCTCACATTACACCAAGGACTGAAATGGATGAGCAGATGTAATTTGGGATCAATTATGCAGTCATTTATGTAATGGACTTTTTTTCTGGGGTAATGTGGAATTATATCTTTTTCAGAACTGATAGATTTTTTGATTCAGAAGTTTTATTCAGGGATGTATTTTTGCCTATTTCCCAAAACGTCTGGTGTGGACCGGTGTGGATTTGAAATATGGCAGCAGATGACAATTTTAACGACAGTGACAGGCAGAACAGATGATTTGAAAGAGGGGTGAAAGAAGCCATCTCTGTCAAAAGAGAAAAGCCATCACTAAACAGAGGGGGAGGATTGTGCTTCCAACTCCCCAGTGTTTACAGCTCGGTCCTCCTTTCCAGAGAGATTACATCAGCAGTCTCATCATCATTCAGGTGACCAAGTACTCCACTCACACCAAGCAATAGCTTCTAACGACCCAGGACAGTGGCGGGTGGGTCAATGATTTGCATCTGACTTAGAATGTGCCTAGGAGGAAGGGCCTCCATGTCCTTTAAAAACAGCAGCGCTCCAACTGCAGGTTGGTCAAGTGTGAGCCACCAGAATTGACAAACGTCTTCAGAAAGAACTAAACGAAAGTCTGTTGGCCTTCAATTTAAAGGCATACTATGCAACATTTTTCAGTTAATTAATGTGTTCCATACCGTTTTGGATGATTAAATGATTAATTTCAGGTTGAACAAACGTTTTCTCGGCCGCCCTGGTGGTCTGTAGGGGAAATACCTTACTTGCAACTGCAGGAGCCCTCGGCCCGCGCCCACAGGCTCAGAAGTCTCGTGCATCGCGAGAGTTGGTCTTGCTTTAAGGCGAGAACAACTGCTACACGCCCCCAGTGAAACGCATGCTTGGTGCTAGCGCAGTGGCGATATTTGTGCAGTTATCATGGCGGAACCGGCGATAAAACAGCGAAAGCCCATGTCGGAGCAGGAAAGAAAGAGGAAAAGGGCTCTGGACAGAAAGAGGAGTCATACACAGGTGAACATCGGGCAAGCTTTTTCCGAATGGCGAGAGCTAAAAGAGAAAGAAGGCTGCAAGGCTGACGTGGACCTCGCGTTTCTGCTGATGCGATTGTAAGTAACATTGGAATGGTTACTCTCTCTCTGTGTGCATGTTCATACTTTCACTGTGTTAAGCCGGGCATACACTGTACGAGTTTTTCAGTCGTGATACATATATACATCTCAAACTGTGCGACGGAACCGCGGGGTTTAAAAGTTCACCGCTCATCTGTGTGCTGATCTGTGTTCTCAAACTGTACGGCGCGACGCTCGGACGCGGCTCGGGAGGCACCGGGCGTCGGGGGGAACGGAGGGGAGAGAGGAAAGACGAGACACCCCGGCAAACGCGCGGCATACGGAAACAGACGGCCAGCGCGTCGCGAGGACCGGAATGCTCGAACTCCCAACCCCCCCGCGAGCCGACGTCCGGGCCCAGCGGGTCCCGGGCCGGGCGGAGGTCGCTTCGGGGACGCCCGCTCCCCTCACTCCACTGGCGGGGACGGAGAGGAGGGGAGGGCGCCCCCTCGTAGCTCTGCTTGAACAGCAGGATGGTGATTCATTGCGTTCGCCTGTCTGCTAAGCTCAAAACAACCGCGCCTGGCTTGACGGAGAAACCAGGAGAACAGCTGAGCATCTTTACGACAGTGCACTTTTACTTTCGCCCTCTGGAGGGAGCCTCGCTGGAAAATCAACCCCGGTTGCATAGTATACCTTTAAGCCTGTTTGCTGTTATGGCAGCAGAGCTCCGTGGATGGCTGCAGATTGGTCCCCTCTCGTGGTTAAGTACTGCGCTGCTTTGTTCACAGTTCGAAGGAGGAAGAGGCAGTGTTTTTTTTCAATCTGAGCTTACTGACTTCCAGTTGCTAGAACTTCAAAATAAGGTAAGGAGAGAGCCTGAAAAGTCAGTTTCATCCTTATTACTTGTTTTAACTACGAAGAAACAAAATAGAGAGTTAAGGTTCTATAAACAGCACACTTAGTGTCACTAAAGGTCTACTTATTCCCTATTTTAAATGTAAAAGAAAGGATAATGCTGTTACAGCTCTATGAATAGCACACTAAGCCATGCAAATTTCGTATTATGTAAGGAAATGATAATGTAGTTAATGGAACTTAATGATTCGGTCGGCAAATAATTTTAACAAATCATTTCAATGTACTGGTTCTAGTGATTTAGTTCACTCAAAAGAACCGCAGTGCCCATCACTACTATGAGCATTAGTACAGCATTAGTGGGAACATCAGTGTCAAATTTAATGGTGTTTTGTGTAATTTAAGATTAACTCATCAAGCTAATGGAGACACGGCTCGGATGTCCCCCGACAATTTCTGGTCGATCGTCCACCTACAGCGCCCTCTAGCTTCTTAAGTTACCAATTTGAGTATTAATTCTTTTCTGGAGAACTGATTACGTTAATAAAAATCACATGTCCTAAAGGTTATTGATTTTTATTCGGAAGGTCATTCTTTAAAATGTTATTTCCTCAAACAATGTTTTATCTACCTTGAAATTTTGCATTGTGAAGAGAAGTTGTCACTCATTTATTCCATGAGTCAGGGAGAAGTGGAGTTTGTGTAATGATTTCTGAAGGTGAACCCGGTATTCAACCAGACACAAAATGTTAACGTTCAAAAGGATTTATTGCTAGGGTGAATAATGAAACAAACGAACAGGCAAACAGAAAATCTTACTGAAGGAAAGCAGAGTCCAGGGACACACAGGCAGGGAAAGAACGATGAGCTTCTGGCAAAGATGGCTTGGCAGAACCAGGTATATATAGGCAACAAACAGGTGAGCTGAATGAATCTAATTACTAGAGTGGGCGGAAATGATTAAAGGAAAAAGAACAAGCTGGAAGAGTGACTGAACTAAATAGGACAGGAGGCAGGAGAAAACAGGTTAAACTAACACAGTTCGACTACCAGTCTGGAACACAAACAGACAATACTAGACCCTAACCAAATAAACATAAACCAAAACAGAACATTACAGAACCCAGAATATTACAGTTTGCTGTTAAAAGAACGCCAGTTCTCGAATCAGTCTTTCAATTGCTGTCCTACTATCAGCTGATTGAGCCGATATTCACGGTGACAATACCTAACAGACAGAGAGTAATTTAATAAACATTAAATAACTTAAAAACATGCGTAACTGCACAACCACCCTTAACCAATGTAGCACCGGATTAAGCCTGTACAAATGTCCACAGGGACCTGAAAGACATCCAATTTATCCTTGTCTCTGCTGTATGACCCCCATATCTCCTGGCCTTTTTGTCATATCCTTGCCTCGGGTTCTAGCTGCCTACATCATTGCCCAAGACCAGAGGATAACCCACAGAACCTCTACTCCTGGAGTCCATTCTCCTTGATAAGTTTTTGTCAGTAAATCATTAGAAAGTTGTTGAAACCAACATTCACTGATTCAGACACACATTTATACACCAATGTACAGATCAGTAGGAAACTTAGGCTTCAGTGCCAGAGGCACCTCAACACATGACAGAAAGAAGCTGGAATCAAACCCACAACTTCCCAACTGGCAGACAACTGCTCTGCCCACTTAGCCACAGTTGCCCCTGCAGCCATAGCCATCATCTTTCTTTCCTCTTTTCCCTCCCAGTTGTGACCTCAATCCTTTTTTAAGACTAGCTCTTTTTTCTGAATCTGTAATTCTGAATTTAGCAGTTCAGGTGTTGCCAGAGCAAAATGAGCACTTCTCCCTATACACCCCCAGTTCTTTACCATGTTTGGGTCTAGCCAGCAGATATTCAAACAACATTTCCAGAGTGGCAAGCAATCCATGGCTAGACGCAGGCTATTTAGCAGTAGCAGCTAACTGACATCAGCGAGCTCATTTACTTGGAAGATTTAGTCATATTGTAGCATTTTAATGGTTTGGGGCCCTAAAAACGGGCTTAGTTCACCTTTGCCTTGGGTCAACTCTATTGTACCTTGATGATTATTACTCCGTTTAAGCAAATGTTTTCACTGTGTTTTGCTTTGAGTTGGTTTTACTGCTTTAAGATATGCTCACTTTGCATCTTTTAATTTTATGGGTAGAAATATACAGCTGTACCGATCCATTGTGGTGAAGAGAGAGCTGAGCCAAAAGGCAAAGCTCTATATTTACCGGTCAATCTACGTTCCTACCCTCATCTATGGTCATGACCGAAAAAACGAGATCCCGGATACAAGCGGCCGAAATGGGTTTTCTCCCTAGTGTTTCTGGGCTCTCCCTTAGAGATAGGGTGAGGAGCTCAGTCATCCGGGGAGGACTCAGAGTAGAGCCACTGCTCCTCCACGTCGAGAGGAGCCAGTTGAGGTGGCTCGGGCATCTGGTTAAGATGCCTCCTGGACGCCTCCTTGGTGAGGTGTTCCGGGCACGTCCCACCGGGAGGAGACCCAGAGGGAGACCCAGGACACGCTGGAGGGACTATGTTTCTCGGCTGGCCTGGGAACGCCTTGGGATTCCCCCGGAGGAGCAGGCCCAAGTGGCTGGGGAGAGGGACGACTGGGCTGCTACCCCCACGACCCGACCCCGGATAAGCGGAAGACGATGGATGGATAGATGGATGGATGGATGGATAGAAATATTTGAATACATGGTAGGGTCCTCACAGCAGTGGTAAATTGCTTGATAATTTTATTGTCATTCATTATTTTAGGAATGGTTGTTCTCAATTCTAACTGACTTTAATTATGTTGTGATCAACCAGCGGCATGCTGGTGGGAAAAAAAGCATGAAATAAGAAAAACGTTTAAAAAAAAGATCAAGCTCTGCAGTCTCTTGGCAAACTTCTACACCCTATTTCCATCAGCAACTAAAGAAAAACAACCTCAGGGACATTACTCAATCTTTTTTACTTTGTCTCCCAGGTATTGTGGGTAATATTCACATAAATGTGGTACTGTGATAGATGACGAGAATATGTGTTCTTCATTCCATGCCTTAATGCAATTTCTACAACCCAGCTGCTCATACCATTCAAACCAGGATAAGCAAAAGTGCCTTTTAGAGATACAGAATACATATTGCCCAGTTACAAATTCAAAATAATATTGGGCCATGAAATTCAAATCTTATTCCGGAGCCACTTGTGCTGTCTCCACCTTTACAGCCAGCAGAGGATGTAAGATCACACCGGGAAGAAGGCAATAACAAAACCCAGAACTGATTTTGACAGCAGGATGTTTTCAATTTGCATCTGATTATGTTGGTGAGGGAGGAATGGAAGGGAAATTCACTTCTGCCAGCAGTTTAAATGTGTATTAACTGTATTGTAGAAATGAAAATTTTATCAGTAGTAAATCTACTATGCCTAATAAAACAGAACAGAAAAGGGAAGAAAAAATTTAATTATATAATATTCTGTTTCTGGTTTTATCTGCTGTGATTTTAGGGAGTTTGAATAACATGATTTGTCAATAACGTTATGTGGAACGCCAAGCAATCTCCACGTGAATTTGATGCAAAAGTTAGCATGGATCCAGAATTGCTTAAATCAGATGTTCTTGCCATCATAAAAAGTGACATCTCCTCAATAGTAAGATAGGAATTAAAGAAAGCTATGAGTTTGACAAACTGAAAAGGGAGCTAAAGAAAGAGAGAGCAGAGATAAGCAGCAACACTGCTGCTATTCAAGGAGAAATGGAACGGGTAAAAGCGGAAAAGAAAGCAGTGGAGGCGGGCATGTCTACCTGGTCGCTTGAGGTGGTGACGGTGCAGAGTGCAGTAACCAAGCTCAAAGAACAAGGTGAAGCGCTTAAAGAGAAATGTGATGACCTCGAAGGAAGGACGAGAAGAGGTAACGTCGGGATTGTCAGTGTTGCAAAATGTAAGGGATCTAGCACACCGGAGGCCATCTCTGACCTTATCAAAGAAGTATTCCTGCTAGACCCAGATGTGCGAGCGGACCGCTCACATCGCAGCATGACAAAGTGGAAATCGGGTGTTAAGCTGCAAGCAGTCATCGGCAAATTGCACAACGAGGGGGACGCTGTGAATATCTTTCTTTTTTTTTTTTTTTTCCAGTGTCCTGTCTAGCAATGTGGCAATAAGAATTGTTGTCTTAATGCCAAATGGAGCTCAACAGATTTTACTTTCACAAGTGGAGCAGTCAGCTTTCGCCATAGAGCTCCGCTTGATTCATGCATGTAAATAGTTTTATTGTGATTCATGCGGGGATTATTTCAAATTATGTGGACACTACAATGGGAAAGTAGGAGAGTAAAGGAAGAACAAGAAGAGAAAAAAAAGAAAGAAGAGGTGAAAGAAAGACTAGATAAAAGAGAGAGAATGATAACATTTATCACGCTATGGACATCTTGAGGAGAGCGCGCAATGGCAAACCTAAACTTAAATACCAAGGAAACAGCATTGCAATATACAGAAGTCAGAAAACTGCTGCGAAACTGAGTCTGGCATCTTCTTCCCTGCCAGACTCTGCACTACACATAACGACATGGAAAGGAAGTTTGTAGGCGCCGCCAAAGCCATGGCCGCATCTACAAAAGAGGTGTTTGGAGCATATTATCTCACCAGTTGGAACTGAAAACTGACTATCTCCATCCATTCCCTTTTTTTTTCCTTTTCTCACATCCGAATGCACGTTAAATAGTGTCAATAAAAGATAAGTGGGACAAACTCAAAAACTAGTGTCCGTATGATATTTACTATTATCTGCGGGAGCCTGAACTTTATCACATTGTGATGATGAAAATGTCTGTGCACAATGTGGGTGCTCGCACAAATGCTTTTCCTGAAACACACCATGACTCTCAGTTTCATAGAAATACAAGTCTTTTAGCGTTAATAGTACTCAGGACTTCCCTAATTTGCCTTGTTTTTGTTCAGACCCCATTGTTCCTTGGGGATTTCTATGTTCAAAATGTTGTTAAAAAGCAGCAAATGCTGATTAAGAATTTGCTCATGTACTTTATATTTATTTTTCCTCCTTTCATCTCCTACTCACTACCAAGTCCAATGCTATTTTTTCATCTTCTTCTTGTCCTGGCTGCCAGGTTGCATGCCTTACCATGCAGTTTTGTGATGCGCCATCACAGTTCAGCCAGCTTTATTTTTAATGAGAATAAATCATTCATTATGAAGCAAATCATTCCCATTCCAAACAAATATATCCAAATATATGTTCTCTTAAGGTTATAAGCTACAATGTCAAAGGGCTCCACAGTCCGATAAAAAGTAAAAACAATTATTTCTCAACTTAAAAGATATAATTGTCGAATGGCATTTTTGCAGGACATGCACCTGTCTGATATTGTGGGTGGTAAGGTGTACTACTCATCCCACCAGTCTGGCAGAAAGAGCCAAACTAATCCACAGACAAACAAATTTCATACCAATTTCCATAAACAAAGATTCAGAAGGAAGATACGTTTTGATTAATGGTGTTATTGATGGTGTAATTGTTTCCCTATTCAATGTATATGCCCCAAAACGAAGACGATTCAGGGTTTTTTTACGTAATTTAACAGCGTCACAGCACAGTTCTGGAATTTTGCTGCTTGGAGGGGATTTTAATTGCGTTATGTCTCCTCATATGGATAGAAGACCTGCTTCTAAAAGCCCTGAATTCCGTATGTGAGAAACAAATACACCAGAGCCAGAGATTTTACGTTTTAGTCACATAGAAATGCATCCTATTCTAGAATAGACTTTTTTTCTTCACCCCGATAACTGAAGAGTATACAATAGAGCAGGGGTGGCCAACTCCGGTCCTCGAGAGCCGGTGTCCTGAAACTTTTAGAGGTTTCCCTGGCCCCACACACCTGAATCAAATAGCACAATTAGCTCCTCAGTATGCAGTCAGGTTCTTCAGAGTCCTGCTAATTAACTGATTATTTGACTCAGGCGTGTCAGACCAGGGACACATCTAAAGGTTGCAGGACACCGGCTCTCGAGGACCGGAGTTGGCCACCCCTGCAATAGAGGATGTCGATATTGTTCCAATCACCATCTCTGACCATGCTCCTCTAGTACAAAAATGGGACTTAGGACAGAGATCCAAAGCTAAACAATGTGGGTTAAACACATCACTTTTAAATGACCCAGAATTTTCAAACTTTATAAAAGGAGAATTAAAAAATATTTTAATGCCACCCCTGAGGTGTCACGCGTGATTCTTTGGGACTGTGCCAAGGCATATCTCAGAGGCCGCGTCATATCATTTGCAAGTAATGAGAAAAGCGAACAGGCATCCAGACAACTGGAATTCACAGATTAAAAGCCTGAAACACCAGCATAAAAAAATTGCCAACAGTTGACCTGACGTGCTTAAATCAGTACGTAGGGAACTGGATAAGCTTAAAACTGAAAAAATAGAAGACAATCTCAGGTTTGCCCAGCATAAATACTACGAAAACGGCAACAGAGCTAGTAGATTACTAGCCATGACGCTCAGAAAGCAACAGTCAGTAAACTTTATCCAAAAACTGAAGTCTGGCCTGATCACTTTTACAAAGCATGATGATAACGCCACTCGCCTGAATAAATATTATGAGTCTCTGTATAATGCTAAAACACACACGGATGATAACACATTAGAAACTTTTCTAAGGGATATTAAGTTAAAAAACACTCTTGAACGCAATGACGAAACAATTAGACGAACCAATTAACGAAGAGGAAAACATTATTTCTGGTCTGCACAACTTAGACCAATAATAGCTTGGATGCTGAACTCATATGACACATAATCGCTCAATATTGAAAGAGGTCAATGTGCTAAGCCCCTTGATTCCCTGACTATTTCCAACACCTCCTTAAAAGACTTAAGCATTAGTGTTTGGACCAGGGCCTCCCTTTTACTTTTAATTTGGTGGAGAATAAGACAGGCCTGTAGCTTGCCGGATAAAATTTCTGTTTTATCAACTATTTGTCTATTGCAAGGATTTGTTTCCTCTCCAGTTGATAGTGATTTTGGTAACTTGACAACATATGGTCTCAGCAAACTGCACCATGTTGTCCCAGACGGATACTTGAAATCTTTTGAATAGTTAAGGAAGGAATTCCACCTGCCTTGTACAGATTTATTCAGATATCTACAACTTAGGAGCTTCTTGACAAAGCATAAAGAATGGAATAGTGTTCTGCACCTCTCTGCAGTTGAGGAGCTCTTAATAAAGGTACAACAAAAGAAGGTAAGGTCAAGTCACAAGTCACTTCTACCAAGCATTTTCAACTAGCAGCATATGTAATACCACAAAAATCAAAGTTAAATGGGAATCAGATAAATGTCAGCATATCGGATCCAGTTTGGGAGGAGGTTTGTGCAGAGTCGTGTGTAGTGACCAATTCATATTCACGGAGAGAGTTTAAGTGGAAGGTTATCATACGTTTTTTTTTTTTTAGAACGCCAGAAATTATGGCCAAAATACATCCTGACAGATCTGACATTTTCTGGTGGAGCTATGGCACACATATTGGGAATCATACTCATAACCTTTGGACCTGTCCAGTTGTTGAACCTTTCTAGGATCATGTGTTTGCAGCCCTAAATTCAGTATTTACCAGGGGTCCGTTCTTCGTACGTTGCTTAAAACATCCAAGATCAAATGACACATCCAAGATGATTTCATCCGGCTAATCATGATCCGGCTAATTGGGTTCTTCGAACACACCTGTTGTTTAGGATTAGTATGGCTGGATTGAGTTATCTGAGACAACAGCGCGTTCATGCGTTTGTTTAAAAGGGGAAATGTATCGATAGTAGAAACATTGATCAGCAACGCTGCTATTGGCTGTTCAGCATGGCCAAAGAACGCCCACAGTTTTTCTCCCAAGCAGAACAAGAGCTTTTAATGGAAGGTTATGCCGAATTTGAGTCATTAATTAAAACACCTCAAAATCTGTTAAAGCCAGGAGAGAGGGCTGGCAAAAAGTAGCAGACAAATTAATGCGTAAATACTGTCCATGATAGATGTTTCTATCACTTTCTACAGTATGAATTTTTGCATTTTAATAATCTCATATTTACTTTGTTCTTTTATGTCAGAGCCTCCACGGGACCCACTAGAACATGGGGACAAGTAAAAGTGAAATACAAGAATATTCTACAAAATGGTAGCCTTTAATATTATACTTTATTTTAAAAAGGCACTTGTTATGTCAAGAGATCCAAATTTCAGTGTCATTCCTTAGACACGGGAAGTAAAGGACATGTGCAAACTGGGAATTTTAACAAAAAAAAAATCTTTATCCATAAAAAATGAACATTTTCCTTTTCCAAGTCATCCACAGTTTACACGGTAAAACTGTATTGCTCCGTGGCTAGATAATCCATCCATAGTTTTTTCTAATCCAATATACGGCTGGACAGGAAGCAAGCCTTTCAAAGTAAACTAAACTTCACAATAAAATGGCCCGAACAAATCTTCTTACTGAATAGGATAAAAATAAAAAGCAAACCATCATACAAATAACTTAAATATTTTAGATTTATGGCTCCAACACCACTTTTTCCTCTTTAAAAGCCACTGTTAAATGATGTGTTTGTTTATAACAGCCACCAAGAAAATCTCTCTACAATTACATTGTCGCGCTGCGCTAAAGGATCCTGTCTATTGCGCAATACGCGATTAATTCGAAAAAACTCTGCAAATTATTCTTGCACCTTCCGCAACAGGTTGCAGTCGTAAAAATGGACATGGCTACGGCAGACTTCCCTATCTCCTCCGCTTATACAGCCGTGATCTAATCTTGTTTACATGAAATAAGCCTGCTCTCGAGCAGGCTTAAACTGGCGCACATGTTGCTATGACAACAAGTGCAGGATGTCTTTCGAAGAACCAAACGATCCAAGATCATGCCAAATCGTCAACAATGAAATCCTGCTAACTGAGTTAGCGACGTACGAAGAACGGACCCCAGGAGTCTCCCTAAGAGTCCAACGTTGGCCAACTTAGGGCCTATTCCCACAGATTTGTCCAGAAACAGCGGAAAATATCTATTGCCTATTCTGTAAATTGCATCAGTTAAATGCATCACAAATAATTGGCTGAGATCAGATTCTCCAATTGCATTGAAAAGGTTAGAGAAATTTACCAGATGGAGCAAATTACTCCCTTAGAATTCAGAAGGACGTATTTACTAAAAGGTGGAGTCCTATGACTGCTTTACTGTGGCAATAGGTTCTGGAACAGATAAATGTTATGACACTTTGGGCATTTGTTAAAAATTTTGCATCTTGCCTTTTTTGCCTGCTCTTTGTGTTGTTAACCAATGTACTTTGACCTGTGACATTACTATGTGTGCCTGTTTGAGCTTTGAAAACATAATAAAAATAAAGTTAAAAGAAAAACAGTTATGATCGTTGCGTTTTTGGGTTTTAGTTTTCATTAGCGTCTGTTTTGATAATTTATTTGTTTGTGTGTTTGAAAGGTCTTGCAATAAGCAATACATTTCTCTATGTTCATTATTGTTTAAAAGTGATGTCATACTAGTTCATAGATTTAGTTATTTTTGTGTCATGTACTACTTTATCCTATTAAATCAGTGTTAGTATTTCTCTCTTCCACGGTTTGTTGTTTCCTTTGCATCTAATGTAATTCCCTCCGGGTTCGTGATTCACTTCTCATCAGTCTCCCTGTTTTGTTCTCCGCAGCTGTTCTAAATCCACCTGATTAACTCACCTGCTTCCAATGTCATCCTCCATCATTTTTCTCTGTGCATAATTCACTGGCTGTTGCTTTTTATTGCTGGTTCCTCCTGCTACAGTGCTCCATGCCCTACTCTTTCCTCCAATTTTCCCAGTAATTCTCCTTGTTATTTATTATTAAACTCTGCTCTTGCCACAGTCAGTCTCTGCACTTGGGTCCTTTAAACCGCAAACATGTCATACATTTATTCTGTTTTTGCCTCTTTTTTGTTTTTGTTTCAAACACATTTCTAAAGCTGTGTAAATGCAACAAGCCATTTTCAAATGATGTTTTGATTAAGAGGAGAGAGAACCTATTCAAACTAATCTTGATCTGTTAAAAAAGACAACACCTGTCAGTCAGGAAAGGGTTTCAAAGCCCCATCTAATGTTTTTGTATTTCGATAAGCCATAGTGAGGGTGATAATCCAGAAAAGAGCTCCTGACATGCTATCCTTTTGTTTGTTTTTTACAAAAATGTTCACAATATTCTTAATTTAATGCCTACACGTTTTTGGACTTTGTTCAAATGTTTTAAAATGTTTGAAGGTTGTTGGGGTTTTGGCTTATTATGTTCAGTCTGTGAAACTGAGTCCTCACCAACCTACAGTCATGGATTTTCTGACTGGAATCACCAAAGGCCCCATTTGCATCAGTTACCTACCCAGTTAAAGTCTAACGGACAAAGCTCTGTAGTTGCAAGCATGCTTGGTCTTCTTAGTGAAATATTCTTTCTTAAATGTAATTTCATTGTGCTGACTTTCTTCATTTGACTGATTTAAAATATTGTTGAGTTCCTGGTTAAATTTTTAGATTCAGAATATTGATTCTTAAGAAATTATCTCTTAACAAAGTAAACTGGATTTCTTAGAAATGTGTTTTCTAATAAAGACAATCAATATATAGTGGGTTACCTTGAAATTACTTGCACATTTAAGTGAATAAAGATCACAAAAAATTCAATTAAACCTCCTTCTTTTGCTGCTTTATGTCTGCAACACATTATATTACAGCTAAGAATTTAAATGAGGAAGCTCCACTGAAAATGTCCAGAGATATTGTATTAAATTTGATGTTACAGGGTCAAAGAGATAAAAATGTATCAAGGCATATTACATGTTCTTTCCCAGAATCTGGTCTATTCATTACAAAACGTTGGAGACACTCTGAAGATAATATTGTTAATATAACTGAGAACAAAATGATAACTTACATAAATCAAGCCATTTTTCTGGCTCTTAAATATTTTGACGTTGGAGAGTTACACCTGCAGATCTTTGCTGCTAACACATAATTTCAATTCAATTCAATTTTATTTATATAGCGCCAATACATGAAACATGTCATCTCGAGGCACTTTATAAAGTCAAATCAATCATATTATACAGATTGGTCAAAAATGTCCTATATAAGGGATCCAGTTGATTGCATCAAAGTTTTGACAAGCAGCATTCACTCCTGGAGAAGCGTAGAGCCACAATGGACAGTCGTCTGCATTGTCCATGGCTTTGCAGCAATCCCTCATACTGACCAAGCATGAAGTGACAGCGGAAAGAAAAACTCCCCATTAACGGGAAGGAAAACCTCCAGCAGAACCAGAACCAGGCTCAGTATGAACGGTCATCTGCCTCGACCGACTGGGGGTTAGAGAAGACAGAGCAGAGAGACAACAAGAGAGACAAACAAGCACAGATCCAAGAAAGGATCTGCCTCCCATTCTACTTTTAGAATTTATGGGTACTGTAAAAAACACAACCAAATCAAGCACACAAGACACAATACATTAAACACTTTATGTGAGAAAGAACCAATTTCTTTAGGTTTTTCACACAGAGATGCGATATGGGAGGGTTTTTTATTTTTTATTTCAGAGTAAGGCGTAAACAAACAAGCATACCTATAAGCAACTACAGACAAGTATTAAATAATTTATTCTAAATGGTAGAACAAAATAAAAATGCTAATTTATTCTCTTAGTTTTGCTTCTGTTCCATTTCTTTTTAAAGACTTCAGTAACACATTGTGCCCCATGGATACAGTGTCTTGGAAAAATAATCATATCTCTTAAACTTCACATTTTTGTTACACAACAACCACAAACTTCAATGTCCTGAAGCATGTCAATAATCTAGGTTGGAAAAAATAAACTTCAGTTTAGTCCTCTGGACGGATTCTTCTTTGTTGAAATGTTTGGCCTCTTCTCCCGGAGACATCAGACCGCAGAAGGCTCTGCGCGAAGAGATGAAACATTTCAACAAAGAACCCATCCAGCAGAGCCACTCAACTTTTTTTATGACACAAACTTCAATCTACTTAATTTAATAGTACACAACAAACCAACATAGGTAACTCCATAAGTGCAAAGTGGAACCTTCCATTCAGTTATCTGTTGTGAGCATATTGACATTTCTGGATTTGATTTGTAGACGCATCATTAATTTAAGAATCTGTTAGAATATAAGCTATTCTACACAGTGTAAAACACACACTCAAAAGAAAAAAACACATGAAGAGTAATTTATGTTATTAAAAGGCCTAGAATTAAGTGAGCAGGTGTGAAGTAGTTTATATTCACTGACGCTCCAGTTTGACCCTGAAGTAACATTGGTGGTTTCACTCTGTTATCATCACAGTCACGTCTCTGCTTCTGATAAGCGCCTGCAAAGACAGAAGCCTTCTTCCAACTGCTCCACCGGATTTTTTGAAATCTGCTGTCGTCAGCTGTTTTTTTAAAAAAAGTTCTTAACTGATGATTTTGCAAATAGTAACAAAAAATATTTACCTTAAAGTTTTTAAAGAAAGTACTTAGCAAATATACCCTAAAGGGTAAATAATTATTCTGTACCTTTTAGCCAGAATTGCTGTCTGGAAGGTTAAAATGTTGAAAGCCTGTGGAAAAATCTAACTCCCGTAGGTGAAATTCTAGACCGCAAGAGCTTGCATTACACAACAATTCTGTTCAAAGCACCATGGCTCTAAATGTGCTTTAAGGGGTTACATATGCCTATCAGAGCAGGGAAGTTTTTTTGGTGGTATGCCAAATGTAATACCTGCAGCCACATTTAACATAAAAATACAGTGGAATAATCAAACATCTGAAAATGTACAAATAGTTTTTTTAATTATTATGAAACACATGTTCCTGAACCGTTTCTATTCCATAGAAATTGTGACTGTTCTCCTAAAAATCCTGCTGTTTTACTCGTATTTGATTAACTCTTTCTTTGTTGCAAAGAGATATTTTGATAGTGAATGTGAACATGAATATAAAGACATTTCTTTTTAACAACAAAGGCTTTCTAAGCCGGGACGAAGCTGTTGCGGTGCAGCCGGTATTTGATGTCGGCTCGGCTGATATTCCTTTGAGGAGTGTTCTGACAAAAAGAATTAAAGTCTTTGGTCTCTGAGACACCAGAAGGATAAGCAGTTAAGCTAATTAACTGTTGGGATGCTTGTCTGTTTTGGAAATGAGTTTGTGTGTTGTGAGTGTTTTCACCTTTTTTCATGTACTAGCTAAACTTGTAGGAATTTCAAAGGGACAAAAGACTACAATGTCCTGATAATATTTTATAGCATTTAATAAACAAAAATTGTTTAAATATAGCATTAGGGCTTAATTTAAGGGAAGTGATCAATAGACGGTGCTCTGGGCAGTATTGCAATGTCGGGAATGTGTTCTAATTACGATCTAGGTCTGTATAAATATTGAATGTTATTTTTTTTTCCTCCACCTTCCATTTTGTAAAGGGCGAAAACTGAATTATGCTCAATAAATGTTGATGTTCATTTATATTTTAATTACATTTTTTCTTTCTGATTTGCAACATCAGCCACCTGTCACCCAGCAGCCCTGCCTGCTAGCCACCAGCTTTACCTGCCAGGCCCCTAGCTCTGGTCACCGTAACCTGAGAGGAACTTTCCAAACAGAACTCTTTGTGATGGAGTATGTTTTGGCCCTTTGCATTTTTACAGCGTGGAGTCTCGGTGGCTGTGCTCTTGGTAATGTGGACTCTCTGCATCTAAGGTTTGTAACTACATATACCATAACATTGACACCACACAGATAACTTTTTTGGGGGACTTTTCTGTGAATGTTGTAGATTTTGACAGCTTTGACTATTTTCAGTGTTTGTGGGGTTTGAATATTTGTCAAGGTTGTGGTGGATGAACCAAGACGCAGACCAATGCTCAGGAGTTGCATGTTGAAGAAAGTGATAATTTATTGAAGACAACAGACTTACAGTATACCAGAACCAGGAACACAGCGAAGAATGACCTGAACAAGGTGGCATGGATGGATGAAAACAGAGGACCTGACAATGAGTGTGATCAAGCTGGCTGAATTTATACGGAAGGAACAATAGGTGGAGCAATGAGACAGAGGTGAACCGAGTGACAATTTGGCTACGGGACAAGGGGGGCAATGAACGAGCAGGTACAGGGGAAATAATAGAATATATCAGCAAGCATAAAATCCCGATCTAAGAGCATTACTAAAATAATAGGAACATAAGATAACTAAACAGGAACTGGATCAGTTAGCAGATTATAAACCTAAATCCCGAAAAGACAACGATATAGGTGACACAAACGAGGATCTATGGGTTAAACAGAATTAAAGTGTAGCATAAGCAGACTGCAGGATCCCCAAGGAGCTAACATAATAAATCACATCCCTGGGAATCCTGATAATATTCGGTGTTTTTCCAGAAAGTCTTCACAGGCCTCATTCTCATATGTATATATATATATTTATGTTGAATATATCTTCTCCCATTGCAATATATCTGCACAACAAAATCCCAGCATATGTAAATATCTGCCACAGCGTTATTCCTCAGCAAATAGTTGTTATTCTTATCTACTCTTTTATTATTCTCACACAACTTGCATCTATTTTGTTTATTCCATATTATATAGTTTAAAATTTACACATGTCAACTGTATGTTTGTCTATGTGTAGCAACTCATCGCCAAAGCAAATTCCTCATATGTGTAAAATACTCCTTGGCAATAAAGCTGATTCTGATTCTGATGTACTGTACACCCGATCATGCAAAGCTTATTTTCCCAGGACTGCCTTCTTTCAGCATAATGGATGATGTGCTCTGCCACAAAACAATCATTTGGAAGCAGTTTGAGGAACAAAACAACTTTCAGGGGTTGCCTTGGCCTCCTCATTCCCCAGATCTCAATCCCATTGCGCCAGTGTAGAACGTGATGGATAAACAAGTCCAATCCATTCAGGACTTAAAGTATTTACCGCTGTCGTCTTCAGAGGTCTGCTCAGGTCCATGCCTTTATGAGTTATTTCGGTTTATGCAGCAATGCAGCAACATATTATTAACAACACATTATTAGGCTTGTGGTCATAATTGTATGCCTGATTTCAAGAACCAGAACACAATTCTTCCAAATAATTTGGGTTTCTAATTAACTGTAAATCTTGACTCAGTCCCACACCAGGAATATTCAAATGAATAACATTTTAAAAACAGCGTTTTTATGTTTTGTATGTAAGAGCTAACCTGACAAAAGCCAGCTGTATGTCGCTCCGCCTAGCTCCACTCACATACATCTGGGACACCGCCATAGGAATTGCCTTTACAGAAGGCTGGGCCTTATCAAAAATTCTTGCATATGATTGGATAAGCCACTTGTCTGTCATCTGACGTGCTATTTCAACCACTCACATCGAAGCTAACCCGTGACGCTGATGATAGCGACGCAGAAAAATAATAATAATAATAATAATGTGTTTGCGGCTCTAGTGGCATGCGTTTTATTGACAGTGAGCTGACAGGAAGAGGGGGGAAGACAGGCGGCAAAGCGCCGCGGGTCAGAGTCGATTCCGGGGCGACCGCGTCAAGGACTAAAGGCCTCCTAACATGGTTCGCGCTAACCGCTAACCGCTCCGGGGCGCTTCCGCGGACGCGCCCCGGAAAACAAAACTTGCCAAATCCGGTCGGGAGAAGGGCGAAAACATCGTTTCCACCAACAAAAGCCTTCAGAGCCGTTCTCTGATGTTCTTTTAATGAAACAATATTAGGTAGATTGGACAACACGGAAGAAATAGCAGCATCGATGTTAACGCTTGCTTCCTCGACGAGCCGCCATTGCTATCAAAACAGTCTCACGTCATGGTCGCGTCTCCACTACGTCACATCTATGAAACTCCAGCCCTGCGTCCTGATTGGCCAGACCATAAAATTGGTTGGAGAAATCACTCTCTACCGGCGGTGTCCCAGATGTATGTGAGTGGAGCTAGGCGGAGCAACATACAGCTGGCTGTTGTCAGGTTATGTAAGAGCAGCCCTGTTGTACAAAGAACGTGGCTTTACACATTTCTAGCTTTGAATCTGTAATATCTAACCAATAAATGATTTCCCTTCATGTCGCCAGTCAGGCTCTGTTCTGTTGCTTTAATCTCGTCTGAAACGTGTGTGCATGCCTGCGCATGTGGAAAATCAATTAATTTTTGACTACTAATCATTTATTCAGAAAACATGATTCATTATCCCAGCGCCCCTAAAAGCACTTGTTTGTGAACTCGGTGTTCTGCCGTTTGTGGCCGTGTGTTTTCAGTGGCGGGGCAGCAACAGCTGAAGTGGGAGACCACCGGGCTTCTGAGAACTCTCCACAGGAGCTTCGGGGGAAAACGTGTTTTAGCTGTGACGCTTAGCCCCATGATCATGCTGCCTCCAAGCTGACAAACAGTTGAGAGAAACAACAGCAAAGAGTTATGAATAAACTAATAACTCCCCTCCGACCTGGGAGTTTTTCCAAGAGAAATGGAGCAAATCAAAGAGATGAGAAGCCATCCAGCGTTTGCGAGAGCACGGACATGAAAATGTATGAGAGGAACGGGGCCTGGCTTATGTCTCATATGACCCCATTTTTCACCACCCAGTTCATAAACTTTTTAAGCAGGCACACCGCACAGTGAGAAATGTTTATTTTCTTGCGGTGTCTGATTTCAAACCACATGCATTCCAATCACAGTGTCAAAGAGAGAGAAAAAAATTACATTTTGATATTCACAAGCTATTAACCTCTTTAAAACCTCCAGTTAATGCGTCTTTACCCATCTCATGCATATTCTTAATGCTCCGCTTAGTATTTTCTACCCACGGGCCGCTAGTAGACTCCTGGGGAGACAGCGGATTCAATTCAATTAAAACTCCAAGTTGTGTGACTCCTGATCCAATCAAGGTCTTGGCTCAAGTCCATAACCATGACAAGAATGATAATGCCACAAACGACAACTGCAGAGACGGGCAGAAACACAACACCATGAAATCTGTCAGGTGACACGGCAAAGGAAATTTATGGCAGTAGGAAATAAAATGATTAAAAAAAGATTGAGGGATGCATAGATGTTCTATGGGATAGTAAAACATATAAAACTTGAGGTTTTATTTTAGTTTAAATGCTACAGGGAATATTTGAGCAGGAAACAAAGGTTTCACCCATTCTGCACTACAATGTGGGACTAATACCTTATCAAGGTTTTTAATGACATCCATATAAATACAGACTGTGGAAGAACCGCAGTGCTGGTACTATTGGACCTCAGTGCAGCATTCGATACTGTCAATCACGCCATCCTGTTAGAATGCCTGGAAAACTGGGCCGGCCTTTCTGGTACAGCTCTCAACTGGTTTAAATCCTACGTATAGGAGAGGGACTTTTTTGTATCAGTAGGTAACTTTACATCAGAGATGACAACAATTACATGTGGGGTTCCCCAAGGGTCCATCCTGGGTCCTCTCCTATTCAACATCTACATGCTCCCTCTAGCTCAGATCATAAAAAAAAAACAACATCAGCTACCATAACTATGCAGACGACACACAGCTCTACATCACCATGTCACCAGGTGACTATGAACCAGTTCAGGCACTGAGTAAATGCCTAGAAGAAATCAATGCATGGATGTGCCAAAACTTTCTTCAATTGAATAAAAACAAAACAGAAGTAATAATCTTTGGACCAATAGGGGAGAGATCAAAAGTTAGCACACAGCTTCAGTCGGTTCAGTTAGGAACCACTGATCAGGCCTGAAATCTGGGAGTAGTGATGGACTCAGACCTGAACCTCCAAAAGCATCTAAAGACAATTACAAGGTCAGCTTTCTATCACCTGAAGAACATTTCAAGGATTAAAGGACTAATGTCTCAGCAGGACCTGGAAAAACTAATCCATGCGTTTATTTTTAGTCAAATAGATTACTGCAACGGTGTTTTCACAGGTCTGCCTAAAAAGTGGATCAGACATCTGCAGCTGATCCAGAACGCTGCTGCCCGCGTCCTCACTAAGACTAAGAAAGTAGAGAACATGGACCCGGTTCTAAAGTCCTTACACTGGCTCCCTGTATCTCAGAGAATAGACTTTAAAATACTTCTGTTAGTCTATAAATCCCTGAATGGTTTAGCACCTAAATACATCACAGACTTGTTATCAGTGTATCAACCCTCCAGACCACTCAGGTCTTCTGGCTCCAGCCTTCTCTGCAGAACCAGAACCAGAATCAGACATGGAGAAGCAGCATTTAGTTCCTCCACTGATCTGGAACAAACTTCCAGACATCTGTAAAAGTGTGGAAAGCCTGAGTTCCTTTAAATCAAGATTAAAAACACATTAGTTTAGGATTGCCTTCGACTGTTCTAACACCATTAGTACAGCTTTGTCATCCAACTGTTTTTAGTGTTTGCTTTTAGTTTCTATTCTCCCATGTTCTATTTTGTTTCTAAATTTTATTCCTACTCACTTTTATTCTGTTTTACTTTCCTATATTTTAATCATGTTAAGCACTTTGCATTGTCTCTGTACTGAAATGAGCTATACAAATAAATTTGCCTTGCCTTGCCTAATAGGAAGTAAGGCTTTGTGATGGATGCTCCAAAATATTTATAGGTATAGTGGACATGGATCTTTTCTCAGTTCTGGGAGGATCATCTTATCTTATCTCATCTGTTGGTTGCTCCACATGCCAATGATCCCATTAATCATAACAGCAACTTCACTCTTGGTTTTGTCTGGCCACACCTATGGCCCAAAAAAAAGAAAATCAGCCAATGAGGTTAAACTGATCAGCACAGGTCTCCTTCTCTTTCAAATACTTAATTTTTATGGGTGGATTCAACTTAAATATTTTAAGTTATCAATCATTTTTTTTTATCTAACAGTTTACAGCACTTATTTAAAATGAGTATAAACAAGTTGATGAGAATTGAGTTCTGCTCACTTGAAGTTTTTAATTAAACTGAATGTTGCGTTCTGCAGTGTAGTGTATATGTATCCAGTGAGCTTCGGTTTCAGCCGTTCATTATAGCTCCGCTGCTCTCACAGTATGAAAAGAAGAACAAGGCCTCAGAAGAAAGAAACAAGGCCAGAGTGTATTGGGGAGATTTTTTTCACGTGATCCCCCCAAAGAGCAGGTTAGATGGTTTCGCGCATGTGCAGTTATTCAAAAAGTGACGAGTGTTTTTTGTTACATTTCCAGAAAAATTGTTCACTCTACTTTTTAAATACTTTGCAACAGCTGTGTTTATTTTCTTTATGCCATTTTCCTTTTTAAGGCCAATTTCTACCCAAATTATAACTTATTGGCTTCCTTCCATGTCTTGATGTTAGTGCATTTCCCCTATATTTACTTTTCTCAGGACACCATTTATTTTGCAAAGTGCACCTACACCTGCTCCAACAAAACAGCCCCAGATCACAAACCTGTCGCACCTGTACTTCACAGTTAGAAATGTGTTCTCAGGGTTCCAAGATCCCCCTTTTTCCTATAGATGTAACAATGATCCATATGGCTGTAGGTGACGTCTGACTACAAAGTGGTGCTTTGCTTGTAGTTCATGCATGATAAAATGCTGGAATGGATATTATTCATCTGCCACAATCTGTATTTTATTTAAAAGTACATGCATGTATTTCATAGGTTTGTTTTTAAATTCAAAAAAGTTGACCCCACGCCTTCTACCCCTGTGCTGATGGGATAATTTCCAACCTGCTGCACTGCTCCGTCATGGGTCAATAAATGTAGATGTAATGTTTACAGCTTGAACGATGGAAACAAAGATGGAGAAATGCTACAAAAATTATTACCAAAAACAAACTGAAACATTTTTGGTTTTAAATCAGTTTGTTTATTGCAGAAAAGAATGGATAAAAATGTAAAATAATATTTACAGAACTATTTTCATCCCTTGCTGCAACATTAAACTGTTGGATTTCCTGTTGTAGAGGCCATAATTTCAGAACTACACATAAACTTCATTCAAATGTAATGTTGGTGCTTTGAGTGGTGACACTGAGGGTATAATAGTTAGTGTCGGCAGTTTAATACCCAACCAGATGGGAAATTTGATTACAGCCTTCACCTCTGTTTCTGAATTATGGCATCAATTAAAGACCAGATGAATTTGGTCTGTGAGACATTCTGTCATGATGAAGTAAAGTTGGCCATTAGCCTTCAGTCTCAGCTTTGAGGGCTCAAAATCTGCACTTAAGATGACATTCAATGTACTCAATGAAGATTCATTTCATTAAGAGAGAACAGTGTCAGCTATAGACATTTACATGCAGAGTTGCAGACTTTGGAAGAAGCAGAAGTTATGGGCCTTTTTAATCTGGGCTGGAAAGTGGAGCAGCTTTGAAAAGGACCCAAGCAGTTTGCACATATCATATATCATGCTTATGGCTAACATATTGTATACTTTTAAAGTACTAGTTATCCAACACAGTTGAGGAACACACAAAGCGGAGATTTATTCAGTATACTTTTAAAGGAGGCTGAAAGGATAAAAGATACATTTCCTACTGCTCCTCTGCAGCACAAATCTTCTGAACTGTTGGCACCACATGGTAATTATCCATCCTTTACTACCTGCAGGGCCATCTGACCAAAGTGGAATGCCATAGGCCAACAGAGGGCTATGTACTTAAATGTTAACATCCTGCTTTTTAACACTTTGAGGCATTAAACGCTCATGAAAAAGACTTGAAGTGGCCGTGACCTTAAACTCCCAGTTACCAGCTTTGTGAAGGTGAAATGATCAGATGTATTCTAATTCGGCAGAAGAAAACCTTTGAGCCTTTTGTGAGAATATAATCTCATTGTTTAACACTCAAGTAGGTTTGTCAGATTACAGAATTAATCTAACATGAATTGTTCCTATTTGAACTAAGTTTCTAAAGATCTGAGGAAACACTCGCCGGTCGTGGAAGGAATCGGCTTGAAATAGAAACGTTGTTAAACAAAATTCAGTTAATTTTTGGCAGGGTAAATATTTAAAAAAAAATACATGAATGAAGCTCAGAATGCAAAATATTAGCTAGTTTCAGTGACTAACTAATCCCCCATGACTAAATTGTTGCTTGCAAGAGTGTCAAGTGTACTGGTGTGTAACTTGTGCAGATCATGTAACTGTATTGTTGTAATACAATGTAATTGTAACATGGTAACTGGGTAATGTCATGTTTTGTTTTTTATTGTATAGTTTTACTGTTGGATGTAGACATTTAAAAAAAAAAACTTATCTTGATTTGCTTTTTTTTGTCTTCATGCTTGTTAAACTAAGAAATCCAACACATATTGGAGTTTGAGTTTGACTATCACCACACCTTTTTCTGTTGGTCATCAGTTTAATGATTCTTAGACATTTTTCTTTTATTATGGGTTATTCTGGATTCTTACCGGTGACTGAAATCCTTGAACAGTCTCATATTTTTGTGGGATTTTCAAGGTCTTAACAGCACAGGGACTTCTGGATAAAGTCTTTAAAAAAGCCTTTATTTGTAAGTGGTTTTGAATAAAACCATCTGCTAAATTCATAAAAATAAAAATTTTATGAAAATGTCAATGAGTTTGTGGCAATAATATATAGAGTGAATGAAATAATAAAGTTTATGTATACATTTACAAAGTACAGTATCTTGCTAGTTTATCAGGGTTGGGTACTACAAATGAAAACTAACCTGTATTAATAAATATGGCACTTATGTTGTATCAATGTTAATTGTGTACAAGGTCCTGCAGAAAAATGAAAAAAATGAAACCAATTCTCTAGGAATTTGATGATATATGTAACTCATCTTACACATTGTCTTGCAATTGCTATTCTGTTGCAAACCTTCATTGCAAAGAGAAAGACTGTCCTCCGTGCAAAACAAACTAAATTCACAGACAATTTAACAAATTGAAAAGTGAAACCTCTGGCAATCTTACCTGGAAAACCACAATAAAACAAGCTTCATCTGCTCCCCATCAAATTAAGCACGACTGTATCAAACAGGTTTCAGAATCCTCACACACAAAATTAAAATTGTCTTGACCTCAAAAGTGACTTGAAATGAGAACCCATCTTGACGAAAGTTCAGAGTTCAGTTTTTTGTATTCCCCCAGCATTTCTCTCACACCTCCGTATCTTCTGTAGGAAACTAAATATGTTTTAAAAAGCTTTTTCTTTGGCATTATTTTGCACAGTGAAAGTGTTCAGAGACCATTCAGATTGAGTGCATTACTCATTGTCTTCATATGAAAAGCTGTGCCTGCTTTTTCTGTCTTTTTGAATTTCTCTGTGAGGGTTCCAAGGCTCTTGGACAACTCTTTTGTCCTAAGACTAAGACTTACTTTTCTGTGAAAAATCTTGTAAGGGGCACGTTTTTATGGTGAAGTGAAGTTATTTCAACTCCCAGGTTAGTCAAGTTGCAACCAATTTCCAGCAGTATGCTTATTAATTGTATCACTGCATGCAGTACTTTGGTATGGAAAATACTTTTTATAGGCCAGCAGTAAATATTAAACCAGGGGACATTGATCTGCACATGCAGCACAGATACTTTCTAAATACTGACAAATTTCAGCTGGTTTCTCCTCTGTTTATCCTTTTTGGAGATTATTTTTTTCAAATGTCTTCAATATTTTTATATTCCTTAATAGAAATATTCAAACTAATAAAAGTGTAAACATGTTGAATCCCGTTTTAGTTATATTATTGATTTAACAGGAAGTCAATGAAGGGAAGCTAAAATTTCAGAGATATGATCCCTCTTGTTGATTTTTATAAGAACTAGTATTTTGGATAAACTGAAGGCTTGAAACTGCATTTTGTGGACTTCCTGATAGTAAAGAATTACAATAGTCCAGCTTTGAAGTAACAAATGCATGGCCTAGTTTTTCAGCATCACTCCTTGACAGAATGTTTCTAATTTTGGCAATATCCCAGAGGTGCAGGAAACCCTGTAAACCTGTTTAATATGGGATTTAAATGATATGTCTTGGTCAAGAATAACACCAAGGTTTTTAACTTTATTACCAGAGGCCAAGTTAATGCCATCGAGATTAAGTGATTGATTAAGACGTTTATTTTTTGAGGACTGTGGTCTAAAGTTGACAACTTCTGTCTTGTCAGAATTTAAAAGCAAGAAATTTAAAGTCATCCAGCTTTCGATGTCATCAAGACATGCCTGTAGTTGAAGTAATTGATTGGATTTATCAGGATTTATGGATAAATATAGCTGAGTGTCATCAGCATAACAGTGGAAATTAATCCCATGCTGTCTGATAATTTTGCCAATCGGAAGCATATATATAGTAAAGAGAATTGGTCCAAGGACTGATCCCTGTGGTACTCCACAGGTGACCCTAGAGTTTGAAGAAGATTTATTATTAACATGAACAAACTGGAATCTGTCAGACAGATATGGTTTAAACCAGCCTAATGCTTTCCCCTTAATCCCTACAGTATGTTCAAGTCTTTCTAGGAGAATATTGTGATCAACTGTATCAAATGCAGCACTGAGATCTAACAGGACAAGTAGAGACACAAGTCCATTATCTGAGGCCATGAGAATATCATTAGTGACCTTCACCAGAGCTGTTTCAGTGCTATGATGAGCTCTGAAGCCTGACTAAAACTCTTCAAATAAGTCATTACTTTGTAAATGTTCACATACTTGAATAGCAAATACATTCTCAAGAATTTTAGAAAGGAAAAGAAGATTAGATAGAGGTGTGAAATTTATTAAGTCATCTTGATCAAGAGAGGGTTTCTTAAGTAAAGATTTAATAACAGCTACTTTAAAAGCCTGTGGTACATATCCATTTACTAAGGACAGATTAATCATGTCTAAAATGTGGCATTAATCAAAGGGAATACTTCCTTAAAAATCATGTATAAGTAAAACAGGATTTAGACCCAAAAGACAAGAAACTAAAAGAAATAAATCGGCATCAAGGTAAATAAATTTGAGAGGTGGGGATTTTGTGCCTTTGTTTGTGAAACTAGAATGAACAAATTAATAAAGGATCTTTTTAATCAGAGTGCAGAGTCATTTGTGACCAAAATGTACTTAACTCAGTGCAATTTATCATCCTAAATAGGCCATAATAAGTTTGGCCTTTTAGACTTTTCTCCACAATAGTTTGCCATTGATTACACAAAGACTTGAGAAATTGATTCAACTCACCAAACCTTGAGAAGGAAAAGGAAAAATCATTTAAAAGCTCAGGTTCCTGCTTTTATCAACGGCTAAAGTGGCATAAATAAATGAGAAGCATTTCATTTTCTTCTGCTGCTGCTTCTGTGAGAAGCATCTCTTTTGATCACTTGCCCACTATGGGAAAATATTGCATCTTGATTTGACTTCTAATGTGCCCACTGAAAACAATGTCATCAGATGCAGCAAAATGTGCCGATAAAAGTTACCGTGCTGCGATTTGCAGAGGGCTTGCTATCTGAATCACAAATTCGGGATCTGTATGGAGCTTGTGCAGTCCAAATGTATGATGATTGGCAAACACCGGAGATGGTCTCCTGACAATTTACTTAGTTGAGCTGTGTAAATGGGCTTAGTTTCTATTTGGGAGGAGATAACGATCTGATGTTCTCCACAACAAGAGTAATAGTACATTTTAAACTGACTTGATGAAACTTAAATCTGATGCCTTTATTTCTCAACTGGGGCCTAATATTTCACATTTACTGTTGAGATCATTTGCATTCGCTGTCACCATAAACATACAAATCCAAGTTAAGGCTCACAGTGTAACATTTGGTGTTTACTTTGAATAAATATAATCCTTTCCTAAGAACTACAATAGAGGATTATTTGTAATTACCTCCCAAATAAATTTGATCACTGTTGTTCCTGCACCATGTCAGCTTAATTGTCTATTTTCTTTGGTAATATGATGTGATCTCAACAAACTGCTATTGGACTGTTACTAACAGCATTGGGTTAAGTTCAACCCCTCCCCTTTTACAAAACACACAGAGACGATGTCCCGCACTGAAGTGTTTTCTAAAAGCATCAACTAAAGAGAACATTGTGTTGGTGAAGATTCTCAGTCATCCAGGTCATGATCAATCCAAAAAAGGTTAAAAAATAAGACAACTGGACTTCTACTCTGAAGCTGAAGACATTTTGCTTCCTGGATGGGAAGCGAAGACATTTTGCTTCAGAAGTCTTCAGCTTCAGAATAGAAATCCAGTTGTTTTATTTTTTAACCTTTTTTGGATTAAGGAGAACATTTCTGATGCTAGTTTGAGTTTTGAATGACTAAACTGATACACAAACTTGAGTTTAGAGGCTAGACCCAGAGGCATGAGTGCTCTTACAACACCTCCAAAACCAAATGGCATTCCTCTGCATTAGCCCAGATTGTGCTCATTTAAAAAAAATGAAAGATTCTAACTTTCTTTATCTATTGTTTTGGTAGATCTTTGCATTTGTTGTATTTGTGGCTGATGCAAAATCAGGTGCAAAATTTTCTCCTCTTCCGGACTCCACAGCGTATGCTACAACTGGATGTATTTAATGCACTCCGCATTGAGAATCTAGTGCAGAAGTACAGCAAATTGTCAGTGCAAAAAAATGCTAAATATGCAGGAAACTGAATTGCTTTGTGAATCCTGCCCAATCTCCTTTTTTTCATGCTGTTTTGCATTCATATCAAGCATTACTTTTGCCCGCTGGTGTCACTGTGCAGTCAACCACTCTGGTTGACTGTAAATCATAGCTGCTGAGAATACTGTCACCAGTGACTTCACGCAGCACTCGTGCTTACCCAGAGGCATTCAGTAACGGAGACAAAAGTAAAGATTTTAGTGTCTCTGGAAGACAGATGTATGAAATACACAAAGGAGACATAAACCTAGAGTTTATGTTAAAGCGAGACTTCTCATTTGTACACAAGTTTTGTTATTTAATGTTATTTTCAATCTGCTGAGCTCCATGAGCCATTTGGAGGTCAAATGAGCGTACAGTAAACAGTAGATATTGTCATTGAAAGTACTTTATACTGTTCTATCAATACTGTATATACATTAACTGTATATATTGCTTTCAAGTTTAATGTTGAAAAAAATTATTTAGAAAAGTGTTTCTTATGCTTTAATTTGTTATTTTGTAATTATGTGATTCTTTGTATTTTTTTTCCATTTTTATCTTTGATATGCCAGGATTTGCACATAATATTTTTGTCTGTCCGATTACATATTTTTTAAATAATAAATCCTCAATTGTTATGATTATTTACTCAGTACTTGAGTAGCCTTCTTACTGAATACTATTTTATTCTTACTTGAGTAATCACTTGGCTGACTACGGTTTACTTTCACTTGAGTGGAAATATGTTGAAGTAGTGCTGCTCTTATGTGAGTACAACTTCGACCCACCTCTGGGGTTTTCAATGGTGTCCACTAAACCTCTAAAGTGTTTGTTTCTTAGGTGATATTTACTAGTTTTACGATGCATTCAGTCTTCAGTGTTAGTATATAGTCACTGTAAATATGCTATGCTTACTGTGTGTGTGTGGGTGTGTGTGTGTGTGTGTGTGTGTGTGTGTGTGTGTGTGTGTGTGTGTGTGTGTGTGTGTGTGATATTCCTTTTTTGCATGCAACAAACTAACACCCATGCTTTTATTGAAATAAACATCACAAAGTTATACATTTCTATATATGGAGAACTGACTCATTTAACTTTTTTGTGGCACCTTTCCACTTGTTAGGTTCCAGAGTTCTTAATGTAACTTTTTATGTAGAAATTGCCAAACTATGCTACATCGTATCATTATAATGTTATTGCAATGATCACATATTAGGGTAAAACTATCAATATTTGAAAAACATGTAGCAAAACACTGGATTCACCCCAAGTTAAGGACATTCTTGCAAAATAATATAAAGGAAATGTACAATGAAAAATACAGTCATTATGTCTATGCAAAATTGTAGAACAACTATTTAAAATACTGAGTTTTTTTAACATGAAGGTGGGACTAGATAGAATTTGAAACACCAGTGCTGTTTTCAAGGGGATACAGGCATGAATAACAAACTAGTAAAGTTAACATTTAGTCCCTAAAACTAGGCTGAAGCTCAGAGGTGACAGAGCATTTGCTGTTGCTGCTCCTAATTATGGAATAACTTACCATTGAGTATCTGACAGGCCTCTTCTTTTCGAGTTTTTAAATCACACTTTTATTTCCGGGCTTTTAATACACTGTGATCTTATCGTGTATGGCATTTTAAAAAACTCTTGTCGTGAACCTGGTTTTTAGCTTTTGATGTTGTGTGTGTATGTTTTAAACTTGCTTTTTTAAGCTTTTCTTGTTTTAATGTGCTGTACTTTGGTCACCCATGTGGTTTTTAAAATGTGCTCTAGAAATCAAGCTGATTGATTGATTGATTGATTGATTGATTGATTGATTGATTGATTGATTGATTGATTGATTGATTGATTGATTGATGTAGGGAGTAAAATAAACACAGAATTTGTTGTAACAAGTCATTTTCTATGAGAACCAATCCATTAAATATCACCAAGAGCAGAACAGGAAACACCATATTATAAACACAATTTGGACATTTTACTTTCTATAGATCTCCACAGAGTTTAGTCTCTTCACACTACAGAGTGCTCCCATATGCTAGGATAGTGGCCTTCATCTTATATATATATATATATATATATATATATTAGGGCTGTCAATCGATTAAAAAAAATTAATCTAATTAATTACATACTCTGTAATTAATAAATCTAAATTAATTGCATATAATTTTTGCTGTGAAAGTATTTTAAATATTTAAATTCAAATGATTCAATGAATAATCAGCATTAGATACATTAAAGTTCAAAAACTCTTATACACATTCCATGCCTTCAAACGTTTTAACATGTGTCGTTGTGGCATATGTGGCACACAGTAATGTAGGGGACACAATGAAAATAAATGAACACTCCCCTCAATATCAACACTTTACAACAGTAAAGTGACGTCCGCGCTACTTCCGGGTTACGCCGGTGGGCAAAAACAGGACTGTTCTCGCCAAACACCGTAACAAAACGGGTGAATAAAGCCGGGCATACACTGTACGAGTTTTTCAGTCGTGGTACTTATATACATCTCAAACTGTGCGACGGAACCGCGGGGTTTAAAAATTCTGTGTTCTCACACTGTACGGCGCGACGTACGGACGCGACTGGAGTGCTTACACTGTACGTCGTGCCCCCTCCGGAAGAGGGGGGGGCACAGCAGACCGCCCGGCCCGAGAACTTTGCTCTGTTTGCGTCTGCCGCTGTGCTCGCCTTTTGCCTTCCAGTCCGGCGCGCAGGCGCGAAAAACCCGGATGAAAACAATAGCAGTGAACTACCCTATACGATTAATTTGCGTTATTTTTTTTAATCCGTTATTTTTTTTTATTAATTAATCGAAATTAACACGTTATTTTGACAGCCCTAATATATATATATATATATATATATATATATACATATATATATATATATATATATATACATATATATATATATATATATATATATATATATATATATATATATACATATATATATATATTCAATTCAATTCAATTCAATTTTATTTATATAGCGCCAATTCATGAAACATGTCATCTCAAGGCACTTTACAAGTTAGGTTCAATCATATTATACAGATTGGGTCAGATTATACAGATTGGTCAAAAAATGTTCCTATATAAGGAAACCAGTTGATTGCATCGAAGTCCCGACAAGCAGCATATATATATATATATAAACTATAGTCTTTATAATAAGATACAGATGATGCTTATACTATATTGTTTTAAGTGCACAAAAATCATAATCACCAAAAATAAATTCTCTGGATTTTTGTTCAAGGATAATTTTCTGTTGTTTGCCTAACCTAAAAAAAGTTATTAACTTTACATACAAATCCAATGTATTCAGTAAAGTATTGTTGCAGTTTTCTTGTACTATGCTTAAGGTTACTAAAGCAATGTGGGCTGACATTGGTACTGGACACAGAAGATGTATGAGGCAATTTACGTGGGATAAATGTCACAGATGAGACCAAAAGCACTGCTAAGATTTCTTAAAAAATGGGGAAGAAGGCAATCCATAAAGTCAGTGAACCCTAAAAAAAAATCCATTACCTTTTATAGATTTCAGTCTGATATGTCATAGTGTCAATCAATACCGTGAAACTGGTGTAGGGCATAGAGTCACCTCAACCTCTGCAGCTGAACATTTGACAAATTGAAATTTATTTCACAGATGCCTTACATAGACACAGTTGTTATATGGGTTTATTCATATGAAATACCACCCAACAGACAAAAATAACATCTGAGGTCAATGAACAGATATTAGTGGTTCAATAAACATTTTTGCAACATCCAAGGACACGTATCAAAAGTACAGTACAGTGGAGAGAAGGTTTAGCAGGCTATAAACAAGTTTGGATATGTTTTTTTAACTAGTATTCTCTGTTAATGAAAAATAATTAGTGTAGCATAATTAGCTCTTTTGGTAAATGAAACATAAAACAGATTTCTATGTGTGTGTACAATGCCAGAATCCAAAAGAATAAGGCAACAAATCAAATCATTAAAACCTCAATCTCCTTGCAAATTCAGTATCTTTCTAAAAAAGATACTGACAGGATTATTTGCCCTCAGTTAATAAGTGTACTGTCGCATTCTTATCAAAAATAAATACATCCGCGATGAAGAATTATAAATTCACTCTTCCGGAAAATGGATGAACAATCATGACTGAGTCGCTGTGTGTTGCAGTACACTTTAAAGTGTTAAATAGAGACCAAGATATGTGTTTTAAATTATCCAGATTTTTCTGAGTATGTTCTCAACAAAGTTGTTGTTGTTTCTTGTTAGAAACAACAAGAAGAAAGAGTTTTGATGATAATGCTTTAACTGTGACGTACAGGCAGGATAATTTATCTAATTTTGTCAGTGGAAATGGAGTGGGCCCTAATAAAGAACAATTACAAGTATGAAAATAATTTGGATCGTTGTATTGTGGAGTCAAAAATGGAGAAAATTGTGAAAGTCTTTCATTGCATTTGTTGGCCTTTCAAGCCTTTTTGCCATCTATAATCTAAATTAAGAGTTTAAAAAGATCTTTCCCAGCAAAAGGACCATTGCAGAATTTTTTTTTTTATTAAAGCACGACTGTTCTAGAGACTTCATGAATATGTGGCTTCTGATCAATTTAAAATCCAACATGTCCTTTAGCTTTTGTACTTGCACAATACGGAATAATCACCGAAAGGCATGCACATGAATCCAAATCTACACTAAATCAAATGCATGTGACGCCATATTTTTATGTTATTGCAATATTTTACACCCAGTTTTGCTGAATTCAAAGTCATTTCACCTACTCAAAGGTAGATAATTCATCCATTTCTTCTATTGCCAAAACCCTGTTCTTCCCACAGTTTTCAGCTACAGGTAGATCCACTAACAGCTAAAGAGTTGCCTGTTCATAGCAGTACACAACATTTATTTTACATAGTTATTGCTCTGTAGCAATGCATACAGACAGAAAAAAATGAACGAATACATTCCTTCATCTTTGAATCTAAGCGACACACCAGATCAGTTAAAATGCATATTTTTAAAACAGCTGACATATCTTTAAGACATTTGCTGCCCTGTGGTGGAGAACGATGACTGAGCGCATCACTGGCTAAGACGTTTCCAAAGGTTTTTTTTTTTAACCAGCCTGTCCAAAAAGCAACCCTTTCTTTTCTGTTTAGTTCTTTACTTTCATTGCAGCTGCCCTTGTCTTTTTCCACACATCTTGCTCACAGTTTTAGCTTACTTATTGAAAATTGCACAGTGATGATGATTCATACATTAAGTAGAACATTTACAAATGCATCAAGACAACTGTTTAAATCCATGCATTTCATGCATAGATGATAGTACTCCTTTGAGGCCTCCAAAGAGGAGTGTGTCAAGAGTTTGCTGCATGTCCGACTCCTTTTTTTTTGGCCAGTCACCTGTCCATTCAGTCCTGTTGAGATCTGTTCACCCGCTAAACTCTGCTCTGTTGAGTTTAAACTGAAGCCCAGCGGATGGGAAATGAATGACACCATACACACAATTACCTACCGGCAAACCTCCTCCATCATCTTTGACTCTTTCAACAATGTCGCTCCACACGGCACCTTGCACTTCAGACCTTGCACGTCTTCACCCTTTCCAAACTCTGCAATACAGTTTCTCCAGCATTGCAACAATTTCTCAGTGATTCTTTTTCTTTTAACCTAAATGCCACATGGTGCTCTATACAAACATAAAACTGGACAGCTGAGACAATTGTCTTGATGGTGCACACAACTCTGAATGAAACTCTGCTCAATGCAGACCGCTCATGAATAGTCATCGTTTTGTGAAGATTGATATGTATTGTCAGCAGTTGAGTACACACTTTTACCTTTGATGTTTCCTTGGGGAAGGGGTGGCTTATTGGTTAGAGCATTGCGCTTGTGTCCTAAAGGTTCTGGGTTCAACTCCCACAGACTGCCACTCTGGGTCCCTAGTGCTCCCCAGGCACTGCACAGCTGCCCTGCTCCCCAGGGAGATAGGTTATATGCAGAGAATAAATTTCATTGGAATGTATGTTGCAATGACAATAAAGATGATTATTGTTGTGTCAAGGATGATTTTCTCTGTTACTAAGACAAATCCAAGCATCGACTGTCCTTGGTGGATGTTGTTGCTCTGCACTCATCTGTTGCCATGTTTTGCAGATCTGTGATTGTCCACATTATCTTCTTTTCAAACAGTCTCTTTAGTCTTTTTTTTTTTTTGTATGGTAGCCGTTAGGTGGAGATCAAGGCCCCTAGAGTTCCACTGGTTTTACTTCATGCCACTTCGCAGCACTTGATTGGCTGCAATGAGCATGACGCTGATGATGAAAGCAATGGCAAAGGCGCATATTAGGCTCTTGCGCACACAGGTTTGCTTGACTTGCTGCGTCGGGCTGGAAGCTACAGAAAAAAAACAGAAGAAAAGGCAAGGCAAGAAAAGGCACATTTATTTGTATAGCACTTTTCAGTACAAAGACAATACAAAGTGCTTTACATGATTAAAATATAGGAAAATAAAACAAAAAAGCAAGTTGGAATAAATTTAGAAACAAAATAGAACATGGGAAAATAGAAACTAATAGCAAATATTAAAAACAGTTGGACAACAAAGTTGAACTAATGATGTTTCAGTGAAACAGTTTAACTAGAACAGTTGAAGGCAATGCTAAACAAATGTGTTTTTAATCTTGATTTAATAGAAAAGAAGGGAAGAGGACAGACAGAAGAAAAACTTGGAGGTCAATGAATCCTGTGTTATTTAATGCTTGAATGACATCTGATAGTTATGTCAATATGAACAAGCTAATAACAAACTTACAATTATCTGAACACTGTATGAGAGGATAGACACTGCCAAGAAGATTTGTTTTCACACCTGCAGCATCATTTCGTTTGGAATGAAATGCTGATCAAAGTTTTGGGCCAATGAGCAAATGGAATGGGAACTATTTGGTACTTTGGGGGACTCTTCAAGAATATCGTTCAATATCCCTGAAGATGAGCCGTCTGTAGGGATCTGAAGGCTTAACATCACTCTTTTTTCCCTGCTTTATCTGGCAAAAAAAGTATTTTTTTCAACAGGGCTTCCTGCAATAAATTCCCCATTAAGAGGAAAATTACTCCTCCGAGATTCTGCACACTCATTGGATTGTACTTAATTTGTAGGGAAGGGAAGTGATTGACTTTGTTTTGTTTTGCTCCAGCTGTTTCCTATGCACCTGCCTCTACTTCTGTTTCCGTCAGGGTTTTCAGACGTTTCTACTGAGCCCCACAGGACGGGGCTCACCGTGCAGTCGGAATATGCAAGCGAAGCTTTAGCACACACTAGGTAGTTGTTAAAGAGGAGGACTACCAAATGTGACATAGGAAACAATGCTAAGGGATTCTCAAATTGAGATTGTAAGACATATAGACCAGTGATATTCTGAAGCTCTTTGCGACATACTGAATGATCTACCAAGCTTGTACATAGGAATGGTATTGATTAATTTAAAAGAGGAGGTGAATAGTCTAAGTTTAAGACCACAACAAATGATAAATAAAGCTAATTCAAAGTTTTATATGACCCATCATTCAGTGGGCATTCACTAGAATTTAAAGAGGAATAAAGCCTGGATATTTTTTGCATTTATTATGCTGTCTGCTAGGTATTTTCCTCATATAGAGGTTCAGCTAAGATCAGATTTATTCTTTGTCTAATACTGCTGGAAAAACAAGCGTGAGAGATATTGATCGAGTATGCATAATAGGCTTCCAAAAAGTTTAGACCTAGGGCCAAAAATGTCATGGTGCACTGCTGCTTATCAGTAGCTAGAAACGGTGACTCAAGCTTTTGTTTCAACACCCCAAGACAAGTGAGGAAAGATAAATGATGCTGGCACCTAACCTGTTCAAAATTACTGTTCTGAATTCAAAAATTATTTTTGCAAAATATTTCCAAGTTTTCTAAGCCATGAATTGGATGTAGCACAACCAACTCTTCTTGCAGCACTAAAAAGTGATTGTTATGGATAGATGCATGCAGAATAGATGTGTTTAAGGTTTTTTACCTTCGTTGCATTTTGAAAATGTTACTTTGCACAACAAAGTATATGTAAAAAATATTTATGGATGTAAATTTAGAATATTTTTTATAAATCTTAATATTCATGATATTATTATTATTACCACAGCAAACTGCAAAATGGTCAAAGAGAAGTAAAATACAAAACAAAGAGGATTTCTTTTTCTTTTTTACATAGAGGTTTACTACTTACTGTCTATATCAAACTGGCAGTCATCTGGGTTCTCTATGTGGTTCTCCTCGGTCATAATGATATTCTCAATGTCTTTCATGGAAAGGTGATCACAGAAGGTATCATACAAAAGCCTCTTCAGCTCTTCAACTGTCAATTTCTGCATGTCACACTGGAGATACACACACAAACAATTATTGTGGACACTGGCTATCAAACTTAGTTAGCATGCGCAAAGGCATATACTAATAAATGCATGCATAAAATAAAACTCCACACAGAGGATGTCAAAAGTGCAGCTGTGTTTTTAATACAAAATAACATCAATATGTGTTGATCCACAGTTGCTCAAAAGAGGAGTCAATCAAAGGAAGAGGGCCTAGAAGACCATTTGAAACTAATTTTTAAAATAGAAGTCTGCATTAGAGTACTGTCTGGCTGAGAGCTTATCTGTAGTAACTCTACAGTACAGTATAGTTGCCAATTGACCTGAAATCCATATAAGCTATATATACGGTGAAAACATGCAAACTCCAGGTGGAACAAAAAACAGTTGGAATGTGAGCTAAAACCCCTTTTTAGTTTGCCACACATAACTAAATATATTCATCCAATGTCTCAAGAAAACAAGCATTCTTATCCGGAGATTATATAGTCAGACAATTCAATGCCATTACAAAACAAGCTGTGTAATCCCCAGATAACTGAGTAAACAACATGTCATAGAAATATATATTTTTTTACGCTAGTCCTTAATTGACAGCCACATGAATGGCATTTTACAGAAAGTTTCTTTTTAAAAATTCGGAAAAAGGCTGCACTACAATTGGACAAAACATGTTTACACCACTTAGTGCTTTAAGGACACGTCATAGAACAAAGATTTTCAACAACCTCTGAAAGAAAACAAGTCCTGTTTCATCATTGATGACATGCTCTTACAAAAGAAGGATTCCTGAACGTTTATATTTACAGCTTACAGTATCTAAGAAGACCTCACCTCCCTCTAAGATGATTTGGTATCAGAGGATCTCTGTTAAAACATTGTTTTATAAAATTGTTTTATTGATACTGAATAAGACAAAAGTACCTAATTATTGAAATGTAACAAATAATGTCTAACAACTAACTACTAGTGTATATTAACATACAAAAAATGGCATCGAAATTACAACCAGTTTGGAGAAGTGCTTGTATGTTACATATTTTGAGCTCAGCCTGAGCCAAGTTCAACAGTGTGACCAGAGGCTCCAGGTGAAAACTCTACAACATTTGATGGAAAATACTAAATCTGTTACATAACGTTACGTTAGGCTGTTTGGTCCTTTCGGTTCTCCCTTCTCTTCTCTCAAAGCAGAGGTTTATTTTCATGCATGGGCTGCACCAGAAATTCACAAAACCCCCTATTATTCACTCTAAGTTTAAAGCTCAATGTGGGACTGATCCTTCTGTGTTCTCACCACACACCTACAAGAGGAGCAGCTTTTATCACCAGGCTCATTTCCATTCCACTGCCAACCTGAGGAGATGATTACCTAACAAGGTGTCTTTAAATAATCTAATAATACTTTGCTATAATGATTCAAGCAATAACACTGTCTTGACAATATAGTCATCTTCTTAATGACCCAGAAGAACATGACAATTAGAGCGGGTCTGACATTTCTGTGTCTAAATGATTCTTTGCTGGGAACTGTCCAACACCTGAGACTCTTCAGTCTACCTCTCAGACTGTTAAGATGAAAATAATGTCTGAATAATAAGCACCTTCCAAAAAACGGAGTCAAAGTCAGTGCCGTTGAACTTGTCAGGTATGCCGGCCGCTGTCAGCTTTGGACCCAAAAGCGTAACAAACTCCTCAAAGTCCACCTGACCATCGCCTGCAAAAAAAGAAGAAAGGTAGCTGTGAATAATTGCCCCTAGGTTTACGTTCTACTGCTGGGGTATTTGTGGGTGATAAGAGAACGACATGTCAGTGCTTTTTTTCGATTATTCAATTTAATACATTAAATTATAACTAGTATTCCTTAACCAGTCACTCTCGAAATCTTTCAAAAAGCAAGCTGAATGATATTTTTTTCCCTCGTAGGTATAGATGTATATTTCTCTGGATTGAATTTTTTTTAAATCAATACTAAAATAAATATTTTAAATAAATGATTATAAGAAAATAAACAGGAAATAGTCATCAGTGGATAAAAACTTTAATTCTAGTTTTTCCAATATTTATTCTTTAAAGGTGTAATGAATCTTTCGAAACACAAACAAAGCTAATTGAAATGTTTAATGTTCAAACTCTAATTATATGCTATAAACCACCACTAAAAGGGAGAAGTTTAATGACTAGGGAGTCAGATGCTCATAATATCATTAAACTTATTAAAGATCAAACATTTATCACAGATCTTTTGGCCTCTCGGAAGTCTAGACAAATGGCTTTTATGGACTACTTCTCAGTGCTGACACTATTTTGACAGGGAAAAGAAAGTGGGAAATGACCAGCGTTTGAAACTGGCTTTTATCTATTTCTCGCACCAAACACTGGGCCAGAGGTTGTTGTTTACTTTGTCGAAGCAAGCTTGTCTTTTTGTTCAGGCTGTTCCCCACATCTGTTTCTCTCGTCTGCAGGGGATAGCCTGTGTTTCTGCTCCAAAAGAGTGACCATTCTGTCACGGGCAGGTGGTACTGGTCTTTTCTGCCACTAGATTTTGGATGTCTTTGTGGTTCCTCACTTAGGATTCAGACCCAAGTGATGCATTAAGTGAAAGTGACACTAGCTATGCTTACATGCACAAAATTTCACAATCGGATTGAAATATGTCCAGATTAAAAAACATAAAAATAATCGGTATGTGCGATTTATATGGGCACACAATCAATTAACCCAAACATGATGTGTGTTTATGTCCACTTGGCGTTATTCAGAATAGAACCACTATGACATGTTCAGTTATCAAATTTCCCTAAAGAAAACAAAGAAGTATAAGTACTGTACTTATTCAGTCTACCCCTCTGTCTACTCTGTCTATTTTTTTGCTGAGCAACAAAAAATAGTAAACAAAGCGGTACGACTTCATTCCTCTTCTGAGCGCCCAGGCTCAGACTTGCACCAGGTTCTAATTATGGTTAAATTGTTGCTAATTAAATAACTATTTTTAGCTCTTTTAATGCCTCCATCTGACTACATCTAATTATAGTTCCTGCTTCTAACACCTGTAGCTTCAACTTTCTTGGGGTCAACAGTAAGAAGTCTACAGTAAGCAGGAAAGGAGCTTCGGACTACTGTGTCAATTTCATGTTTTTATCATTACGTTATGGAAACGCACATGAATGATTCTGGTCAAATCCAGGCATACAACCTTCCGAAAATGAACTACAAAGTGCATGCTCTCTTTTTTCCCTGAGGTGGGCTGTGCTTGTACGTCATGTCACGCAAAGGATTGTGGGACTCCTTATAGCTCCATAGCACCGGTAAGGGGCATCGCGAGGTTCCTATGAGAGGAAACACACAGGCTCCTTTTCCTACCTCCTTCCTTACTAACTGCACTATTCGGACAGCACTTATCATGGTGACTGCTGACACACTTTCGCTTTAACTAAAGAGTCCTTACCCAATAGGGGTTTTCAGATGGAGTCATTGTTTCGAATAGAAAGGTTGTATTGGGAGCGCAGCCAGTTTTGCTTCCCGACATATTTCTGCCACTCAAAGCAGAAATATGTCACATTGTCGTGGAGCGCACATGTGCACTCAGCTCAGCTTGCCACATTCAGAATAACTTGATCCTGACAAGCGTTTACATGCACGCTGATCGGCATAAACCATCCGTCTCATTCAGTTTACAATTTCATTCTGATTGAGTTCAATCGGATCACAATTACTTTTGTCCATGTAAACGTAGCTACTGAGAATCAGTCTAAGGTGTGTAAGAAAAAAAATATATATTGCAGGAACTTTATACAACATTAGATAACACGTGGCAAAACGTGCAGTGCAAAAAAAAAATTAATTGCAACCAAATCTGGAAGCTTGATCAGGCCTGTTCCAACCTGGTTGGGCAGGACTTTTTGATGGATCTGCCGGTTCTTTTTGAGTCAGAATCAGAACTCAGACAAGTGGGAGCAAAGTTCTTCTTGTAGACATGATATCAGAGAGCTGATCGGCCAGTCAGAGGCTTGGGTTAGTGAAGGCTGTGTCAGAAGGTCCATAAAAAAACAAAAAATTCTAATTTGAATTCTTTGAGTTAATTTCATAAAAGAGTGATAACTGAGTCAATCATAAACCAAAGCCAATGGTAGTTTAATGTGTTTTGAATTTCCAAAATAGCATTCAGCCAAATATTTATTTTGAGCAGAGCCTCTGCTGTTGTCACAAATGCTGATTAAATTGATACTTTGGCTAGGGCCACAGTCCAGCAAGGAGAGTTTTAATGGTCCTAGAAAAAAGCAGTTAAAAAAGCTAAGAAGTCAAATAGGAAATGTTTATAAGAGACAGGAAATAGAAAACAAGAATCTTACCATCCATGTCAAGTCTCTGGATGATGACTTCCAGTTCTACCTCATTTGGCATGTAGCCCAGGGAGCGCATGGCCATTCCCAGCTCTTGCTTTGAAATAAACCCATTTCCATCGCGATCAAACACCTTGAAGGCCTCGCGTATCTCTGCAGAGGACAAGTACATACACACAAACTCAGGTTTTGGCGCAAATCTAGATATTGAAGTAGAAAAGGTTCCACAGACCAAAGACCCATTTGCTATGCTGCATCAATGCCTGAGTCATCGGGATATGGGGGTTGGCAGCTGAGGAGAACAGATTCCAGTAGTTAACTAGCTGAAAAGAGCCAAAATAAAATTAATACCCTTGAAACAAACTGCTGAAATTTAACAACATATTGGGGCTGAGCTCTCTGCCTTGGGATGTGAATTTTACAGGGATGAATCAAACCTTTCACATATCTTCTTGGTTGCCAAAATCCAAAATAGCCCAGAAATAATATGCTTTGCTTCTATAAATGAATGAAAAAGTGCAGCCCCCTGGCACATACATTTCCTAGACTCCCAGCAATCCATTTGTAAATATAACTCGAAATATTTTACAAATCAGGCATTTATAGAACAAGCTCTACATATACATACATCTACATATACATATACATATACACACATATATATATATATATATATATATATATATATATATATATATATATATATATATATATATATATATATATATATACATACATATATATATATATACATATATATATATACATACATATACATATACATATACATACACATATACATACACATATACATATATATATATATATATATATATATATATATATATATATATATATATATATATATATATATATATATATATATATAGAGAGAGAGAGAGAGAGAGAGAGAGAGAGAGAGAGAGAGAGAGAGAGATCAGATCAGACATAATAGACCTGTCCAGGGTTTACCCCACCTCTTACCCAGCAATAACCTGCGTCCCTGCATGGATGAGCGGGTATGCATAATGAATGTATGGATGGATCTAAGAAATAATTTTTTTCCCAATGGTGACTCACTGAGGAAACCCATTTGTGCCTGAGGAAACTCATGTGTTCAGGTTATGACAGCTAAAGTTCAATAAAACTGTTTTCTGATAGGGCTGGACAATATAAAAAAAAAAGCACATTGATAAAATGGAAATCATATTGATCGATATTGATAACTATCAACAAATTCAAAACGTATATTTTAAGTGCAGCCCTGGCCATTTTATGCTGTTGCTTAGCAACCTATTTTTAGACACAGAACACACAAACACTGAATTCAAACTAAACCTTTTAGTCAACCAATGTTTTACCAAAACTGCAAGTTTTTAAAGAAAAAAAAATAATGTGTGCTCTCTGAACTCTTTCAAGGGGGCGGAGCTTGGTGACGGAGCATTCCTGGGTCTGATTGGTTGGGAGGATGTAATGACTTTAATATTAATCTACATGATAGGCTAGAATGCATAAGGAAGGAAAACTTTTATTCTATTGAACTCTCTGTTGACCCTTTTTTCTATCGTTGATATACGTTTATCGATCGATATATATTGTTATTGAATTATCATCCAGCCCTATTTTCTGAGATCTAATTTGATCCGAAGGGAAAAATATTTCAGCCAATACTTAATGGGGCCAAATAAAGTTTAGCATCAAGCTAAAGTTTTCATCAAACAGCACTTCTGTTTTGTTAAATGAAGAGCAAACACCTTGTTGGACCATTCTTTACTCTAAAAAGGCTTGTACTCAAACTCTAAGTTTCTTAGGGTCATCAAATTACCATGTGAACCACTAGATGCTGTCTTCAAGCAAACCAGTTGTTTGAGAGGCATGCTTGGAAAAAGCCTTTTCTCTAATTTAGACCAGTGGAATTGTGTGCTATGGTCAGATGAGACTAAATCTGCTATCGCGCTCTTTCCTGCCTTGCTATGTATGCCTTGCCAAGTATTATAAAAAGTTTATTTCTTGGGTCTAAACATGAGCAAATGGTGGTATTTTGTGAAACATCAATTTCTACCACGCCATTGAAAATATTTATCTTACTTTTGATGCTATTGACGTGCTCTCAATCTGTGTGCATCCTGAGCCAGGGTCTGTCTCATCAAAAGTGGCATTATGGTAACACATAATAACAATAAAGATTCTTGATTATCCTGTCCTGATGTGAGGTAAATTCTTTGGACCACCTTGAAACTGAATAGGAATGCTCTTTGAATGCCCCCAACTAGTCAGATAAATGACCGGCTAAATTACTCTGAAAGCAATCATGCCATAAATTTCACTTTCAGTTTCAAAAAGAATCCCAGGACGAGTGAGCATATGGAATGACATACTGTGACATTATGTAAGAATATGAATGGGTCATTACTGCCATATTTGAATCGCGGTTGCATTGATTCTGTGGCAGTGGTGCATATGTACAGCATACGAGAACTGCATTTCTCATGTGGAAAACTGTCCGTCGTATACAAAAACTCCATGGCATTTGTGTTCATGTGGTGATGAAACGGTGTCTGCTGCAGCACTGAGTATGTAGGAAAGATATGTAAAAGTCTATTTTTATGGCGTTGTGTCTTCTAATCACACTGAAATGACAGGCTAATAGGCACCAGGGTGAGGTAGGTATTACATTGAGCCTTTCCGCAGCTAACACTCATGGTGGTTTTGGTACAAAACAAAGCATTGACACATGGACCCCCTATCTCCTTCCATGCCCACTGTAAAGATGGAAAATGATGATGTTGTTGCCTCTACCAGGAAACGGACAGAGTTTATTGGGATTTTAAACATGTTAATGAGACCACTTATAGGTAAATCCACACAGCAGTGGTTTGTCACACACAAAATCATCCATTTTCTCTGATCATTTCAGTCTACAGACTTACCTTCAACAGAAAATATGTGAGGTGATCTTAAGAGAGTAGAACCCTTAAAGAAAGACCCCTCACTCTGGATGATGTGAAAAGACTATGCAAAAAGGAATGATAAAAGATTCATCTCTCTGTATGCTCCGACCTTGAGAAATGTTAGTGAAGAAGACCGCCATGACCTACCAAATAAATTTATTATTTTGTAAAATATCCCATGTGAGATTATGCAAATGGAACAAGGATGTATTTTTAAGAATCGCAAATGTCTCTGGCAGGGTTGCCAATAAACGTTATACACTTCAAGACATATTCTGTCTTTTTGTTTTTAGAACATCTTGTAACATCAGGTATGGTTCTAGATTTAGGGCTATTTCAGATAGAATTTCATGCAAAAATAATAAAAATGATTTAAGTTTGTTGATGATAAGAATGAGCGGGAATTGAATGAATATGAAAAGCCAAACATCAAGTAAATACCCCGTGAAAGGTATCCAGCTGACCAGAGAGATTGTCTAGATCAGCTGAATTAAAATTCCAATTGAATTGACATTCTCCTCTGAGTTTGCTAAGAAAAAAAAAATATTCGGTAAGTGAAGTGTTACTTTAAAGAAACTTAACCACCAAATTGAAAATCTTGTAAATGTAAACTGCTGCTCCAGTGAATTTACCGGCTGTCAGAACTGCAACAAATGGATAAGCCTCAAGCCAGAAAACACAGCGTGACAGTTTGACAAAATTTCAACTGGGAAAACAAAACATAAACTACCAACGATGGCAGAAAATGTGTCTCATCCAATGCATGGCGTCACAGAAGCTCTCCGGCAAATGGTTTTTCATAATCAAGTACTCGTCCGTGGAAAAGACATGATGCCATTGGGACAAGTATTTTTGGCAGACATATATTACAATGGATTGCATCTGGGAATGCAATTTATTAAACAAATCGAAGTGACAGTCAGAGCAGCTGTTTTTCACCATTGCTTTTTGTTACAAAATGTATCCCTGCAGGTACTGTTTAAATCATCGAATCCCTCCAGCAATGTTTTTTTTTCTTTTCTTCTCTAGGTAGATCTTATTGTTTATAGAATAACAATACCTCTATATCCACCTGAGGTCCTTGATGCATCTGTTTACTTTAGAATGAGGAGCTTTCATACACCTTGACAAAAAGATATCATACTCTTACTCTCTAAATAGGTATTTTTTTCTAACAAGGTCAGTGCACTTAATATGGAGTAGTACTGAGTAAATTGCATGTATATAAAAAGAAAAAAAGAATATGCATAGGGTCATGAAAGACTGGCTCAAACATCTTAGGGAGGTGTTTCACTGTCACAATCTTTACAGAAAATTAATAATGTATGGGCCAGAAATACAAAAAAAAAACGACTTATCACTTCCAGAGACATAAACAAAACAGAAATTACCTAAATCTTTTGTGTCCTCTTAAAACATAGATAACTACTGAAAGAAAGTAAATTATTTTCTGAGGTGAAGCAGACCATATGAAATCTCTGTAGCAGTAATCTACCACAAAATCTATTTATTTTTCTTATTACATCTCATCAAATAAATTCTAAATATTATCATCATAGGCCTCTGAATTTTTCCACTTCTGCTTAATCAAATAAGCCTGAATTGAACTGTACTGGATATGTGCGATCCCTAACACAGAGTCAATATTAGTTGAGAAACAGCTTCTTTTTGAACATTTATCCTAGTGAGTAGCTTTAATGTTTCTTTTTTATTTTGCACAGATGACTGGTGCCCATCTCCAGCTGTCAATGGGCGAGAGGCAAGGTACACCCTGCTGTACAGGTCACCAGTCTATCGCAGGGCAACACAGAGATAAACAGGACAAACATAGAACCATCTAGTGAAAGGATAAAATAGATTTGGTTCCTACAAGGAGGATCTCAGTTTTATCACTGTTCAGTTTAAGGAAGCTGGACATGATCCAGAATTTTATTTTGGATAGGCAGGAGGTAAGGGAAGAGAGTGGGAGTGTAGAACTTCACTTGCATGAAATATAGAGCTGGATAACAGTGAAAATGGATGTTGAATTTCCGGATATTACCAACAGGAAAAACGTAAATAATGAAAAGTAGGGGTCCCAGGACAGAGCCCTGGGGAACACCGGTGGTGACAGGGGATAGATGGGAACTAAAGGACTAAAGTTGAACAAACTTGATACTTTGTTATAGTGCATGACATTCCAAACTATTTGAAATTCCAGGACTGAATATATATATATAAATAAATATATATATATATATTAGCCTAGTCTTCAGCCTGAGCCTGCACCTCCAGAGAGTCCCCGTGCTGTGGAAGACGTCGTGCCTCGTTCCTGTGCCAAAGACGCCGCGTCCTAGCGGCCCCCAGGACTACAGACCGGTGGCACTGACGTCCCATATCATAAAGACCTTTGAGAGTCCTGGAGCAGCTAAGGCCCATGGTCAGGCCCTTCACCGACCCACTACAGTTTGCCTACCAGCCCCGCCTGGGAGTTGAGGACAGCATCATCTTCCTGCTGAACAGAGTCTACACTCATTTGGACAAGCCGGCGAGCACCGTGAGAATCATGTTCTTTGATTTCTCCAGTGCCTTCAACACCATCCGTCCGGCTCTACTGGGTGAGAAGATGACGGCGATGCAGGTGGAGGTCCCCATCGTGTCCTGGATTGTTAATTACCTGACGGGTAGACCACAGTATGTACGCCTACAGAACTGTGTCTGACAGGGTGGTCAGCAACACTGGGGCCCCTCAGGGGACAGTCCTCTTCCTCTTCACCCTTTTCACCTCAGACTTCAACTATTGCACTGAGTCCTGCCACCTTCAGAAGTTTTCTGATGACTCAGCAATAGTTGGCTGCATTGAAAAGGGTGATGAGAGTGAATATAGGACTGTGGTGGGCAACTTTGTCACTTGGAGTGAGCTGAACCATCTGCAGCTCAACGTGACAAAGACTAAGGAGCTAATAGTGGATCTGAGGAGGACAAAAACACCTGTGACCCCTGTTTCCATCCAGGGGGTCCCTGTTGACACTGTGGAGGAGTATAAGTACCTGGGAGTGTACTTTAACAACAAGCTGGACTGGCCTAGAAACACCGAGGCGGTCTACAAAAAGGGCCAAAGCCGACTCTTTTTCCTGAGGAGGCTTTAACATCTGTGGGACGATGCTGAGGATGTGTTATGAGTCTGTTGTTGCCAGTACCATCTTCTTTGCTGTCACATGCTGGGGCAGCGGGCTGAGGGTTGCTGACAACAACAGACTGAACAAACTGATCAGGAGGGCCGGTGATGTTGTGGGGGAGGAGCTGGACACTCTGACGACTGTGGCAGAGAGGAGGATGCTGTCCAGGCTCCAGTCCATCTTAGACAATGTCTCACACCCTCTCCATGACACACTGGCCCAGCAGAGGAGCTCCTTCAGCAGAAGACTCCTCTTACCCAGATGCACCACAGAGCGCCACAGGAAATCATTCCTGCCTGTGGTCATCAATCTCTACAACGCCTCCCTCAGTGATTCAGACCCCCCCCCCCCCCCCCCTCTGTAATTGACATTTATTCATTCTTTGCACTGTTCAAGTCACTATCACTTTATTTGGATTTATAGTTATACATATGTATATATATATATATATACAGTATATATATATATGTATATATATATTGACTTATATATGTATATATTTATATTACTTGTGTGGAATGTTGTATATATATATATATATATATATATATATAAAAATGTGTGTATATCTGGAGCATGTAACAAAAGTAATTTCCCTCTGGGATAATTAAAGTATGTCTGATTCTGATTCTGATATAATTTTTTTTTCTTCTAGTGGCTTCTTCCAGAAAACTCAAAATAGGTAATTGATTGGTCTTTCAGCAGAATAATAATTTAACACATTTGTTAATTAACTAAGAAATAGTTCACCAGTAGCACAACATCAGAAATCTCGGTCCCCGGATCTATATCCTAAAAAAAAACTTGTGGAGTGAGCTGAATAGAAAAGCAAACTCAGGGTACAAAATATATAAAGCCTATCATTTCCAAAATGGTTAGAAGGATTATTTTTTTATCATTTAATCTCAAATGTTTATGATTTGCATTATCTTCTAGCTCTTTGCACTGCTAGTATGGAAGACTGTTCCCCCAGTTGTATATTCAAAGTTGCTCCCACCCATTCACTATGTGAGTGGGTGGGAGCAACTAGGACAGAAATACAGTATGTGCTGTTATAAATGTTGCACAGTAGTGCTGGTAATCGTTTGTGTCATCTAAGCATTTGATGCAGAATATATCAAAACTAAATCAATTTCTTTTCAAGCTTGTTTTTGAAATAAACCAACAATGTACATTTCTTTAAACATTACTTTTGTTAATGATTGTGCTTTTTACCATTGCTGTATGCTTATTCTCAGTCTCACCATGATATGTTTCATAGTATGGTATTAGTTTATTTTATACATGTTTTTTATGGAATTATCAACGGCTGCTGAACGGTTGTAACTTCAGAGACCACAGCACCTCCCGGAAGGTGTGAATATGGTTGAAAGTCTGTGCTATTTTCTTTGATGTGGAGTCCCCTGCGGTGTGATCCATTGAAGGATGAAAAGCCCAAGTTGAGATTGAGATCCGAGAGCAAAGCATCTAAAGCTGAACTCCCATGGAGAATAGTGCAAGTACACTACATATACATGGCAACATTTAAGGGAGAAGCGCTGGTTGTTGCTGGAGCACAGAAAGGATGATCCATTTCCAAAAAACACAGACATGACAAGAATTTATTCTGACAGGAGTTATGCAAATGTATAAATGATCTCTAGAGGTGCATCTGAATAATAAAATAGACCATCAGAATAAAAATTAAATAAAATTAAAAATGAAAAGTCCTATATTACATGGATTCACTACACATAGGGCAGTTTCGATATAACAGGGGTCCCCAACCTTTTTGAAACTGAGAGCTACTTCATTGGTGTTGTGTCATACATAGGGCTACCAGTACTGACCTTTGCACTAGAAGAGTCAGAGTTCACTTTAACTTTATGTAAAATAAACACATTTTTTCATGCTTTGTTTTATATATATTGTCATTTTTAAATCTATATAAATGCAAGTGTGAATAAACAGGACGAGTAACAGAATAAAACAAAGTTTTAGATGCAGCTCACTCGTGAATTGTAGCCTCTTTTTTAGAACAGGTTTGTGGGCATACATGTGGTCCTTGGGGGTTATTTAGTGCCCACGGGCAACATGTTGGTGACCCCTGTAATATATATTACAGGGGTCACGTATTAACTTATAGTGATCCCCAACCCCCACCCCCACCCCCACCCCCCAGCCACTTTCAAATATAATTTACATATTTGCAAACAATGTATGATACATTATGTTTACATACAAGTAACAGTACTACCAACAACAAAAGCAACAAGAACAATAATAATTAAAGTTTTAAGTATGATATCCTTTTAGAATCCTGTATTTTAAATTATTTTAAATGATCAAGGTTTGGACACTGCTTTTGCTCCACATTCTGTTCCAAAGCTTCATCCCACACACAGAAATGCAGAGAGTTTCCCTTATTCTTCTGATGATGGGTGTTTGATATTAAAAACCTGGTAACTGGTTTGGCTTTTAACATAGTTATAATGCTGTGTGTAGATAAACAATATCCATGAATTTTAGTAAATTTGATTGTATAAATATTGGGGTAGTGCATTGCAGTTACACATCTCTGCACATTAGTTAAAATAGGCCAAAACTAAGAAACAGAACACAATGTGAGGCACTTTATAATCTAATACTTATTTTGCTTTGTGCAATCAAGGGATGCTTTTCGCTAGTTTGTTTTGACCATGTTTACTGCAAGCTTTCCAATTTAGTTTGTCATTGAGAAGATTACCAAGAAATATGTTTTCATGTGCTATTTTAATATTCACCCGATTTATTTGTATTTTGATCACCATGTTCGGTGTACAATTTCCAACATTCTTATTGTTTTGTTTAGATGTAAGTATAATTTCTTACTATCAAAACAATTTTTTTTTTTTATTTCTGCAATTGCATTATTTAACAGGTGTTCTGAGTTATTTTCTAGACAAAAGAATTTTTGTGTCATCGGCAAATAATACAAATGTCATAATTTCAGATATATTATTTGCATTTGTCAGTTGCATAAATCATGAAGAACTGTTTAGGAGGGACTTAACACAAGCCATGTGACAGTTGTAGCCCTTGTCTTGGCTATGTCTGTGTGTGGTGGCTCTTTGAAGCCCTGACTCCAGTCAATGCCTTGTGAATCTTCCTGAAACTCCTGAATGGGCATAAATATCCCCTCAAGGCTGCGGCTATCTGTATTGATTGTGTCTCGTTTTCAAAAGTAACTATTTGTTCCACTCAATTTTCCATTATGTGCTCAGATACAGCATATAACATTATTGCTAAACATACCAGCTTTTTTAGCAATGACTTTTTGTGGCCTTCCTTCTTTTGAGCAAGTGTCAACTGTCAAGATAAAATGAGTCACCTCCATGTTGTATTTAATGTCCTTTTATCATTGTTCTCATGTAATATTCTGAATTTCTTGGAAGCATATTTTGGGTTTTCATTTTCTGTAAGCTGGAATCATCAGAATGAACAGAAATAAATACTTAAAATCACTCAATGTCGTAAATCCATATAATGTAATGATTCGAGACAGGGGACCCAGGATTCAGCCAGACAAGCAGAGGATTCAGCAAAAGGCTATTTATTTACAGAAGACCAAAAAGGACCGCTGAACTAAAAATGGACGGCAACAAAGACACTGTCCAGGGCCGATGAACGGCAAGCTACAAACTAGACGGGTCAGGCAAACTCAGAGTCAAAAAGCAGATCAGGTCAGGCAACATACAGGCAGTCCGAAAAAGGCAGGAACAAAAAACAGTTTGTACACAGGTCAGCCTGGCTCAGATCTCCGGCGACAAACAGGGTCAAAATCAACCGACAAACAGGAACAGGAATTTGCTGGACAAAGACTCACCCAAATGCAGGTAAAGGTGACCTGGCACTGATGACTGGTCTGAACACAGTTTATATGGAGGTGGAAACAGGTGAAACCAGTGAGAGATGATTGCAGGTGTGCAGAGTGAGTAATCAGACCTGGCATCGGTGCCGAGATACCAGCAGAACTCAAAAACAAACCAGAGACCGAACATAAACAATAACAGAAATCAAACAGGAAAGAACCCAAAACAGAAAACTAAACAGTGGCAGAGACTCAAACTATTACATATAAATGTATTTTTTTTAAATGAATCACTGAAAAAAGGACCTGATTCATGTATTGAGATGCACCTAAGAAAAGATATTTTAGCAAATAGGAAATATTTACTTTTTTCAGGCATGCCTTGAGCAGAGGTTCAGTATTTTCCTTTGTTACTTTCCTGATGCTAAAAATAGCATCAGTAAAAAAAAAAGCCAATTACATGCTGTGCACTTCGAGCATACGAAACTAAAGCCAGGGTTTTTGTAAAAGTGAAGTGTCCGTGAGCATAATCCTGAACTTCTTTTTTCCAGAGCCATACATCCCCTTTGCTTGAGTCAGACCTACATCTGCTCAGGGCTGCTTTGGATCAGTAATTGCAGCACACCCACTCTTTATGTGAGACCTTATCAGGATGAGAAAAAACACTGCTGTGCTGTTTGTGTGAACCTAGGGCGGCTATTTTTAAACACCCATAGGAACCTCAGTTTTATTTTTTTAGCTAGATACAAGCCTGCTCAAACACCCGGAAGACTTTCTATTATCATAATAGGCCTCTAACAAGTCCCTGGAGAATACAAAAGGAGTATACGTCGAGTTTTAAAGTTGACTGAACATTGAGGGAAAATCCCATTTGAGTGTTTGGGTTGGTACCACTGCAGGAACTTTTAGGCATATTAACTTTGCTAGTGCAGCACTGATATAAACAGAGGGGGTGGGGGGGTGTAAATGTGGATAAGATGTTTTATCATTACAAAATTAAATTCTCTGAGTTAACTTTCTAAACGCAACTTCGCCTTGGATGACAGAAAAGAAAAAAGCAGTGGAATTTAAGCAGATTTTTCTTTCTTTTTCCTTTTTCCCAGAAGGAAAGGAACATCATTGATCTGTCTTTTTTCTTACTCTTTTTAAAGTTGCAAGTTTTCATCATCACAGCACAAAACCAAGCTGAGCCAGGCCAATACCCACAAGGCAAAAACCCGTGAGAAGCACCTAAAACAAAGGTCGAATGTGAGCTATCAAAAGAATTTGCTATCCTTTGCGGCTTATTGATCACTGCCCTATCAGGTTCGCCAATTTAATGGTATCAGCTAACTTATGGAAGCTTTTTCTACCGCTGGCGTTTTCTAGTCTAGTGTAGACTGGGCTGTATTGTTTGTTAAAGGAAGGAAATATTAGCTGGTAAAAAAAAGCACTTCACCTTCCAGAACTCATCATAGTTGATTTCACAGGTAATAAAGTCTGCTGGATCCACTCCTTCAAGGCAATCAATCAAAATGGGAATAAATGACTTTGGTTCAACCTACCCGACAGCCGCAATCATCACATTTCATGATATTCCACACTAATGTGCACCTCGTGTTTTCAGTCAGAACCCATTTTGCTGAGGTTAGAAGTCATTCAAGACAGAAGAAATTATTAACTAAGCATTTATGAGGACACTGTGCTCACTGATGTGATTGAAATGTCAACTGCTTAAAGGAGCTATAAGTAAGATATTTACTGTAAAATCAACCTAAATCATTTTCATTTGTCACCCGGGATGGAAGTAACATTCCCTATAAACAATCGGTCCTCTCTATCAACAATGTCTTAGTCACGTTTTTCTCCTTTCAAACCTAGAGGTGCAGTCTTCAGTTCAGAGTGTAGCCCATATTTACTTCCTGGTTCCTGAACCAATTATTTGAGAGTTCCCAAAACAGAGTGGAGCATTTGGTATTTTATTTTGGCAAATAAGCAGCAGCCTGCAAACATGGAAGCCAGTAAGAGAAGCACACCAGACATAGAACAGAATACAAATTCATACACCCATCCTATGTTAGTAAAAAAATCACAACAGCAACACACCGTTTAAAAATGGCATATTAGATTGTTGTGATTGGCAAACTGTTGTACTGATTTGAGCCACAAGGTGTCAATATTACTTAAAGCTCCTTTAAACTTTGTTACAAGTAGAGCAACTTAAGATGTTCCTTCATTATATTTGTGACAATGCACATATTATTATCCATCTATCCATTTTTCAACACGCCTTTCCCTTGTGGGGTCGTGAGGGGTGCTGGTGCCTATCTCCAGCTGCCAATGGGCGAGAGGCGGGGTACACCCCGGACAGGTCGCCAGTCTATCGCAGGGCAACACAGAGACAAACAGGACAAACAACCATCCACACACACACTCACACCTAAGGAGAATTTAGAGAGGCCAGTTAACCTAACAGACATATTTTTGGACTGTGGGAGGAAGCCGGAGTACCTAGAGAGAACCCACGCATGCACAGGGAGAACATGCAAACTCATGCAGAAAGACCCAGGGCAAGGGTAGGACATGAACTCAGGCCCTTCTAGCTGCATGGCAACAGCGCAACCCACTGCCTCACTGTGCAGAAGAAAGCAACTATCCATGTGCAAATCCAATCAACTGGATTAAACTGTAACTGCTCTGGGGGCCCTTTCGGACAGCTGGGGTTCTGGTCTCCCCGGTGTCCACCTCTGCACCCTTTGGGTGCTCCAACCACTATTGAGCATTTTTCTTATGGATAAACCTTACATATACAAGAACACGCTCACAGACACTCACAGATCCTTGGATCCAGGTGTTTACAGATACACGTCTATACAGATAAACCATAAAGTTAGCTTTGACTGTTACTAAATACATCTTGTATCAAACAATACTGCATATTTTTCAGTGATTTTATCATAGGTGTTGATTATTTGCCCCTGTGATACTTTTTCTGTTGGTTTTGTTGTGTTTTTTTAATCTCTTTCTGCAGGGGTAGAAGCAAACTCGGAGGATATAATCTTGCACTCTTTTTTTCCTCTATTTTGTTTTAGTCAACTTGTCCCCCATTTTAATGTTTTACCTCGTCTTTCTCTCTTCCTTTCTTTCTCTTTTACTTTTCCATTTCTGTGTCCATTGAATTTGAAATAATCCCTAAATAATATCCAATAACGTTTTTTGCATACATATCAAACAGTGCACCATAACAAAAGCAGTAATGCTCCACTTGTGATAAATCTGTTGGGGTCTCTATGGCACTAAGAAAGCAATTCTTAGTGCAACATTGCCAGACAGGACAAAAAAAAGAAAAAGAGAAGGGCAGCCGGTACAGAGCATCAATGTGAGCTAAGTGCTGTATATTGACATGAAAAATCTTTAATATATCTTAAATTAGGCCATTTTTTGCCACATCTGGGCACTAACCTTAATCTAAAGAAAATGCATTTGTGGGTGCTGGTTGGAGCGGCTGACTTCAGTCTGATGGTTGCACCCATGAAAACTTGTCAATTCTTCTCTAACAATTCCAAACAGCTTACTTTGCTAATCACTCTTATTTTATGTGATGGAGTGGATACTTGAAGTGAGAAGAAACCACATTATTAGCAAACTAACAATTTATTTATTTCAACAAACATGGGCCTCCATCACGCACGAGAGCTGTATACATCCTCAACAATCCTGCATATAGTTCTTATCTTGGTCACCCACTGCTGTGGGATGGCAACCTATTCTTTGACCAGTATTTATTGCAAGTCAGTCAATGTGGTTGTGTTGGTCATTCTGATATGAGCAGCATGCCCAAGCTTATCCTACAAGTCTTCAATAGAGTTAACGTCAGGATTGCACATGGGCCATTCCATTTTCTCCACTCCCAAATTCAGCAAATACAATCTAATCTCCTAAACACTCCATAAGCGTGCAGATATGAGATTCCCAATATTTGCAAAACCTCATCTCTTTGCATTGAGATTTCCTCGAGTGAAGACGAGCCTTGTTTTTCCAGTGCAGAGGATGCCGCCACACACCAAAACTCTGCCTCCACCAAAAGCCGTTTGGCATTGGCAGAGCATGTAGCATGTAACAACTGTTGCATAATTTAAAGCGAAATAAAATGGTTTCTAATGGTATAAGATTATTTTCCAAGAAGCTTTGTAACACGGAAATAACCAACATAATACAAATGGCCTTTGTTCTTTTTTGTGAGGTACTGTATATTAAATATCAGCCACCAGAACTTTTCATCCACAATCCTCTTGGTGCATTCAACTTGGAAGAGAAACAAGTTATCACTGCAGTTGACAGTTTACATCTCATTTAATCATCTGTCTATCACAGTAATCACTGAACTGACCACTTTCCTTCACTCTGCAACATTCTTATATTCTATTACTCTCCAATTTTGCATTATTTACTGTTATTTCAAATTTTAACTTTATGCTATGTCTCTCTGTTTTTTCTCTTTATAGTTCTGCTTATCTGTTTCTCCGTTTCTTCCTGTTAAAGGAGAGTTTTCCTCTCCACCGTCGCTACATGCATGCTCAGTATGAGGGATTTCTGCAAAGTCAACAACACAGTGCAAGCAACTTGTCCTGGAATTTACATGCAGCTCAATGCAAAACTCATAGGTTCAATCATACTAGCCATTTTTAGATTCTATGTTAAAATCTGTGCTCCAAACCTGTTCTTTATACCTCGTGATGAAGGCTACCAACACAACCGCTTAACCAGTGTTAAAAAGTGATACAACACAAATCAAATGCAGCAGATCATAAATTGCAGGTTGCAAGCAGAGCAGTGCAATTCCATGATCTTCCAGTATTCGTCCATTCTTAGAAATATATTCTCTAGATGAATCTGATGCAAATAATAGTAATAATGCAGAATAACATGCTAAGAATGGCATAAAGGAGCTTGAATTAATATAAAGCCTTGAATGCATGTGTTAATGACAGAGTTAACCTAGATCATTTTAGGTGTAGTAGAAATACCACACATCTTATACATATCACTCATCCACCATGTCTCTTTGGTTCCACAATCCCAGCTGCATACAAACCCACACAGCCCTGTAATCTTGCTACGTTGATGTAGGTAATGTGAATAATTTAAGGGATCTGTAAAGGATGAGGGACTGATATAAATTTATCGCTGGATGCAATCAACTATAGTGTTGCCACAGACTTGCACTGAAGGAAATACTGGTGCAAAACAATGACGAAAGCAATTTCCTTGTGCTTTCTTGGAAGAGCAACTTTTTCAGTTTCCATTACAAAGGGAATTTGTTGTTTTTTTACATAGTTTGTGAAAACACTTCACCTTCCGCAACAAAATTATCTAACAAAGAAATCTGTCAGATTTTCATCAAGGAGCAGCCAGGCCCTTCTCAAACCTCCCCTTTATCAGTAAACTTTTTGAAAGGCCTGTGTTTTAACAGTTAAATACCTAAATTCCTTTGATGTTTCCCAGTCAGGTTTCCGTGCTCACCACAGTACAAAGACGGCCCTTTTCAAGATGTTGAATTACATCCATATAAATGCACACTGTGGAAGAACCACAGTGCTGGTATTATTGGACCTCAGTGCAGTATTTGATGCTAGTTCGGCCTTTCTGGTACAGCACTCGACTGGTTTAATTCCTACTTAAAGGAGAGGGACTTTTTTTGTGTCAGTAGGTAACTTTACATCAGAGACCACCAAAACCCCATGTGGGGTTCCCCAAGGGTCGATCCTGGGTCCTCTCCTTTTCAATATCTACATGCTCCCTGTAGCTCAGATCAGAAATAAACACATCAGTTACCGTAACTATGTAGACGACACACAGCTCTACATCACTATGTCACCAGGTGACTATGAACCCATTCAGGCGCTGAGTAAATGCTTAGAATAAATCAATGGGTGGTGTACCAAAATGTTCTACAGTTGTATAAAAACAAAACTGAAGTAATAATTTTTGGACCAATGAGAGAGCAATCAAGAGTTAGCACACAGCTCCAGCTGCGTCAGATAAAAACCACTAGGAACAAAATCTGGGTGTAGCGATGGACTCAGACCTAAACCTTCAAAGGCATCTAAACACAATAACAAATTCAGCCTTCTATCACCTGAATAACATTTCTAGAATTAAGGGACTAATGTCCCAGTAGGATCTCAGAAAACTAATCCATGCATTTTTCTTTAGTCGAATTGATTCAGGGGCTGCATCCTTCAAAGGCCGTATTTGTAAGTTGATTATGTCCCAACTCCGCGACGAAGGCTGTTTCAATTCACAAATCCTTCTAAGACCTTTTCAAATACGGCAGATGAATGTGTCCTTCTTTTCCCCGATTTGAAGGATTGGGCCGTTGTAGCCTTCATGGTCCACTCTATCCCATGATTCATTGCGGATTGAAGAATATTATTCAAACAGAAACAGCAGTGGCAGAGAGGAGTTAAAAGATGTAAATAAAGTCGGATATATTAAGCTTTCTGAGACATAAAAGTAACTTTGAATGCGAGAAGTTAGCTATTAACCGAAACATCTGCTCGGTGTGTTGATTCATCACTTTATCTTAAAAATGCTCGGACTTGTGTGATGCTGCTACACCGCAACCGGCTTGCCTCACCTGCTTCCAGTTGACCGGATGGTTGAGGCTCACTATGCTGAGACAGAACACCTTTCTACCGGCACATTGCTTTCAGACTCCTGTTTGCTTTCCACAATGAGTTAAAAGCAGAAATAATTCAGATGTCTAATGTCAATGTTTGATTGCGTACCCACTATTATTCTCTACAAACAAATAGATTCAAACTACGCTCAGAAAGTTGTAGGAGTAGTGTTGTAAAAGTTTTACTAATCAATTCCACAAATGGTTTTTGTCATCAATTAATTTAATTTAGTGGTATATTTCTATAGCAACATAAAATTAAACATTTGGCTGATTAATGATTGAGAGTAAAATGAAAGATGATAAAGGAACCTATTAAACAAAATATTGTGAGCCATCATGAATATGTAAAGGTGAGCATTCTTTTGTTCCACTTATCTGGAACAAACTCCAGATAAGTGCTTCTTTTGGGAGTTTAAAAGTGCTGCAGCTCTGAGTTCCTTTAAATCAAGGTTAAAAACCTATTGGTTTAGAGTTGCCTTTGAGTTTTTGTTGTTCAATTTAAACTGTTATAGTTCACTGAAACTTCATTAGATTCATTTTTATAGTCCAACTTCTCTACAATCTCCTGCTTTCCTCGTATGTTTTCTTTCCATATGTTCTGTTCATGTACAACTCTTTGAATTGTCTTGTTACTGAAATGTGCTATATAAATAAAATTGCCGTACCTTGTCGGTCACCGATTTTCCACCTAGGACCATACAGTATGTCTTATTTTCCATACATTAGAAATACATTAATATGCATTTTGCCACCGGTTTTTCAAAACAAGGGTAGCTTGTGCCACAGTGCTAAAGCAGGTTATCTATTGGCATAGAAATAAACAAAATAAACATATAAGCTCTGAAGCAGAAAGCATTTCCACAAAGTAATAGCAAATTTGCCAAATGAAGACACCACACTACTATCTATGACTACTAATATTGCACAAGAGTTTTTGTCCATGGAAAAGATCACATTTTGTGACACTGACTTAGATGACTGGATGTCAGATGCAAACTACCTGATCATAAACTTGCACATTTCATAACAGATTAATTCATAATTTTAACAGGAAAACATTTCGGGGGTTCAGAAAACAATCTTGGGCAAGATAATAGAAGACAATCCTAAATATGCATTTAGGGATAATTGTGCACCAAAACTGAGCTACTGTTAAAATCACAATGTGAGGAAAGTTGCAAAAACTGATCCTTTGCTGTGATTGAAGACCTTTGATCAACATCAGTTAATTCAATCCTGGGGGAGACTTATGCACAGCAGCAGAAAATTAGATATTCCTCCAGTGTTCCTGGGTGATGTTTGGGGAAAGAGCATCAGTGAGTGTGGGAATGAAGACTGAAAGACTGGCTCATTTTTAGACTTGATAGGGAACGGATCATTTCCTTCTGCTGTTAGATGTGCACTGTTTTATTGTAATTTAGAAACGACTTGAATCATAGCACACACGTGAATGAATTGAACATGGGGAGATGCTATAGGAAGAAAGCTATTTTATACACAAAATATATTGAAATATGAAAGTTTTCACATGGCCCTTCAAACAAATTACCAATAGATTGTTGGTGCATTTTAAGAATTTACTATCATTTAACAAAGCACAAAACTGTTTATATGTTGGAAATGTAGGCTCTACCATTGCCTGTGAGTGGTAAAATAATTGAAATGACATGTCTCTGTTTCTCCTGAAGTGCTCCTGAGGCAGTACAAAATTAATAATGGAAGACAAATGATAACTAGTCTTAAATAGTGTTACACCTCATAATCATTTTTCACATCTTACACCTAGCACTGATAATTTTGCTATTTGACTATGTTTTAACACACATTCGCTTGAGCTTAACAAACAAAACGAACAAATCGGCCATGGATGCTTAAAAGTTGCCCTGCAGACGGTAGCTGTTTAAAATATAGGAATCCACAAAATTAAATCTTCAGGATCCAAAATTAACAATAAACTTAGATGTAAAATTAAATATTTGTCTCCATTCTGTTTTTAGAACATGTACCTTAAATACTCTGTCTTACTTTCCAACTAAGTATGACATTTCAGACACCTTTAAGATTTTATGTCTGAGAAAGTCGGAGGATTTTGGGGAAGTTGAGTCCATCACCATGGAACTACAAGCTGGGTGTCAAAAATGATCTGATTTTTAAACCAATTTTTGAAGCTCTCATTCAGGAGGAGCAGTGTGGCTTTTATTCAAAACAGTGTTCCAGATCTTTCTGCTGCTGCTCCTCCTCCCCCACAAAAAGAGTTAGTTGAAGAGGTTCTGGCATCTGATCAGGATGTCTACTCAATGCCTTCCTCTAGAGGATTTCCAGTAACGTCCCATTAGGAGGAGACCCCGGGACAGGCTCAGAACTCGCTTGAGGGACATTGAATCGGTTCTGACCTGGGAACACCTTGGCATCCACCAGAATGAGCTGAGGAGAGATGTCAGAGTTTCCCTTCTGTACCTGTTAGCTCCACGACCCAGTCGCTCATAATCAGAATGCAATGGACAGGTAGAATGGACCCTTTTGAACAAGACCTTGAACCATTTGAAATCAAATTTGAATGACAACTGTTTGCTTTTTTATTTACAGTGCACTGATGGGTCGTAATTTGGCACAATATAAATATATAAATTATAAATAGAACTAACTGAGCTAATTATCTATTGATGGATAAACCTATTTAAACAAAAATTTATTTGAATTTAGATATTAGCTTAATTTGTATGTTGTATAGCCTAGTTAAGGACTTATGTAAAACTATTGGTCAAGGCAAGACAACTGATAGAAATAGAGTGTTCGATTCAAGTTGTCAATTTGTACCTTTTTATTGTTATTTAACAGTCTAAGTATGTGTTCGAAATAAAAAAATAATTTTTACAATTATCACATTTTCTATTCATTTTAGATATGCCAGAAGAGTACTAGTACAAGCACTACAAAATCTCTTTTCAATATCTATCAAAAGAGGTTTTCACAACCAGTGGCTCACCAGCTGAGGTGCTGGGTCACATCAACCTATAAGAGATGGCTTTTACTCACATCTTTATCACCATCTATGTCAAGTGGACCTTTTTCATATACCACATCGAGGCAGGTGACACATTCAAGAAATCCATTTCGAAATGTATTCCTGCCTGCCTTTCTCTTCTTCTGTCTGGCAGGTTGTGTAAGGTAGCCATGCGTCATGGAGAGTGGGAATGGTTTTGGACGTAGACGTGTGAAGGCAGAAACAAACAAAGTAACATTTATTTTCCTCAGAACATGTGCTAGCAGTTGATTTTTGTATTTATATATATATATATATATGTATCCTGGGTATCCTCTTCCATTATGATTGGACATGTTATCATGAGTTTGTGTCCGACTCTTAAATAGCATAAGCTACACTGACCCCTCAAGTGTACACCCACACACACCGCCCACTGATTCTATACACTGTACGTCCTGTGCATAATTTTTGTCTCTGCTTGTGAATGTCGTCATCTTTAAATATCTTCATTTGTATTCGTGTAAGTATTTCACAAGGAATGGAAGTCAACCCTGTAGCTCGAGGCAAAGAAATGAGTCAATGTTGCTGCTGCAGATACTGTGGGACTCCAGCAGAAACATCGACAATGCCTCACAAACTTGTTTTTTTTTTTTTCTATTAGCTTTCAGTCAACGCTATTTGCAAAACTGATGACAAGGAAACAACTGAAGTGCTATTTAATGTTTTAGATGTTTACTACTGAAGACAAAACTGTTTCCTGGAACAAAAGAGACTCTGGACCTGTGAATATTTTGAGGAAATATTATATATATATATATATATATATATATATATGCTAATTTGATTTTTACTTTTATACAAGTTTGAATGTGGTGATTAAGGCTCTTAATATATACTATTCAGTCCAATTACTAATCATCTTTTCATGATTTATTTTTTCTGAAATAAATATTCCTTGCAGAAGCAGCCATATCCTTTCAACTTTTATCACATTGCAAACACAAACTTTGTTTTTTTCCCATATTTTATCTGGATTTTATGTGATAGGACAACAGAAAGTAGTGTAACAGAAAATGTTAATGTTCCCCTTTTTGAAATATAATAAAAAAGAGTTGCATGCATTTCTGTTTCCCTGAGCCAATATTTGTCAGACACACCTGTCGTAATTATGGTGGTAAGTCTGTGGGGGGTTTTCTACACTACATTTGCACATTTAGAGATGGAGATTTTTGCCCTTTTGTTGATTGTGGAGTAGCATAATCTCAATCAGATTAAAAGGAAAATATCAGTCCACAATTATTTCCTAAAACACCTTTCTACAGATTTCTAATTGGATTTACGTCTGGAGATTCACTGGGCTGTTCTTAGAGGTGAATAATATGCATTAATCTAAATCCATCCAACGTCGCAGCATCTTTGGAGTTATTGTCCTGCTGGCCATGACATATCCAAAGCTTGGGGATACATTTTTAAAACTGAGATTAAGTTATAAATGACAATGGGTACATTTTTATGTTTCTGTAACGGTCACTGAAACAGGGCTTTCCAGGAGAAGAAAATGTTGTTTTTTTTAATAATAGAGCTATTAAGTATAATGTTTTCTGCACATCTTGTTTATTTTAAGTACTGGGAATCCTCTAGATGTGTGGTAATCATGCAAGAAAAGGTCAGGTTGGAAAACTTGTTTTTGCCTCTTTACTTGTTCTGTGTGTAAACATGAATGATGCTGCAGACATTTGAACTTCCTGAACAAATAATGCATTCATATATACTTTTCTGAGAAGAGATTTACAACACGTCAAGTCACGTCACGTCAAGTCAGTTTAAAAACAAATTTTTTCAGACATGTTTTAGATTGAGGTCCTTGCATGCTTTTCTGTCCCCCACACACCCTGTAAAAATGTGTAGAATAGTAAATTAATCCTTTATTGCTGTCACATTAACTCTCAAAATAAATTACATTTATTCCGATAAGAAAATTGCCCCAAAGTAGGAAATTGTGTTTTATTAAGTCATAGGTGCCTCTACATTCCAAAAATGAATACATGCAGCTAAAGAGTTTCGTATTAACACTTTTTATGAATTTGTCCATGCTGTTCTGTTTCCCATGGGTATAAATATGAAATATAGACTAGCTATTTGCCTAAATTTACTAAATATCAACAGTCAGAGTTAGGGATGCCTAAAACCCTAGTTTATCAAGAGGATCTTTCCATAACATGAAGGTCTAATTTTATTTTTACAATATGCTGCATTTCAGTACAGGCACATCATTACATTTTATGAGTTTTTTGTGCCATTTGTATTAAAGGTGCATACATTTATATGACAGTAGCTCACGGTCGTTCCAAACAAAGTTTTTATGAAAGGTTATCACGTCCTGCTGGCGTGTTGTTGTCACGATTTGTCTTCGATGAACCCAGAACCCAGGACGGCAGAGAATCCACAGCACGACAGAGAATCCACAGCACGACAGAGAATCCACAGCTCGGCAGTAGAATCCACAACATGACAGAGAATCCACAGCACGACAGAGAATCCACAGCACGGCAGAGAATCCACAGCACGGCAGAGAATCCACAGCACGACAGAGAATCCACAGCTCGGCAGTAGAATCCACAACACGACAGAGAATCCACAACACGACAGAGAATCCACAGCACGGCAGAGAATCCACAGCACAGCAGAGAATCAACAGCACGGCAGTAGAATCCACCGCACGGCAGAGAGTGAACCTTGCTGGTCAGAGTCACAACCGGATTAAATAGCTTGGTAAGGTGAATACTTGCAGATAGAGTCTTTACAGGATAGTTGCACCGATAAGACTGGAATAATAAATGGTAAGCTGAGGCATAAGAGAAGCAGAGGTGGCAGGATTCCAGCAGCAAGCAGAGAACACTCAGGTAGACAGGCAAGGAGTAGGTGTTGCATGATGACGAACCGGCAGATGAGTTACAACAGAGGGAGGCTTAAGTAGGGAGGCTGGCAGGTGAAATGAGTCTGACTGATTAATTACCAACAGGTGTGACTGACTGCAGAGGGAGTGAAGGGAAAGCTAAGTGAGGGGAAGGAGGAGCTGAAAACTAACAGAAAATAAAGTCAAATCATAACTAAAACCCTAACAAAGAGGAAAAACTGAAAACTAATAGTAAACAAAGGAGTCACAACCAAAACTAATCTAACCAGGGTGGGTGGAGGGAGGCTACGGATGGCGGGCTAGAGTCAAAAGCAAACTAATCAAACCAGGTTGGGCGGAGCGAGGCCAGGATGGCGGGCTAAAATCAAACAAAAAACTACCCAACCAGGGCGAACCGAAATAAAGAGGAAAAACGGAAGCAAACAAAAAAAAGCGTCTAATACGCTGGTAAACAGAGGGCTTCTAACAAACGCTGGCAGGCAAACAAAAAGCGTCTAAACTAGGCTGGCAGGCAAACAAAGAGCGTCTAAACTACGCTGGCAGGCAAACAAAGAGCGTCTAACCTACGCTGGCACGCAAACAGAGAGTGTGAAACGTGGGGAAAACTAGAGGGCGTAGGGAACGAAGCAGAGTCAAGCGACTCGGAGACCGCAGTCGGCGGACCCGGCCAAATAGAAAAGTCTGAGGCGGGCGTTGTGGAGGACGACCCTGACGAGGCGGAGTCAGGAGGCACGGAGACCGCAGTCTGCGGCTCTGGCCGAGTCCAACAGTCTGGCGCGGGTACCGCAGTCGGCGGCCCCGGTCGAGTCCAACAGTCTGGCGCGGGTACCGCAGTCGGCGGCCCCGGCCGAGCAGAACCAGAGACGGGCGTCGCGGACGGTGACCCCGGGACGACGCACCAGAAACAGGAGTGGCACCAACAAAGGCCTCGGACTGAGGCAGAACTACTCCTTCGGAGGCCTCGGACTGAGACGGCAAGGAGTAGGTGTTGACCTGGAAATTTTAAAGAACACTTCTCCATGCCTTTACAGGGTAACTCACCGCCAAATCAACTTTCTTTTTCCCAATAAACTGTTAACATGGTTGTCTTTTAGTACTAAGTATGCAAATCAAGCTTGCAGCTACTTCCTGCCATCCTGAACACAGCCCCCTCCCCTCCTATTCCCGTGTATTCCCGCACACTTTGATGTAGTTTTTCAAATTTGTCTGGGGGTGGAAATATGCTTTTATATGGGGTTGAGTAGCACATTAAAAAACTGTGTGTATGCATGTGTGCATGCATAGTACAGACAAATTTGAAGAGATTTTTATTGGTGTGTAGAGAAGGCTCACGTGAGAGTGAAATAAATTTAAATTAACAAACCAACTGGTTTCTTTACTAAAATATAAAATGTATTAATTTATACATGTATTCATGTGTAATACCACATGTCTTTGTATAAGAGCATAAAACAAATTATTTCAGCATGTGTGAAAATCAGGTAAAAAATCAAGGAGTTATGATTTAACTCCTTGATTATGTTTCAGGTGACTCCTGGGGTCACCTGAAACATCCGATCTGTACCGTCGGCTCTTTTGCACATGTGCAAACAGAATAACTTCTGAGAAGACAATTTTTAGTTTTTCTTGCTTTTTTCTTCTTTTATCTTATTTTTGGTGGTATGTTTCTTGATGTAATTGTGTAAATATTGCATGAATTAAAGGGAATAACCAAAAAACAGAAAGAATGGTTAAAACGCATTTCAATGGATGCTTTGGCTGCCCGAGCATACGCTAAGATTGCGTCACACAAAGCGAAAATTTTAATTCATGTCAATCTTTTATTTTCTCTGAATTTAACTGTTTACTTCAACAGTGTTGATCAAAGAATGGATCCGTGTGCAGTCTTTCGTCACCTGCAGTTATGTTTTTGCAAGAAATAAACGATGTGGCTACCATAACAAGTCTTCTTTTGTCTGTGATTGGTCCACCAGGGGGCGCATTGACAGCATAAATATATTACAGGTCACTCAAGTTTAATAAACAACTTTCTAATACAATATATTTTTCGTACAACATAATAGCAGTTGTTATGAAGTGAGCCATAGCATTTCGTTGGAAATATTTTTTTCCATTCCTTTTTAAACTAATAAAGTGTATTCGATGGGGACCCAGAAGTTATTCTGTTTGCGCATGCGCAAAGTAGCTGATGATATAGATCATGCATGGATCATGCTACCAGAACAGATCGGGTAGTGATGGGCAGCGCCAGTCCATGGGGCGTCTACCTATGTCTATGGTTAGATTGCCAGGTGTTGAGGTCAGATAGGTTTGCATGCAGCACTAATATCCATCAATGTACCCCCCTTCGTTGCTTTAACGCACCGCACTCATGTTCAAAACTGTTCAATAAAGCGTGTTGTAAAAACCCCACATAAAAGCATTTTGCATTCTTGTTGTCATTAAATGTCCGTCATGCCGTTCTGGCATGTGCCCTCTGCTGGATGGCGGCCATACTACAACACTGAAAGAAGATCTTTATCAGTTTATGGGATGGAACAAACTATAATCTAATTAACCTTTAATCGACAATTAGTCGTAAATCAAATATTTGTTTTCATCCCTAATCAGAGGAATGATTACAAAGCCTAAAACAATCATAACAGTGACAATGTTTTTTAAGGATTTAATTTTTTGGCACAATGTACAGTAAGCAAAACTGTAAGGAAGGTAAAGTAAATCTTGATTGAAAAACTGTAGCAATTGTGTAATTAAGTCACCCTAACTGTTTAGGTTTAGATTCCTTCTAAATGTATATTCCTGTGTTATGAAATGTTATATGAAAAGACGAAGGATATTGTTAGAGTTATTTTTATTATTCTCTACATGTTTTATGTTTATTGCATTTATCATGTATTTACTCATTACTATTGAAAAGGTTTTAAGGTCTGAGTTTATTCAGACATCAGAGTGTTGTTACTATGTTACAGAGTAAGTTCTGGTGCAAAAAACAGCCTCACTATAAATTTGGGAGCACTATCTTATCTGTGATGAATTGCACCCAGCCATCTGTGTATTCTCCTGTTCCTGAATGCTCAATTGTTAAGGTTGTTCTGCTTATGATGTCAAAGGTCACACTAAAGTATGTTTCCCCCTTCCTTAAGCTCTGCAATGAAACTAGGGACCTCCCTTTTTGAGATAATAAAAAGTACAGCAGCAGCAGAGTGGATTTCAGAACAGACAAGAGATGGTCTCTTTGCAAGATTTAACCCTGTTGTCTTTCTTCTTTGTGTTGTTTAATGAATGTTTTAGGTGTTTGAACCTGACAGATGTCCTCCTGGCCAAAATGGGATGTACAAAGCAGGTGTTAATGTGTGGTACACGATTTTAAATACAAATTTGATTTTTTTTATTCACCCCCAAAACCACCACACTACATACACTTTATCAACAGTTTTTTGTTATATATTTTTATGATTTCGCAATTAAAGGTGAATTTGTTTTAATGCTTTACATATTTTTTTTCGAATGGTGCCATTATTACGAAGCAGGCAGTATATTGTTCATTTTATGTTGAATTAGCACACAATTCAATCACTACATTACCTTTTGTTTCTGCTTTTTTAAGCAATCCATCTATGTATGTCGACAGAGTTAAATTCCTCCAGTGTCACAGTTTATTATTATCTGCACATGAATAAATTGATTTCTTCACTCTAGTCCCAAACTAATGAAAGTGTTTTGAGGTTTTTGGAACAATTCTCCAGAGAGTATCTCAGCAATAGAACAAATCTGGCCATAATTAAGCACATTATAGTTTAAAAAAACAGAATTAAATGTTCCTGTTTAGCTTTAAGATTAACTATTATGGTCATAGATTAGAAAAGAATAACAAATGGCAGAGACATTTTTTGAAGTGAGGGTAATCAAGCAGGCAAAACAGAACACATTTATCCTAACCCAATTGCCAAAAATAAATAAAAAAATAACAGGGCCAATTTGAACTGTGTTGCAGAGGTACAAAGATTGTCAATATCTCATCTTTAACTTTGATATACAGCAAACTGCTCACATCTGCTTACACGATCCCGATTTTGTGAAATATTGCAAGAGCTTTAGGCTTAGGCCCAGGAGTGTTTTGAAGCTTCTTCGAATAGAGTCATTGTTAGGCAGTGTGGAAATGGGCTACCCACTTAATTCCACCTGCAGTGATATTGACACCGAGCTTGCGTGTGTGCGGCCAGTGGTGGAGGAGGTCTAAACTATATTGAGCTCCAGTAATATGATCAACTGTTTTTTTCCATCTTGTGTAGGAGGGGATATTGAGAATACGGAGTCCAATTCAATTTATGCTCACAACATTGTGCATTAAGGTACTTGCCACCTCCCTCCACATTCTACCCACCTCTCCTCCAAAGACACACACACAAATATGTAGAATGTTAAAAAGGCACACACACATTATGAAAAGGTTTGTGCAAATCAAAGCGTTGACAGTCTTCACAACCTCCAAGTACAGTGCCATTCGTCCATTCCCAAGGTGTCTGTGGCAGTAATTGAAGATCAAATCTTGGGCTTGAGCTTTCTGTCCCTGTGCATGCGCTTGCACACACACTCACATATTCACTAATATGTAATTTCTTTTTGTCACAAAGCCCCTCGTCCCTGACGGCCGAGCTGATGTATGTGACACCTCCGTCTCCCGGCCAATTCTCGTCTGTCTCTCCTGAGATGAGATGGATGACGTGACGCTAACGATCAAGCAGCAAGTTTTCTAAAAGTCATTTGCGAAACAAAACCGCTTTGAAAATCCAGACAAAAGGTACTAAATGTTGTTCAGTACACCTAAAAGTTGATGACACATTTGAAGACTTTGTAATTGAGATCCACGATAACCTTGATCTAATTGACTTTCCTTGTTCTGTGTGTAGCTTTAGCCTCTCTTCTTTTGCTCGTTGTTAAACCCAAAATCATACTCCAAAAAATCTCTAAATCATCAAGCTTCTTCTTAAATTGCAAAAAAATTGTTTTGTGGCAAAAAGACTTGCTCTCAGACAGCCGGTTTAGAGGCTTTTCCTTAAGTTTCTAAAAGTAGAACTGGAGGAAGATGTTTTAGTCATAAAGCTAAATTCTGTCCATGAGAAAGGAAAGTTTGTTAAAGAGGCCACTATCACAAAATTTGTTGGGATCCAAATAAGACCTTGTCGAAAATGGCATTATCTTAATATGATTCTAATAAATAATGTTAAGATAAGGCCACTTTCCTTGTTTGGTCGGCTTAAAAAACTAGCGGTGTTAATTTCCTCAAATAGTCCACATGGTTTTGACAAGTAGGTGAATTCTGGTCTGCCTGAAGACGTTAGTGTTATTCCACTTGGAAATGGACACTGGAAAAATGCCATTCTTATTCTTCACTGTGAATATTTCAGCCATCTCAAACAACATTCTTCAAATGATGTCATATTTCAATCCATTTGTGTTTTGCAGTTGCGCCTATCAACAAATTAATTCTTTATATCTTAAAATAACTTTCTGAATTGCTGAAATTCACTTCTTAATGGGAAAAACGTTCATGTCGTATTCCATATATATATATATATATATATATATATATATATATATATATATATATATATATATATATATATATAGTATTTTTTCGGACTATAAATCGCTCCGGAATATGCGTCATAAAGAGGAAAAAACATATAAGTTGCACCAAACTATACGCATCTATTTAGACATTCATTTCACACAATCCAAGACTAAAGGCTGACATTTAATCTGGTACACCAATTTATTTAATTACACAGCTGCATCCACAATAACATGGAGCATACCTGGGAGGATGAATGCGGTAAATTAGCAACTACAGCAAGATTCTTGCCAGCGCATTTCTACATAACGACCCGTCACGCTGAAAGTTGTCAAATTTACGCTGAAATTATTAGGCCATGAGCGTATTGGTGCTACGTGCTAAGCTAACAGTACAACACGGATGTTTGACATCAACATGAAGCTCACGTGCATCAGCGAAGTTGTAAACCACTGGACATCAGACCTTTAAGCTAGCGCTAGCTGTTATTAGCTTCACGGACTGCACATTAATGGGGTTCTGTCGTGGTCTGGGCTCTCCCTTCGAGCTGCACCGCAACGCTCCCATGCGTGAATCCATACTGAAACAGCGAAACAACATACAAACATGTGTTCAGTCTTTCTTGTCTATAAGTTAATGTTTCAATTAATTTTTAAGTGGTACAGGAGCCGGATAGGTTTCACAAGCCTAGAGCGCTGGAGTGCATAGTGCTTAGAGGTCGGCAACTTTATGCAGTCAATCACTGCACACCTCCAAACTTCATGTGGCCTTCAGATCAGCTCAAGAACAGTGTGCGGAGATCTTCATTGAATGGGTTACCCAGGTCAAGCAGCTGCATCCAATACGCTTTTGTTTTTTTGTAATTCAAACAAAGCAAGCAATGAAGACTCGCTTCAACAATAAAGTATTTAAATCGCCAATCCGTAGGTTTTTCATACATCTTTGAACAGCTGGAAAGATGATGGTGCTAAGCAGCATTTTCTTTTCATTTTCTTTTCATTAACTTAGTCTGTATCTGTTAAGCCAAATATCAAATCCAGTGTTGTCAGGTTAACTGTATTTCTTCCATCCTGCACCGTAAAACCTCAGTCACACTGTCCAGTTAACTCGGTTACTGTGTGGGGGAAGAATTTCACAACCTGTGATACTTCTCTCCCATAGGATCACCAATGATCTCCAACAACTGAAACAGCCTCCTTTAACTGCAGCACTTTCCGCTCCGACGTGCTGCCTGCAAAGCATCCCGGTGCTTCTCCTGTCATAGCACCAATACAAGTTGAGCTGTAAAGCCCAAATGGCTCTGTTTGTCTTGTGACAGCATGTGTGCAGCAGGCACAAGCAGATTTGCTTAATTAGAGTTTAAATGAAGTGTTGTCTGTTTATTGCACTCCATGCTTGATTGTAAATTAAATTGGGATTGCGGGAGGGAAAACTGAGATCCACTTTCTCAACAACCTTGGCTTCTCCTGGAGTCAATATCAATGACAAAAATAGGGAAGAGCCATCTTTTGTCATGGTCAAAAAAAAGTATTTTTACACTAGCTAAAACACTGCTAAATGAAGAACTTGGTTGATATTCTTGGTTGGTCTTTAATTTTCTTTTCTCCTTAATTTAATGTTGGTTGACTTTTCCACAAAATTCTTGTTGGAAGCCAACTTATCTTTGTGAGTATTATGAGGCAAGTGTTCGTTTGTAAGGGTAAAAACAGAATTCCATGGACATTCTTGAAAAATCTGCTCCACCAGCCAAACAAAAATATGTTGTTGTTGTAGGAATAATTCAGTTTTCACTGTGACCTCTAAATCTGCACAACAAGCCATTCAAACCCATAGACATAGCTTTTGTGCTTTGCACTGAAACAAATGACAAATCTCTGTATTTGTAAACCAATGGCTCTAAATCTGCAAATATGTTTTATGAGCATTGTGTCGAGTCGACATGGAACAAAGTCCGAATTTCAAGGTGAAAAATTAGGACAGAAACTACATTATCTTCTTAAGGGATTAAGAGACTACAACAATGTGAAGAAGTTACAGTTGAATGTTATAAGCAGTTCATGCTCTATATTTAATGACCAGATTTTGGTCGTCTTGTTGATCGCTGATTTTTTTTCTGAATTCAGCCTTTATACATGCGATACCCATTCCATTCCAGTTCTGCTGAGTTCCAACACAAGCACGCATCATTGTTGTTAAGGAAGTACTGGCTAGATGATTATCTGAACACAACAGCAATGTGAAAGATTGGAGCAGAGGAGACCGAGATGTATGAAACCTGTGCTTGAAAGTCAGGTGATTCCACCAAATATTGATTTGTTAATCGCTAGTTTGAGCCTTAAACAATACATTGCTGGTATTATGACCATTTGACATGCTTTAATATAACACACGCCAATATTTCTATTTGGAATTTGGAAGAAATTATGCCAGTAGCAGTTTATTTTTACTTAAATGCAGTCAATTAGAAAATGTAAAAATGAGCTTATTGTCTTGCAAACTGATGTTTTACAAACAGATAAATAACAGACGTCGATGCTGATGTTCCACATTCATCACGAAAGTTTTACATTTTATCATTAAGCTGCAAGACATAACCATATGCAACAAATCCTAACCTTTGCATAAGTACCTCCAGGTTTAATAAGCCAGGGAGATAAGGCTTCACTAAATGAAGTTTCCACTCACAAGTCCCTACTTTTTAAGCAAATTCATCACTGGTATCAGAATCAACATGCTGTGAATCTCTGAATGATCTGAAGACTGAGCTGAATATCTTGAATGTAATATTTGAGTAACCCAATTGGCAAAGTTGTATTACCTGGTTATTTCTTTTTTTTATTTAACCAAAATATGTAATAATAATAATAATAATAATAATAATAATAATAATAATAATAATAATAATAATAATAATAATAATAATAATAAAGCTTAGCAATGTATATAATTAGAAATGTTTAAATCTGTCTGAGCGCTGTCCAAGGTCCTGTCCGTGCGCTTGTGTCTCACAACTACCTGCTGGAGCTCATCCTCTCAAATGTCACTGATTGACATTGTCATGAATTCATAAAGTCAACATTCACTCACAGCCCTGTGATGGCCGTCAGCTCCGAGGTGCATTCTCACCTTCAACCTCGTCTTCGGGCAGGTTCACCGGGGCGCTGTAGGAAAGGATGTCGGGGATGGTGCAGATGCCCCGGTACATCAGCGTGGAGGTGACTGGATGCATCGGCATGACTGCAATCTCTGTCTCCCACCTGTACCTTCGTCATAAAGAAATTTCTATAGAGATGATTCCAACTTCCCGCCGCGTTCACCGAGGTAACGGAGCAGTGCGTCCATGAATGGAGAGCATGGAGGGGGATTGGGAGATGCGGTGAATTCCGCAGGGCGTTCGCTTCACTCTTCCGTTGGGTCCATGAATGAAGAGCAGAAGAAATGCAGAGGGTGTCTTACCTCATTGCAGTTCAGTTGTATGCGTTCAAAACAATAACGCCTTTTGAAAAGCGCACATTGCGCGCAAATGCGTTGCACGCTACGCCACGATTGGTTCAAACGAACTCCACATTAGGTAGTGGAGGGTGTTTCTGCCTGATTTAAACCGGCATTAGTTACAAAACAGGAGGGTACAAATCATCTGGTTGCCCGGTTTTTAAGTCTGCTTTTAGCAAATTCACGCGTCCACTTGTTGGATTGCTGCTGCAGGCGCGCTCACTTGACGCGCTCCGATCTCAAGCTGCAGATACCCTCCCATCATGAGAAAATGCGCGATGAAAACCCTTAAACGGCTAAATAGAAATGGGTTATAAACCCAAATGTGTCACCAACACACTTGGAAAGATGACGGCTCAGCACATGTTCGGATCTTCACGAACGTGAATTCATTTCTCGTTCCCTAAATTTGTCGCGGGCACAAACGCGCTACGATCCAGAAGTTCAGGGTCGAAGGAAAGGAAATAAAGCTCTGAGTATGAAACATAAATGCTCTCAGGTTCCTTCCCCTTTTCTGCTCTTGTCGCCGTATTTATCATGCTTCATGAACACACATAAACACACACAAACACAGACTTTATGCGAGTAGGCAATCCACTGATGCACCACACACACCACGCTCCCTCCCCTCTGCCTTTTTGTCTTCAACAGTTACTGTTCTGTCGACCGGACATTCTAGAAAAATAGCTTAACTAACGAACTGATTACGGTTTGTATATGCTTCACTGCAATAGAGTAAGTTCATGCTTTGCCACAGAGACGTTGGTCACAAACTTAAACTCTTATTGTGACGCAAAACTGCTGCCCTGAGTTGACTGTACAAAAATAATTAGGACACAAACGCATAAGGTAGTATGTCCTGCGTTTTACTGACAAAAAATCAGGGTGAAACAATTTGTAATGATCTTGTCCAAAACATTCCCTGATCGCAGGGGCGGTGCTTGCCATTTGGATGTCCTAAGCGCAAATGCTTTGTGATGCCCTCCCCCAAACAACCCCCCCCCCCCCCACACACACACACACACACAATATGAGAACAATAACACAGTGTTTATCAGTATTTTTCTCTTGATACCTAACTAACTTATCAAATTTAGTGTTTTGAACACAGTTGCTATAAGAAGAGAAATAAAAATCTTGGTAAACCCTAACTAATTTTGCATCAACATGTTGCAACAATGCTGTTATCAGTTAATCTTAGTTTATTTTAAATGAATTAATGGATGATTAAATTAAAGTTTGTTTCATCCGATTACTGATAAAGTCCGCTTAGACCTTCTTTTAGTGTTATAGCATGGCCTGCATTCAGCAGAGGGCTCTGAGTCATTCTATAGTGGAGCCACACTGCAGTAGTAATAGAAAAAAAGTAATGAAGCGGTTACTTTTGCACCGTTTAATGAGAATGGAAAATGCTCTTCATACCGTTCTTCTTTTGCATATAAACAATCAACAAGTTCCTTAATATTTCAGCTAAATAGTTATTTTTCGGCCAGGCTGCCTGGCAGAGCGGAATCAGTTTCTCAACCAAAACACAGTAATTTGTTATGCAAGGATGTGATAACAGAAAAGCAGAGGAAATTACACAAATAATTGTAATATGATAGAAAAACACATGATGCTCAAAGCACGGCTGATAGTGGGGGCTTTCGTGGGGATTAATAGTGTTTAATTTTGTTCTCTTCAACTTGTTTCTATTGAGTATCCTAATAGGTTTCTGTTTGTTATATTTAATAACTATGTCCAAGTTAATTCATGTGTGAGAAAAACCGCAACGTTTGTTCATTTAGTCAATATTTAATATAAGTGGCAAAATAAGATGTAAAAATACAATGACGTGTTTCTTTTAAAATTCAGCATGTTGTAAAAAAATATATACATAGTTGCCCTTCATGTTGTGAAAAGACCTTGATACAAGAGAATACTAGTTTTTTTTAAGAAAATGGCCTCATCAATTTTTGAACTAGGACAGATGTAATAGGCTGAACATGAGATCATTTCTCATGTCATGTTGCTTTTGCACTTATCATTTTTCATGTTTTTATTTGTTCAAAGAAGTTCAGTCTTGCGTCATTAGTTAATACCTACATGTGAAATGATGCCCTGCCACGTTGTTTTTATCTACAACTTTAAAAAACTCCATAGGTTAAACATCCCTTTTGGTTTCTCTACCTGCCAGCATCTACTGAGGGTTGCAGCCGCCCACAGCTGCTCTCAGTGCTCCGATCAGGAGAGACAGAAGACGGGACAGAGTGGAGCTGTTTTTCATTTCCTCAAAGCATAGTATCATTTCAGATGTCAATACAGTAACTGCATGTGAAATTGTGTTATGTTGCGTTTTTCATTCGTCTACAATGTTAAAGAATTGACCCGTAAAACAACAGTGGAAAGAAAAAACTTCAAATGTTCTTTCTGTTTCTCTCACTGTCAGCCGTTACCATCCACGGCTCTCTGAGCGCACTGAGTTGGAGAGATGAAGAGGAAGGACAGAGAGGATCAGTCTCAGAGATCAGGATCAGATTAACCACTGAAACAGAAAACAAAATATGGTTCAAATCACAGTGAAGACAAGGTCCAAAAAGTACAGATGTGTGTTAATCGTGGATGAAAAAAAATGACAGCGGTTTTCCTTTAATCAACTCACGATTTTGTTTGGTGCCCCCTCAGCACTTGGTGCCCTACGCGCAGTGTGTGGTGCGTGTGGGCGGAGCTTCGGCTCTGCCTGAGCGGAATTTTGAATTGTGGCAGAATGGACAACAGGTATAGAGACAATTGCTGGGGCTGAAAACTTCTCCTACACAATACTTCTACCAGCTCCCAAGATGCATGGAGAGGGGCAAATATCTAGTGAGATGAAGACTCCGGCAACACTTGAATTACTGTGAAACAACTGATGTTTGACCTTCATCAGGGTCGTTACAAAGCACCAGCCAGTTTGTGTTTGAATAAAACAAGTACATATAAAACATTTCCGGTGAACCACACACACATACAGAGGTTGATCAATCACCATTCAAGGGAATGAGACTTGCTAATTTGGTTGAACCAAAGCCCAAGTAGGCTCTGGGCTGAAACACTACAAACTTAAAGAGGAAATTCCCGCTTACCATTCCCTTGAATACGGACTGGTCAGCATGTCTATGTTTGAACATGCAATTAGATCATTGGAATGTTTTTCTGTATATACTTTTTTTTAATCTAAACACAACCTGTTTGATGTTTCACAATCACCCTGTTGATGCCCACAAGCCACAACATGTCGGTCACATCAAATAAAGTTGTTTCCTAGTACTGTGTTGCTGAAGTCTTCACTTCACCAATGTTATTATTTGGTTGCTTGTATTTGCCATATTTCCAAATGATAATTTATGGGCTTTGTTTAAACGTTTTAGAGATAGGGTACCTAACACCAGTATTGGGCAAATTACTCTGAAAAAGTGATTCAAAAAAGTAACTGAGTTAGTAACTAATTACCAGGGAATGTAACTGTTGTGTAAAAAAAAAACATGTTTAATAAACATGTAAAAGTGTTTGAATCACTTCTTAAGGGAATTTGCAAATGTTTATTATAACATTTAATCTATGAATCAGTAAATGGAAACTTAACAGACAGAATTACAAGCATGAAACACTGTACACTAATCTAAACTATTTGAATATCATTGTGTGATTTTTATGCAACAAGATGCCAATCAGATTTATAACTGTAGCTAAAACTATTTATTCATTTGTAATAGAACAACAAAACCCAATAGATGCTTTTGATTGGACATCAACAGGTACATCAAGTATTTTCTTCCACACAAAAGTAAGCCGCTTTGGTGATTTCACTTTAGTATTGAAAAGTAAGTGCACTGTATAGCACAACTAATGTGTACAAATGTCAACAGGTAATGAAAAAGTTCAACTCCAACTCCATTGACATTCTATGTAAAGTCACACAAGTGCTGTTCTCACAGCAGAGCTCTAGTGGAGGGTCCTGTTTTAAATTTCTCTGCTTATGGTAAAATGTGCCGCATTATTTTCAACAGTCAACTTTAGCTTAATCTATTCTAACCATTAAACTAGCGGTCGCATCTCAAAACAGAATCTTCTCATTCTTCTCTGAGAGCCTGTTCCTCTTCGGACTTCAGACAAGCTTCCCAATGCTAAACAGTCTCTCCCGGATCCCTGGATGGTGTGGCTGCAATGTATGAGTGAAATGTTCTTTAACAGTACTTGTGCATTCAGATAGTCCATTGCATTTGATCTTAATTTGAAATAATCTGTGACTTGAAATCAAGCTTTGGCTGCTGGGATAGACTCGAGTTTTGGCTGCGCCTGCTAGCATTAACACAATCATTTTTGGCAACTTGTTTCGTTGAAGGAGGTGACGTTGAGAGGTGCTTCGTGAGATTCAAATTGCTTAAAACCGATGTGAAGAACCACTTTGTTCAAGGCCGGAAATTACATTTTACATGTGGATAATTCCCTTTTATCACTTTGTAAGTGGAAGTAAGAACTTATTTTTTCTCTCAAACGCTAGCTTTAAGTCATCTGACTCACAATCCTTAGGTGTCTGGTTATTTATTAGTTTTTAAGTTCCTTGGATTGTGCATCTTTCAGTTAGTGTTTGGTTTGTGTGTTTCATGACCTTTTAGTTTCCCACCCTAGTTGCCTTTCCAGCTGCATGTATTTCTGTATTACATTTCAGATTACATAATAAAATAGGTTAAAATGAAACTAAATGCAGCAGACTCATATTCTATCCACACCTAACAATTCAACATAAATGAATGATGCCAAACAATCTGATCTTCTGGTTGTTCCAAAAATAAAGGGTCTGTTCTCAAGTAATTTTTCTTTTTCTGAATTTTCTATTTTACACCCTAATAATTAAACCCCAAAGGTATTTTGAACAGTAAGTAGTGGTACATAAATAGTAAAAAGAATCATTGACATTTTGTCATTGTGTTTTCTTTTTGTATGTATTATATTTTAAAATAATTTCTTATAGTAACAATCAGCAGTAACCTCCAAAATCTTTTATTGAAGTTTCACCTCACTGTAACATGCCATTTGGTGTAATCATCACATTATTTTCAGTTGAGTTTTTGGTGGAAAAAATTAGCTGCTTTCTAATGAAATGCAAATAGAGTGAATAATCAGAGTAATACAAACTAACTACAGCAACAAAAGAGAGAGAGAGAAATCATACAAATGATGTCAAATCATTTCAACTCATGTCAATTAATTATTCAAAACTGTGTCACCCGTAGTGAATTTAAATCGTGTTTCAAAATAGGAAATGCACTTCACTTTGATGGAGCTTTGGTGAGTTCCAACAAACCCCTGTAGCAGCAACTCTTTTTTTCCCCTATCAACAGGAGAAAACTTTGAAGGTCAGCGCACTTTCAAATTCAATAACCCCAGTTTTCAGACTCCCGGGCTTCATGGGAGTTTTTTTGTCACAGGAAATGTGTAATGATTACCTGATTGACGTTTTTCAAATTCTAGAAAAGGCTTTGGGTATATGTGACCTTCTGTCTGGGTACTGTAGGCACAAGTGCTGAAGCTCTTTTTAGCTTTTCAAAAACTGCAGTTGATTATAACACAAGCCATTTGTGCAAATAAGGATAGATTATATTGGCTTTGGAATTATATTAATAACGAAAAGCATCAGTGAGCATTTTGATGTGCTCCGAATATATTCTTTGTGACAATTACCCAAAAACAAAAAGCAGAATTATACAAAACAGTTGTGAGTTACAAGAACAAGCAACCCTGCAAGAGATGGTGTGATTTCCCGTGAGCCTTGATCTCCTAATAAAGTCTGTCTGGGATTACATAAAGCCACAATGGATATTCGCAGAAGAATTTTAACAAGTTTCCTAAGATGCTAGGAAGTGTCGTGGATTTCAGATGTCTTGCCCACATGCAGATACGAACATGCGACAAAGGATGGTTTTAAGTAATTTATTTGAGAGATGTGCAAATTACAAGAGCGAATCAAGGAATCTTCGCAGAGAGGTCTGAACGTCAAAGCGGGAGGGACTGCAAGAGAACGGGATAATTAGATTGATGGCTAGAACCCTCAAATAGGTCAGAACGTGCTCTGCTTACCATTAGCCAGGGCGGACCTAACCTGGGGGAAAGGAGTGCCAAGGGAACCCTGTGAGGCTGCTCGAGATGGAATAGGCGGCTAGAGGCTGGAGGGCGGCAGCAGCGGCTGACGAGGGATCCGGAGCGAGCCTCCGCTAGGTTGAGTGACAGATGGATTGACCAGAGTTGAAGTGGGACCACCAGAATCCGGGAAGGGGACCTCAAGCCCAGCTGGGTAACTTCCAGGGAGCAAGAGGGGGAGCGCCAGAGCAAAATCTGAACCTTGTGATTCTGGAGGAGATTCTACGGACGGGACGTCAAGACGGGTGAGTGCTATCAGCACCATAACTATGACAAAAACAGGAGACGCAAATTAGTCAAAGTTGAATGTAGAAAAAACTCACGAGCAGGTTTCCAAGAGCTTGGTCAGAGGCCATGTCGTACCACGACTGGTTTAAGGCTCTGGCGTCTTCCATCTGTCAGAGCTCTGCTTAAGAAGCCAGAGGAAGCCGCCTGTATCAAGCTGCAGGTGTGGACCACGCCCCCTCAGCCAACTAGACACACCTGAGGAGCAGAGTTAGAGCAGGACAACACAGAGAACCCTGACAGGAAGAGTCTTCTTGCTAAGTCCATAAAACAAAGCCGATGCAAACCATATGTGCAAACCACATGTGCCATACCCTGACCCGAGGTCAGGGTATGGCACATTAACTTTCAGCACACAAAGCATTTAGCACATACAGTATCAGAGTGCAAACATGACATCGAACAAATTTATTGCAAATCTGATTCAGCTGTAACGGACATAAATGATGGAAAAGTGCACAAAGTGACAGAGAAATAAACTTCAGCAGTCAAGCCAAACAACCAAGTGTGCTGAATACAAATGATTTCACTGAGAACCCAAAAGTCCAATATTTCCCTCATTTAAGCCAGAGATGTTCCTAATTGATGATGCATCACTCTATAGCAATCTGATAGTGGAGTCTTCCTGTCTTCATCCGGTCAAAAGCTCATTATTCTAAGAATAAAAATGTTATACATGAGCTTGTTGACCTGTAATGCTCATTTAAGCACTGAAGATAACAAAGCTAGGCTGGTGCTATGATGTGAAAAAAAGTCCATACAATCCTAGAGACATATTTTGCCTGAAAATACTGAGTCAAAATCAGTTTCATGATATTTTACACAACTGTACCCTTGTACAATACATAGGATATGTCCATGTTTCATGATTATTTTATCAGATGAACATGTTGTGCACTGGTACTTACAAATAAATTAATTCATTATTGGCAAAGACACTATCACTTGAAACAGCCAGGTGATGTTGCAATGGGGACATGGGCCCAGAGGGAAGCACAACTGCCAAATGGTTTTTAGATATCCAGTTAGCAGCAAAGAGTAAAGCAAACCACAATAATTATGTCTTTGAGAGATTTTGAGCAGTTATATGTAGTTAAGTTGTGTTGATTATGTGCTATGATGGATTTCGATTCAGGTTTGATCATTTGTGGCTGTCAAACTGTAACGACAAATCAAAATGCTGGACCATTCATTTACAAAAGATATATCCATGTTCAGTAAATGTACTTTTGCTTCATGATGGAAGCAGTAAATAGACAACTGGGAGTTTGGGAAATGGAAGTTTGCAGCAGTGTTCATCCAACAAAAGTTTTTTTTTTTTTTTGCCTTGATTTTAGGAGACACAGTTTTTCTGTTTTTATTGTACAGATGATCAAAAACTTCCTCCTTTTGATGAAAAAAGTATGTGTGACGTCACCTTTAAAACTTTAAACTTTAAAACTGTAATTAGTGTCAAGAGTTCCAGTGTTTGTATGCAGGGAAATGGAATGAATTAATACGTCAACAGGTTCTAAAAAGACTTTTATTTACAAGCAATAGAAAAATTTCTAATTTTAACACATTACTATAACCACAGCCCTGCAATAGACTGGTGACCTGTCCAGGGTGTAGCCCGCCTCTTGCCCATTGACAGCTTGAGATAGGCACCAGCACCCCTTGCCCATGAGGGATAAGCGTGTAGGAAAATGAATGGATGGATGGATATTATAACCACAAACAGGATTAAGTTGGAGGCAACTGGACATTCATTCAGCATTTTTCTGAAAACATTTCGACATCTATCTCAAGTGCGAGCCGGCACAGTTTTTGGTCAAAGTGCGCTTGTAGCATGTAGCCAGTACTGATGTACGCTAACTACTAAAGGTCAACGGTAATTGTTATCATAAGTGAAAAACTCTGTTGTCTAGAGTGATCTGTCGCTTCATGCTTGCTCAGTATGAGGGATTGCTGCAAAGCCATGTACAATGCAGACGACTCTCCCTGTGGCTCTACGCTTCTCCAGGAGTGAATGCTGCTTGTCGGGACTTTGATGCAATCAACTGGGTTCTCTTATATAGGACATTTTTGACCAATCTGGATAATCTGACCCAATCTGTATAATACGATTGAATTTGACTTTGTAAAGTGCTTTGAGATGACATGTTTCATGAATTGGAGCTATATAAATAAAATTGAATTGAATTGAATTGAATTGAATCTAAAGGCATAAGCAATGTTATAGCATTTTACATTATTGTCCAGCACCATTTTATTGCTTCTCTCATGCTGTGGCAAAGGATTAGTGAAATCTGGCATATAGTTTAAAATAGATTATTTTCTAAACAAACAAACTTAGTCACAGTTTTTGACTTATTGTTTCATTAAAATTACCCAGCTTTTGTTCCAACGGCATATATTCAACCATTTGACTTGAAGAAAATAACCAAGCACTTTAAGGGCAAGCTGCTTCACTGAATAAATTCGGATTGAGATAGGGAAAGAGATGAGAGCAATGTCATGGTGAAAGTTATTGTAACAATTTTTCCCGTTTCAATATAAGCAGCAACGATCGTAATACAAAAATAATTGGATATAAATCGCGCACTTCCTGATTTGTGTTTCTTTAAATTAAAAGCAAGATAGTCTGTAAATAAGGGTGTGTTGTGATGCTGGCCCTGTACTCAAATCAAGCTGGACTCATGGAACAACTACCCTTTTCACTCTGTGTCCTTGGCTTATGACCAACACAGAAAAAAATACTGGAGTGAATAATGGCCCGTACTACAAGCCCATTGAGCTGTTCCAGGATTATAAAAATGGAGCCAGAGAGCTGAAACTAGACTGGATAAATGGAGGTGAAAGCTATTCCTCCATGTTTGGAGGAAACAGAACAGACTGATGTGGTCATTCCGGCTTTCTCTCCTTAGAGGCTAATGTTATCAGTTGATGTGTTTTCAAATTCCGAGACTCCTGGTGGAGATTTAACATGGAGGACTTTCTCATTGTGTATCCACACATCATGTTCATAAAACTTAAACCGCTGCTCATTCCTCCTTGGGTCTCTACTAAGCATGGTGTAAACCTCTCTGTAGAAACAGGAGTTGCACTTTACATTGGAATTAGGGATGTGTCGGTGGGCGCCTGCAGTTAGTCTGCTTCTGAATGATGCTGCAGGACTGACATAAGCTGCATTGCAGGCCCAAACATGCATTCCCCAGGTGTTTTGGCTTGCATTTATCTACATGATAGGCCCTTCTTTCCTTCATTCTGCCCATGCTCTTACTGAGAAGCTAAAGGCTGGTGCATATCAGTGGTTTTCAAACACTCTTTGTGTCTGTTTGAAGTGGTGGGTTTTTTTTTCTATTTTCGGGAACTTCCACAGGGAGGAAGTGTAGGAGGAAAAGATTGGCTTTGAAAGCAAGGACAACCTTTATTTGTGGAAGACACAAACAGCAACCCCTGGTGGCAATAGAGGTTGTGTCCTTTCTGTAGTTACCTGCTCTTGATCATCCAAAATAAAAATCATCTAAGCCTTTTCAAGAGGGTGACTTGAAAGGTATCCCAGGTGCTGTTGTAGAAGAAGGAAAGAAAGAGAGCACCATGACTCAGATGAGGCTAAAAAGAATTGGCAGATTAGCTTTGCCTGACAAAGTGAACTTATATTACAGTTTAAACCAAATATTTGGCTTATACTGCTTAAAAACACAGAACCTTTTCTCGCCACTCTCGGAAATTAAAAAAAGACAAAACTTTGCCTGTTTTATGTCAATTGTGATTACCAAAATAAGGTATATTTGCTAAATGCCATAATAATAAGTTTATTACGGCCGTAATAAAGTAATACGTTTTTTGAGAATTTTAAAAACTTCCTTCAAAGTCAGAGGTTTACATGCATTTCCTATGCATTTGGTGGCGTTACCTATGCTTTATATATGCAAGAAGCTTTATTATGATTTATGCAGGGTAAAGAAGGTAGAAGAGGAAAAAAAGGAGAAAAGGTGAACAAGAAAGAGGAGAGTAAAGGGAGAGAGCAATACAACGTCCTCTGCTTGTTCACCTGCTTCTTCACCTGCAAAGAGAGATATAAAAAGAACAGCAAGACCAGCCGATAAAATATTACAGGTACAAACAAGCAACACCTGGATACCATCACTGAAGTACTTTTTAATACGGAATGTATAAAGTAACAGCTGAAGATAATAATAGGGTTTTCTGTATAGAAGTGAATCTGTAAGCACTTGGATCCAAGCACCTGTACCTGTGCTTGGCGTTACCTCTTAAACTGCGACCTGGGGCAAACCTTTTGGGTATCCACAAGCTTCTTGCAGTGGCTGGAACGTTTTTGCTGGAAATTTGGCCAATTCCTCCTGACAGAACTGGTATAACTGAGTCAGGTTTACAGGACTCCTTCAACAGATCTTTTAAATTCTGCACATTTATTTTCTATCAGACTGAGATCAAGACTTTTTATGGCTGCTCCAAAACATTGACTCTCTTGTAGTTAGGCCAATTTGTAGCTAATCTGGTGGTTACTGAAGTTGTTGTTCATTTATACTCAAGGAAAAACCAGACTTGTGGAGGTTCACAATTATCTTCCTGAAAGCTTTCCTGTTTCTTTTATTTTTTGTCATATGACAAGGAAGCAGTGTGTATTTCTACCCTATAACACATCTACCAAAGACACCCATTGAAATAAATATCCCATTGATGATTCTGCATGTGGGTTTGAAAATGACTTCAAATCATAACAATTACAGGACCGAATCAAGACAATTTCTGATGATTTGCAAAAGTTTGAGTAATTATTTGACTGCATACTTCAATACATATGAGTCCATTAGCTTACAGAACATTTAATAACTAGCAGTCAGCTATCTTTTTCAGATTGACAATAATTTTTAGATCTAAAACTCAGGTTTTTTATGTAAATTTCTGGAGCCACAGAATCCAAAACAGCAACGGCCCACACTGGTGGTGATGATACAATTGTTTGCTCCCTTTTCCATTGGGTAAGGATCATTGCGTCACGTCCTGTGTTCTGTTGCTACGTTGTGTGGTGTGGATTATGGGTTGGTGTTCCAGACTTTAATCCTAATTCTCTTTCAATTCAATTCAATTCAATTTTATTTATATAGCGCCAAATCATGAAACATGTCATCTCAAGGCACTTTACAAAATCAAGTTCAATCATATTATACAGATTGGGTCAGATTATACAGATTGGTCAAAATGTCCTATATAAGGAAACCAGTTGATTGCATCAAAGTCCCGACAAGCAGCATTCACTCCTGGGGAACCGTAGAGCCACAGGGAGAGTCGTCTGCATTGTACATGGCTTTGCTGCAATCCCTCATACTGAGCAAGCATGAAGCGACAGTGGGAAGAAAAACCACCCATTAACGGGGAAAAAAAACCTCCGGCAGAACCGGGCTCAGTATGAACGGTCATCTGCCTTGACCGACTGGGGTTACAGAAGACAGAGCAGAGACACAACAAGACAGACAAAAAAGCACAGAAGCACACATTGATCTAGTAATCTGTTCTACATTAGATGGTAATAGTCGGTGATCTGTCCTCCGTGGATGATTTCACAGTCAACAGAACGTCAGACCAGGTGTACCTACTATGAAGAAAAAAGAGAGAGAACAAAAAGTTAAAAGCTGAAATGACAACAGTCATTTCAATGTAATGCAATGCAAATCTGGAGAACAGTAGAAATCAGTAGAGTGAGAAAAATAGGCCCTGATGTCCTCCAGTAGCCTAAGCCTATAGCAGCAAAACTATAAAGGTAGCTCAGAGTAACATGAGCCACTCTAGTTATAAGCTTTGTCAAAAAGGAAGGTTTTAAGATTAGTCTTAAAAGTAGACAGGGTGTCTGCTTCACGGACCAAAACTGGGAGTTGGTTCCACAAGAGAGGAGCCTGATAGCTAAAGGATCTGCCTCCCATTCTACTTTTAGAGACTCTAGGAACCACCAGCAGACCTGCAGTCTGAGAGCGAAGTGCTCTGTTAGGAACATACGGAGTAATCAGAGCTCTGATATATGATGGAGCTTGATTATTAAGGGCTTTATACGTTAGAAGAAGAATTTTAAATTCTATTCTTGATTTAACAGGAAGCCAATGAAGGGAAGCTAAAATTGGAGAAATATGATCCCTCTTGTTGATTTTCATCAGAACTCTTGCTGCAGCATTTTGGATCAGCTGAAGACTTTGAATTGCATTTTGTGGACTTCCTGATAGTAAAGAATTACAATAGTCCAGCCTTGAAGTAACAAATGCATGGACTAGTTTTTCAGCATCACTCCTGGACAGAATATTTCTAATTTTGGCGATATTCCGGAGGTGAAAAAAGGAAACTCTGGAAACCTGTTTAATATGGGATTTAAATGACATGTCTTGGTCAAAAATAACACCAAGGTTTTTTACTTTATTACCAGAGGCCAAGTTAATGTCATCCAGATTAAGTGATTGGTTAAGAAGTTTATTTTTTGAGGACTCTGGCCCAAAGATTACAACTTCGGTCTTGTCAGAACTTAGATGCAGGAAATTTAAAGTCATCCAGCTTTTGATGTCATCAAGACATGACTGCAGTCGAAGTAATTGATTGGATTCATCAGGATTTATGGATAAATATAGCTGAGTGTCATCATTGCTGTGACATCTCTCTGGTTCTAACACATAAGCACGTTTAAAACACATTTTCTGTTGCTGCACTTCACGTTTGAGAAATCCTTGTGTTTCACACGGTTTACCTTTTCTTTCCTCGGTATGGTAAGAGGTCACTAGCCTAGCCTAGCTTTAGCCCTATGGCTTCCTCACCTAACCCTCTGCTAGCTTCTGTCTAAGTCTCCCCTTCTCTCCTGCTCTGTGTCTGATGTTCAGTTATTCCTCTGCCTCCTTTAGTGATAACGGTACGTGTGATAACTGTAATGTTTTTGTAGCTTTGGAGGTGAGGGTGTCAGAATTGGAGGCCCGTCTCTGCGTTGTTGAAAAACCAGCAGATTCTTCTAATAGATACGCTAGTATCTATTAGATACACCTGCTGAGAAGCCAAATCTGATAACTGGCAGCTCCATAGTCAGAAATGTGGCACTAGAGACACCAGGGACCATAGTCAAATGCTTGCTACGAGCCAGAACGGGCAACATCAATTCCTACCTGAAACTGCTGGCTAAGGATAAGCGTAAATACAGTAAGATTTTTATTCACCTGGTTACATCAATCCAAGGTCACCAAGGTTAGTGTTGCTTCCGTGTGTAAGTTTGCTAAAACAATGTTGGACTCCGTAATTTTCTATGGTCCGCTGCCTGATCTGACCAGTGATGAAATGTTTAGCCGCATGGTAAAAATGGTAAATGGCTTGTACTTATATAGCACTTTAACTAGTCTGATGACCACCCATTCACACGCTGACGGTGGTGAGCTATGTTAGTAGCTACAGCTGCCCTGGGGTAGACTGACAGAGGCTAAGCTGCCATGCACCGGCGCCACCGGGCCCTCTGACCACCACCAGCAGGAAATGCGGGTGAAGTGTCTTGCCCAAGGACACAACAACAGAGACAGTCAGAGCAGGGAATTGAACTGGCAACCCACCAATTGCAGGATGAACTCCCTAACATCTGTGCCACCATCGCCCCACATGTCATCATTCAACCACTAGTTGTCTGGGTGGTGTCCTGAAAACGATGTGGGCTACATTGATAACTGGCGAACTTTCTGGGGAAAACCTGGTCTGATCCAGAGAGCAGGAATTCACACCTAACCTGGCAAGCCAGATTGAAAATGTCTAGCACTCTACGTTCTGCACATTATCAGTCTGGGACTGCTCCTATCATATCTATTCAGGGAAATGAGGGATATTCAGCAGAATTTTCCAAACTGACTGGGCGAAGCGACAATTAGTGCCCGCCTAAGGGCACTAAGTGTGAACAGTCACAGGAAAACTCATCTTTGAATTTATTTAATGTCCGACTGACCATGTTGCAAAAAGCGGGAGGCATCTGAGCAGCAATGGAATAATGTGAGAAATTCTTAGGTCTTAAGATTCCTTGTGGACTTATCCTCCTCCCACTCCCAGGTTATGGAATATCGGATAAACACATCACGAAGCTGACTCTCCCTCTAGAATGTTAATGTCATCTCCCAAAACATCAAAGTGGAGAAAACTGGGGTAAGAAAAGCCTTGTCATGTTTACCTCCTGAGTGAGCTTGCCGAGTGTTTACACACCTTCTCTGCAGGAACTGTCTCCATACATCAAACATGCCCAAGTCTGTTCTCCCTCTCATGACCCAGAATGGAAAGACAGCACTGAAGGCAGCAGGAAAGCAAAACCATGGGGGAATTTAGCCTTTTGAACAAAGTTAAGCAAACTCCAACTTCAGTGAGAGTATAGTGAGACCTGATTAGATAACCATGACACCGGCAAAACAGTTTTACTGTTTTCTCTTGGATCAGTGGTTCCATGAGAAAGAATATTCTTAAAGGGACATTCCATCTATTTACTTGTTTTTTTTTTCTTCTGGTATGAAGTCATGTCAAGTATTAATGAACATTGACTGTCTTACATTCTGTAGATAGCTATCAGAACCTTTGCTATCACAATTATAAATCCAGATAAATATATCATCAAGCTATAAACTAACATCGTTGTCTCTTTATGATACAGCACTGGGTGTGCAGCAAGTTCTCCTGACGCTATGGTAAATGTCTGATTTAAAACCCACTGCAAAAATAGAAGTAGTAGTAAATATGACCACAGCAGGAGGCCAGTAAACAACATGTCACCATGGTGACTGAATTAAGACTGATGGAGGGAATCAGGCGTAATACTGAATACTTAGGCAACTCCACCACCCAAATGCTAATTTTATATTACATCCTAAGGAACACTCGGCATCTTTCTAAAAAATAACTGCAATTTTATTTCATTATATATTTTTATATTTAAAAAATGACAATGAAATACTTGTTACCAGGGTTAGAATTATGAATGTGCTTATTACAAAGTGCTTAATGGGGAAAACAAGGTGTTAAAGAGCTCATTAAGCAATATAACTCAACATTCATCTCAAGTTATTGAATAGTATTAGAGATTTTTATCCCAGGTCACTTTGAAAGCTCATGGGATTTTTCATTCTTTGTGTTTAAGCAGTCTGTGCATCTGCGATTGACTTCCATATAATTAATAATCATTTTGGATCCATAGCAACAGTGTGATTGCATATTGTTTCATTCAATTAGGCCTTCTTGTAAGGACTATCCAGACCCTTCAGGTCTTCTGAGAAAGGCCTTATGCTAGTAACTAATGTAAAAACTGAAACTTATTGTAGCAGGATGAATAAGCACTGCTCTCCATGATTGGATACACCTGTTGCAGCCAATTAACTGCCAGCAGGGGCGCTGTGGGTATAAAGGGAGAGAGGCTCTTTTCACCAGCCTCTCCATGCCTCCTGACGGTTACAGCTCCAGTTTGAGTTGTTGCTGGTCTGGACAGCTGAGTGCACAGATCAAATTAACTCTAATCTTGCTTGAAGGAGTTTTCTGCTTTTGCTGGGGTGTGGTAGGATTCTCTACTTCCTCAGGCGATTGTAGCATCCTAGAAGGGAAATTGTAGGAAGCTATACCTCCAGTTGCTGCTTAGGCCGGAAACGCTCTCTGGTTTAGGTGGAGTAAACCAAGGCTTGGCAATGGAGCTGCTTCCATTTGGTGGAGACCTTGCTGCTCTGTTTCTCTTTTAGCAGCTTTAGAGTTTAGGCGTTGGGATTGAAACCCTGATTTTTAATGTGTATACATGTCTGGGGTAGGGTTTTATTTATTTGATTTGGTATTCTCCCCTCTTTAGTAAATTTTATCTTTCTAAATTGATTATATTTTTATGTATAATTTAATCCCTCTGTCACGAACCAGAGACAGATGGACCCAGTATTCAACCAGACAAGCAGAGGTTAGGTTAAAGAAGGTTTATTTTTCCAAAAACAGATGTGAGCAGAAACCAATACAGGCAGGCAAAAATGAAGGGCAGGACAAAAACAAAGCTTGTGGTAAAAAACAGTCCAAGGCAAAAAAGCAGGCAATCAGATAAGGGAGGAAAAACACAGTACAGGGAATGCTGGCAAAACTCACCCATGGACATGGCAGAAACAAACAATGATGTGGCCGATTGCAGGGGGCAGAGACAGATATAAGTAGGGGAGTGAGCAGGTGAACAGAGTGAAACTAATTACAAGAATGGGTGGAGCTGATCAGGGGAGACAAAATGGCTGCAACTAAACTGAAGCTGATTGGATGGTAACTGGTGAAGGGGAGTGAGAGCAAGACAAAAGAATGCTGGCAGGTGAACTGAATAAAGGCTGGTGACAGAAGTGATCAGAGCAGGCCAGAAGAGAAGTACAAAATTAAACCACATTAAAACCCAAACTATTCCATTAACCAAAACTAGTACAGAATTGATTACATAAAAGAATCACTAAACCAAAACAGAACTTAAACTAATCCAGAACCAAAATCACCATAAAGACCAAACAGAACATAAGCAAATAATAAAAACCCGAAATCATGACACCCTCTGTTTCTTTGTGTCCAGATGGCGAGTTAAAGACGGTCTGGTCCTTTGTGTTGTGCGAATAGTTGGTGTTAGGGTTCCGTCACGATTGTGTGCATGTTCACATATATGATCAACTGGTAAAATACACTTTATCCATTTAACAAAAAGGAAAAATCTCTGTACCTTTACATTTGGACAGAACCAGACCTACAAACTCTGCAATTTTTCCAAGGTGTTGCAAGTGTGGGATAGCTGTTAAATAAACTCCTGAAGGCTCCTCTCTATATGGAAATGGGTAAAAATGCAAACTTCTTCCTGGGAAAAATTGGTTATTCACAGTCTTCTCCAGGGACATGCAGTTCCTAGCAGTTTCTGGAGATGACTCAAAGTGTGTGTGTGTGTGTGTGTGTGTGTGTGTGTGTGTGTGTGTGTGTGTGTGTGTGTGTGTGTGTGTGTGTGTGTGTGTGTGTGTGAAGGTTCAAGCTAAATCCTTTAGCACAGTGTAAGTAATTCTCAAGATGGGAAAAGTGTTTAGTGAAACACTTCCTCGATGTAGTCTCTTCTGAAACTGCAGGCCAATGAGAAACCAGCCGTTTCAGACAGGTCTGCAAGACCAGATAAAAGGTTACAGTGACTCTGTAGGGGGGAATTCTTACTGTTGTAAATTATGTAAACCCTTTTAAGGAACAGCTTTGCAAAATTCTTCTATATCCTTGTGTAATTTTGAATATATTTTTGTCCTCTTTTATTACATTTCTTTAAATCTACCAAGGCTGACTTGTTCATTTACAACATAAGCTATGATAATTATATTTTTATAGATTGTCACATTTCATTAGTAAAATAACAACTGACATACGCTAATCCATAACGATGAACATGGCCTTCATATAAATACAATTTAAACCAATCAAATTTCTGCTTCTAATGTGGATATTATCAATATTCAATGATTTTATTATTGTCATACCAACTTACATTTGCATGTTTGTGGTATGAAATTCGGAGTCCCAATTCAAAATGAAAATATATTTTTTTTAAATGATAAAAAGGGTTGAAGCTGAATTAAGTGCAGACCGAGTTTAGTAGTCTAATAGTTGTAAGGTAGAAACTGTTTCTGAGCCTGGTGGTCTTGCTCTGGATGCTCCTCAGCCTGAGAGGAGAGGCTGGAACAGTCTGTGTGCAGCATATGTGGAGTTCTTCATGATACGGATCGCCCTCCCCCTGCATCGTAATGTGGAGAGGTCCGAGGTAGAGGGAAGGCTGCTCCCTACAGTCCTCTGTGCAGCCTTAACCAGGCTCTGCAGAGCAGTCCTCTCTGCAGCACTGCAGCTGCCGGGCGACACGGTGATGCAGAGAACGCTCTCCACCACACAGCGATAAAAGTTCCTCTGGACTGAGCTCCCAAGTCCAGCTCTCCGCAGCTTCCTGAGGAAGTGGAGTGGGTGGGCTTTCCTGACCAGATAGGATGTGTTGGAACTCCAGGTGAGGTCACTGGATAAATGCACACCCAGGTGTGGAGACCACCTCCACAGCTGCTCCTCCGAGGTACAGGGGATGAAGAGGATCCTTGTCCCCTCTGAAATCCAACACCATCTCCTTAGTCTTCTTCACGTTGATGCAGAGGTTATTGTCTCTGCACCAGGCGTTCAACACCCTCTCTGTATTTGGACTCATCATTGTTTGTGGTGCATCCCATTACTGCTGTGTCGTCTGCAAACTTCACAATATGACATCCGGGGTGTCTTGCCGTGCAGTCGTATGTCAGCAGAGTGAACAGGAGGGGGCTCAGCACGCAGCCCTGGGGTGAGCCAGTGCTGAGGGTGATGGAGGAGGAGACGGCGTTGTGGATCCTGACAGTCTGAGGTCTGTTAGTCAGTAAGTCCAGGACCCATTTCCCCATCGTGGGACTCGGTTCAAGAGAGGAGAGCTTCTGCACCAGGGTCTGTGGGATGATGCCGTTAAAGGCCGAGGAGAAATCCAGAAAAAGCAGACGGATGTAAGAATGTCTGCTCTGAAGGTGTGTGGACCACCGATGTGATGCCGTCAGCGGTGGATTGGTTCCTCGTGTAGGCGTACTGATGTGGGTCCGCAGTCAGGTTGATGGAGTCATTGATGTGGGTCATGACTGTTGTGCCATTACGCATGTTTTTAAGTTATCTAATAAATAACTCTCTGTCTGTTAGGTATCATCTGCTGAATATCAGCCAAGCAGCTGATTTTAGGGCAATAGTTGAAAGGATGATTTAAGCACTGGCATTCTTCTAACAGCAAACTCTGTACACATATGGAATAAATGAAATTCATTAACAGAAGTAAATTGCACATCCAGTGAACATCATTATAAAATGTTCTGAATTAACACTATATTTCAATCAACAAATCCTCTCTACTAGTCTAGTGAAACTTAACTAAAATACAAGGCAAAATTAAGATAAAAAGATAGGAACTATGTACACATAAACGATGAAAAGGACAAATAAAGATAGGTGAAAACCATCACCGTAAGAATGATTCAGTGACACTTGGGTTCACTGCAGATCTAAGAGAACCAAAGTTAATCTTAAAGGGTATGGAATGAGGTTAAATTAGCTTAACTAGTTTAGAACCACCTGTGGTATGTGTCCAACCCATTCACAATGCAAATCCAAGTCACATAAAACATTATTTGAGGAAATAAAATTTTAAAGAGTGATTTGCTAAATAAAAACCAATAACGTTAAGGACACTTGATTTTTATTAACGTAATTATTTCTCCTGGAAATAATTCTGACTCAAATTGGTAATTTAGGAAGCAGTACACACAGCTATCTATGTAAAAAGACTCTGTTAAAGAAAGAAAGACAGAGCCAAATGTATCTACAGAAAGAGAACATGAAGTTATTGGCAGCGATAGCTTAGCCGATGCTCCTCTCCAGGAAAGTGTTACAGCTAAACAGAAACCCCAAACCAGGTGACTATTTCAGGTGTCAGCCAGGCATTTTCCACTCATTACTCATACCACGTCCATCTTTCCCCTCTCTCTTATAAGTCCACTGGATTGGATATGCATTCCAAAGCAGCCCCTACCTTGACCCCAAAGGCCAAGGTAGGTTTATTAAGAAAAGACGCGGAGGAGAATTATGAATGGATCCAATTTGCAAAAAAAGACAAGGTAGAAATCTTGCAGGGTGGAAATATATTTGTGAAAAGCCAAAAGAAAACCTCAGGTAAATTGTAGAAAAAAACAGCAGATAATGAACAGTATATCCCTCGAATAGCTAAGCCTATAGCAGCACAATGCTATGTGTGAAGGAAATGTAGACCAGCACTTTCTCCTGAACCACCATTTCCTCTATATGGTGATGGCAGCATCATGCCCTGGTGATGTTTTTTTTTTCTTTCTTCTTTTTGTTTAGTCTTTTAAGACTAATCTTAAAACCTTCCTTTTTGACAAAGCTTATAGTTAGAGTGGCTTATGTTACCCTGAGCTACCTCTTATAGTTATGCTGCTATAGGCTTAGGCTACTGGAGGACATCAGGGTCTATTTTTCTCACTCTACTGATTTCTACTGTTCTCCAGATTTGCATTGCATTACATTGAAATGACTGTCGTCATTTCAGCTTTTAACTTTTTGTTCTCTCTCTTTTTTCTTCATAGTAGGTACACCTGGTCTGGCGTTCTGTTAGCTGTGACATCATCCAGGGAAGACAGATCACCTGCTATTACCATCTAATGAAGAACAGATTACTGGATCAATGTGTGGTTCGGTGCTTTTTTGTCTGTCTTGTTGTTTCTCTGCTCTGTCTTCTGTAACCCCCAGTGGGTCGAGGCAGATGACCGTTCATACTGAGCCTGGTTCTGGTTCTGCTGGAGGTTTTTCCTTCCCGTTAAAGGGGAGTTTTTCTTTCCGCTGTCGCTTCATGCTTGCTCAGTATGAGGGATTGCTGCAAAGCCATGGACAATGCAGACGACTGTCCACTGTGTCTCTACGCTCCAGGAGTGAATGCTGCTTGTCTGGACTTTGATGCAATCATCTGGTTCCCTTATATAGGAATTGTTTGACCAATCTGTATAATCTGACCCAATCTGTATAATATGATTGAATTTGACTTTGTAAAGTGCCTTGAGATGACATGTTTCATGAATTGGCGCTATATAAATAAAATTGAATTGAATTGAATTTAATTGTTTGGGGGGTGGGGTTGTCAGCTGTTTAGCTTGCTGAGTGAAGCTAAGTGACTGACCGTCCTGGAAGACAGACCTTTAACAACCTTCAAGAGAATGTAAAGAGGGCTCAGATTCATCTACCAGCAGCAAAACAACTTTGAACAAACAGCCAAAGCTACAGTGGCATTGTTTAGATCAAAGTATTTTCATGTGTTAGGATGGTCCAGTAAAATGTCTGACCAAATTCCAGTTGAGAATCAGTTGCAAGACTTGTTCACAGTTGCTAACCGTCTGATCTGACACAGCAGGGCGTATTTTGAAAAGCAGAATGAAATAGTTCAGTCTCTGGATGTGCGACGTTCGTCAAGGCATATACCCCAAAAGACAAAGTTGTGGCTCCGCAGGATTGAATACATATTCGCACAACAGACTTTTCATACCATATTATACAACTTTATGTATAGAGCACTTGAAGACTGAAGCAAATTGCTGTACATAAATGTAAACTACAAACATAATGTAAAAGAAAAAATAAACATGACATAAGAACAATAAAAAAATCAAACACAATGAAAACAAGTAAAACAAAAAAGGCAAAGAATGAAAGCATGTTTTAAGAAATGTTTTAGAAGAAGGCAATAAGGGAGCTTCTCTGATGTGCAGGAGGGAGGTATTACCACAGTTAAGGGGCAGCGATAGAGTGGGCTATGCCCCCTCTGAGCCTCCTCCCAGACCCTGGCACCTGCAGGAGCTGCTGTTCGGCCGACCCAAGGGACCGAGAAGTTACTAGGGATGAAGAAGACCATTCAAATAATTTTAAAACAAAGATAAAAATTTTAAAATGAAATTTAAAATGCAATGGCAACAAGTGGAGTGAGACCAGAATAGGGGTTATGTGTTCTGTCTGTTTGAGTACCAGTTAAAAGATGTGCAGCTGTGTTTGAACCAGCAACAGATGAGAGAGCAAGGTTTGACTCACATCAGCATAGATTATATTACAGTTATCTAAGTGGGACAAAATAAAAGCAAGGATCACTGTTTCAAATAGTTGACTGGACAGGAAAGGTTTCACTTTTGCCAGCGACCTTCAATGAAAAAAGCTTTACAACTGCTCTAATTTGACTGTCCAATTTTTGTAATAGTTGGTTTAAAATGTGCTGCCGGGGGTCCCAAAATAAAAAAAATGGTGAACACACAGGGGCCACATGGTCCAAACACCTTTTCTCAGATTTCTTGTAAAAAAAATATATTGTAAATCCTTTGATTTCACATTCCCACACTACTTTACTGTGTCCATCATATAAAATCCTAATAAATGACATCACAGTTTGTGTCTGTAATGAGACAAGATATGGAAATCTTAAAGGTATGAAAATCTTTGCAAGGCTCTGTATAGGTACTTTTTCTCACTCTTTAGCCCATTTTAACGGTAATTCTTTTTTTGCTTATACTGTCTCCAGTTCTCCATGAAAAGTCTTAATTTAAAGTTATGATGATACTTTCCAGAATATGCCAGGATTCCATTCAAGCTTTTCTAATCAATCCAATCTCCGTATAGGTTACCCTTTCCATTTTACATCTCTTCCTCCTATTAGCTACTTGGATTGGCTGACCATTCCAAAACAACCACTATAACTGGGGGCCAGGGTTTCCAAAGTGTGTGTTAATGAGACCCTTGCACAGGCAAAAGCTACGAACAGGAGAAGGTTGAAATGGTTTATTGGCACAAGAAAAAAAGGTAAATCTTTCTTGCAGGTTTGGGAGCGGGTTCCAGGGCTACGCTGACAAGAAAAGCCTAGGTTGCTTTATGCTTAAAGCAAATATGTTCCACACGGAAATGAGACGCGCGGACACAACATCTGCAACATGTGCGGCTTTTCCTCTGAAATAGCACTTTTCTCCTAGACTCTAGAGGGCAGTGTTGAGCTCCTACGCCAAGCGTACTACACGGCACTAACATGTAGAAGTAAAAATCGCACTCGTTTCCAACATTTACTCTTACTTTCTTCCAAGAGTGAAGGCGACATCTGCCCGGGAATTTTTAACAATTTGTTGATCCCGGTTATCTTTTTGAGCTGAAACATAAAGAGGTCTATATTTATGAACCCCCGCGAGCAGGAGTGTCCGTGTAGTTAGAAATTTTCCCAGGTGCGCGGTGTGGAAACGTTTGGCCGTGGAAGCCAAAATGATGTGATATGGCCACGCTGACCTCGCGGATGCGTCAAGCATAAACCAGGCTGTGGTTGGTTATAGTGTGAAAAGGCATTTGATAAGTTGTACTGAGAGGCAGCCTGGAACCTTACTGTTGTCAGCGAGGTGGAGTTTCCATGAGTGAGGTGAGTATACCCACAGAGGCTGAGGTTATCAGGTGGTGGTGTGTGGAGCACATTGTTTGAGTTTTTGTTTCTTATTCCTGAGGAGAAGATGGAGACAACGCATTATGTCGTTATGAAGAGGTCCAAACAGCAAGTCCAGCGAGGAGCACCTGAAGGAGCAGCTGTTTGGAGATTCTTCGGAGGGGATCCATAGGTGAGTTCACTAGTAAACTATGGGAAATGAGGAGGCAGAAGGCTGAATGACCAGGGAAGGAATTGTGGCCTGGAGTACAGATTTCTTCCTAAAAAAGAGAATATGAGCTAAGCTAGGAGCATTTAGAGTTTTGCGCAACAAAGTAGAAGAGACCTGATTACCTCTCTCAGTGTAAGAACAATCTGGCATCTGCCTCAAGGGATTCACCCCTCTTGAAGCTCCATCTGATTGGACTGAAACAAGCTCAAGCTATGAGGAAAAACCTGCCAGTCACAACTGGAGGTAAGACACACACACACATCCTTGTTTAATGCACATAGTGAAGACCTTGCCTCGACTTCCACAAACTTCCATTCATGTTCAAGCCTTTTAATGGCCTAAACCTGACCCTAACCTAAACCCTGATTGATACATAGACATATTTCTCTGATGATTATCAGGAAGTTATATTAAATAAGGTGCTCTTTTTCATTCTGATAATTCAGTTGCCTATTAAACCTTCCTTTGCATGTTCTATTTCTTGTTGATTGTTAGACACAACAGATTCCAGCCTATAATGGCAAGTGCTAAATTAAATAAGATGAATCAATGCCACACCTGAGTAGAATGTCTCCCAACTCAAGTCTCTTGCACTCAGCAATCACATACCAAAGTATTTTTTAAGAATACCAAAATAGCAAAATATTAGAAAAGAGAGAATGCAATTTGACAAGTTAGAATGTTTATTGAAGTAAATCTTATTGCTTTAGATGCCTCCTCATATTCATCATTCATGCCGTTCAGCGGTATAAAGGATTCTCGCCTTTTTGTGGATTTTGTGGCAGGGAGCAGAAGTTGTCCAGATCCTAAGGAAGAAAAACAGCCCAGTCCATTACAATATAACCACCATGTTTAACTGTAGGTTTGTTGTTTTTCGGAAGTTATGTGTTAGATTTATGGCAGATGGATTGGGACTCGCACCTTCCAAAAAGTTTCTCTTTTTTTGTCAGAATAGTCCACGGAAAAGAATTCACAAGAACCTGACAATTATTTTTGGTCTACAAACACATCATTAAATATAATGTTCTCTGAGACACTTTCTTTCTACAGATTAGATACTCAGCACGTTTTCTGTAGTGGTAAATGTTTGTTAGTTTCACTTGTTTAATTGAAACAAACCTTGCACTAAAGAGGTTGGGTACCCGAAATCATAACCTGCGGGTCAGACTTCAAAGAAAACTACAAAGTAGATAGAAATTAGTGTCGCACTATTCGTGGAGCAGAATAGTGCTCTTTTTCACTCTCTTTTTACAATGTGTTCATAGTTTTCAACTTCAAAACCTTTTGGGCTTCCCTGTGCCTTTGCAGACGCTAGATGAAAGGGTTTTTTTATTTTTTTTTATCTCTTAAAACGCATGCAAGAAATTTCTTATTTTTTAAGTCATCATGTTTAAGATGTCACAGACAGCAACTGAGACTCAAATTATTTCAGATTTTTGAAGCGTGCTTGGAAAAATTATCCTTTAGGATATTGATAGCATACAAGCTGTTTTTTAATCTATAGACTCTCAGATTTTGGACACAATGTAAAATAATATGATCCAACTGAACCGGATTTTTATTTTTATTTTATTTTTTGTATTTTGATTGTTCAGTCTACCAATAAGATTAAAGATGTTAAAAACAGCATCCAAAAAAACAGAGAAGGGGAGAAATAAGGAAAACCTCGTTTGTGGGTTCTGTCAGCTTATTAACTATTAGCAGCAGATCTACGACGCAGAAGTCTAAATAAGCAGAACAAAATCAGAGAGCTCCTAGATTTTTCATCATGTAGCAAAAAGATAGATGTAAAATTTCCCTCACCTGCTCGGCATGAACATGACTTTGTAAAAATGTTTTGATGTTTTGTTTGAAATTTGTAAATGGACAAGATGTTTTATTTTGTTTTTTAAAAAATACACAAAAACATGGCTGAGCGAAATTAAACATAATGATGGCTTAAGACTTTCCTATAGAGGTGGAGGCCACTTGTCAAATTTTCTCACTCTGCCTGAGCTATGACCTACTTTACATTCACTAAGAAATAATTGTGTAATAAAATATAAGGTGTCATATGAATGTCTCTTTTTTTATTATGCAAACAGTTCGGATTTAGTTCACATTTTACCCCGAATACCAATCAGTTATGGTATTTTTTCTGCTTCCTAGGTACATAAATATTTAGTCAAGACAAAATAATTATTAAAAACTGTGTTCTTTTGATCTGCCATACATTCTTCTGTAAATTGCATTCCTAGTACTGCCTTCTTTTCTTGTGCTTCCTCTATACTGTATGATGTTAAACAATCCATTATAAAAGTTACAGGATAGGACCATATATTAAATTTAAGTGCGCTTCCACTGTTTCACTTTTTTTTTATACTGCACAGCAGGAAGTGCATGCCATTACTAATGTCCAGCAGTCAATAAAAAATGTTTTATTGCATACTTAATTCTATTCATTATTAATGCACTGATTCTTTTCTTCACATTTTCACCATTTTGCCAATTAAAGTATCAGTTAAAAAAGTATTTATAGCAGGTATGAAAGACAAGCAGAAAACAGTACCTGTGGTTTTTGCTGAGTTTCCAGGGATTCTTTCAAGCATCCTAAAACTGCCCGAGCCCTGACATATGGGCTTCTTATGAGGCGATGGTTCAATGAACCCCTCTGTGTTTCCTTTCAGTCTACCCTCTCCATCTCCCCAAACCAGATCTCCCCTCAGAAGAGCAGTTTCTCCCCATAACAGCCTGTGGTCGATACGTCCCTATTGTGAAAGAATCCATTACACTGTGACAATATGACTCGGTGTGTTTACAGCCAAATATCGACTCGGATGGACTCCATGTTAGTCCCGTTTTGGCGTCCCCGTGCTCCACTCAAGCTGTGTTGGATAGTAACATGTTGAACAATGTGGCACACTTGGCCTTCCCGAAGGTTCTACTGTCATTCCGAACTTCATTTTAATGACCATGATACAATCTCACTGTGTACTGGGAAAATGTTTATTTCCTTTCTACCTTTCCTTTCCTTTTGTTCAGTTGTTCAAAGTTTAACTTGGGTTCAGTCCATTTTGTCCTGTCGTGCACCAAACTACCTCAGGCCTTTTGAATTCTTTGGACAATTGGCTGTGCAAACCTTGCTATAATCAGTTGCATACACAGCATTCAGAGTTCTTCTGTGCATCCAGAGCCTTGTTAAACCTTCATAGTCTTTATTCAAGCATATTTGGGGTTCAAATGTTTATGAGAAATGTAAGAAATAACTTCTCAATATGATGAAAAGAAATACCTTTCCAGAAATTCCCGGCGCTTTTAGTGATAGTGGTTCGTTGAATGTATATTCCAAGTAAATATAAGCATATTGTTTTTCCTGCTAAAAACAAAACTCGTGTGTGCAATATGAATTGTTAGTTGCATAAGAGACATACAGTTTCAAAACAATAAAATATTTAGAAAAATAATCAGCATGAACGGCAGAATTATTTTGATAATTTGTCCTTTTTTAATTTATCACTTGAACTGGTTTTGCTTATCCCTTCTTTATCTGAACTCAAGTGAACGGCCAAGGACACCTCATGGTTTAGTAACTGTATAACCACATTTAATATAAGGAAGTAATCGTTTAATACATGACTTAATCAGTTCCTTAAACTGTAAAGATTTGTCCTAGTCCTCTTTACAAGATGGAAGTTCTGTTAAGGTGATCCTTTATTTTCTTTTTATTAGCCATTTATTTGTAGATGTGCTGCTGTGCTTGGGATGAGGCCTTTTGTTTGACAGATGTCCAAATCATTACCTTACCACACCATGCTGGACAGCGGATATGAGTGGTTTGTTTCTCACAAGGTGGTCTGACATTTCTGTTAAAGGAGAACAACTGTGTCTCACAACACAGATGCAACTTGTCAGACCTAAGTAGTGCAGGTTGCCATATTCTCAGAGTGAGAGGGTTTGTCTCCTGGAAACTATTTTTAAAAAAGAGATTTCTGCTTCAATCGTGGTATCAGGAACTCCATCATTTAGGGTGCAAACTGAGGCGACTGGAGATTGAGCTTTTTGGTTATTTCACCAAAGACCTAATCAAATTTCTGGTGAAATATTTGTGACATCAAATTCTCCTGAAGAGATTGACGGGTTTCTTAAAGTTACTCTGTTTGGGGAAGATTATTCTCACTGTAGAATGATGGACTTCAAATTGGTTGGACATGACCTCACAACCCCTCCCAGACTGATAGGCATCATCAACTGCTCATCTAAGATCAATGCCAATGTCTTTTAACATTGTGTGAAGACACACATGCAGATCCCAAAATTAGAGTAGAAACATTATTCCATGGCATCTCAAAGCTTCTATGTTTAAATATTTCAAATTGTGTCATTGCTTTTTTTCAGGAAGATGTACAGTAGGATTTGATTTATTTAAACATTGTCATGTTTTGATCTCACACAGCATAAAATCTTTTTGTTTTTCTAAATGGCTTTTCTGCACAGACATGCACAATTTTATCCACTGCAGAATTTTAATATGGAGGCTAATTAGAGAAGCGTGATGAGTCTCTTTATGACAGGAAAATGTGATCTAGATTAGCTTTAAAGCAGTCATCATTAGGATTGCTGGTCATCTTGCCCCTGCAAAATGTCTTACCTTGAAGGTTTTGGTTGTTTCAAACCAAACTTTTTTGTGAATGAACTGGAGCTGTCTACCACAGGATCTTTTGTACTAAGAATGTGTTCATACCCATCAGATGGATGGGTATGAACACATTCTTAGTACAACCTGTAATTTAAATAAATTTTCCACAATCTTTCCACAAAACCATATTCTATTTTGAATGCAGTTACATCACTTCAATAAATAAACTGTTATATTTTCTTAGTTTGATCAAGGCTCATAATCTGTCCTGTATTATGAGTCAACCGACCCAAATGGAAAACCAGAATCGCTAGAAATTGGGTGTAATACAAATTCTTTAGAAAGTTATGTACAGTTAAGGTATTAAAATGAAGTATGCCATAAATCTTAGCATTTTAAATCATGAGACTACCTATATTATACAATGGCTTAAAAAGATGAGTACAAAATGGTTTGTTTACAGGTACAGATTGGCAGCAGAAGGGGAAACAATTGGCAATGTGTGGGTATATCAAAAATTTAAAATTCCACCATAAATAAAAAACCAAAAGCACAACTAGTGTGAGAATTACCAACAACTAAAAATAACATTTCTGGAATACAAGCTGGACAAATACAATCTACATTGAGAACAGTTTTACACTTAATTTCTTTTTGCAATGTATGTAGTCCCTTTTACAGTTGGAAAGTATTTTTAATTGAGTTGGGCTATTAAAGGGAATGTTATACAGTAAGTAGCATTTGCAGGGGCCTACAAAATCTCACTATATAAGCAGCAAATGAAGAAACAAATAAATGCATACTCAGTCTTGTACTGAGTTACCAGAGGTTTACAGTAATAACCCAGCTTTGTTGCAACCAGAAGACCTCAAAGACTACGTGGCCTGCATACAGAACTTGCGCTCACTGTTGAAATCCGACTGGCTACAGAAAGATGACCCATAAACTATCCCGGATCAAATAAATCTATGACTGCTATACACCAGACAGGGTCGCCTCCTGTATAATCTCGCATTATGCTGTCTCTCTGCATTCCTAATGCTTTTTGCTCATCCCTGTTGTTATTTGCTTTACTGACGGCGATGACTCAGGCTGTCAGCGAGAGCTTTACAGGAAAATGACGAGTGGGAGTTTCTGGGGTGGTCTTGATCCATCTGTGTTTTCCCCTGCCTCTGTCTGCCTGCGCTGATGCCACATAGCGGCTGGAAAGACAGAGGCTACCCCATTTCTGCCTGTCAGGAAATATCAAACTGTGTGTCTTGTGGGAAGGTTGACGCGCCATCATTAGTGTCAAAAAGTAAATAGGAAATTCTCTGCTTCCCATAGCTTTGGAGATTAGATATTCCGTTGCTCTCTGCACTCAGGCAAGCTAATTGATAAGATTCAAGATACTCGGAAGACACCTCCGAAGCTTTAGTTTTGTATAAGCAAAACATTTAGATAAAAATAAGCAATATAGAGGTTTACATATGTGGAGCCTATATTACAGAACTGCTGGACATACTGTGTCTTTGCCTCTGTTGGATGCTGATGAGAGACTAACTGATGTAAGATAATGTTTTAAGATAAACTACAGGAACTGACTTTAGCCCACAGACCTGAGGTGTTGGTATAAGCAGGTGACCCAAGATAAAAAGAGAAAACATGACTTATTAGAGACATTAGTGGTGAGCTTCATACCTCTTTAAGCTTTAAGTAGCGGTTTTATGTCAAAGCCGCAAACTTCAGAACAAAAAAATTATGGGATTGTAAATGGATTAGTTTTAGATTCCTTTTTTCCCCTTTTTTTTACAAATAGAAATCTAAAAAGTGCAGTGTCAGTTTGCATTTAGTCTAATTTTACTCGGAGACCCCTGAGGTCGGAGACCTTAACTTATAACAACCTTTATGAACAGTTCCACTCTGGATTCCGTCCCCATCATAGCACTGAAACCGCCCTCTTAAAAATGACCAATGATCTTTTAATAGCAACTGACTCTGGTTTAATTTCCATCCTCATTTTTCTTGATCTAAGCGCAGGCTTTGACACAGTTTCCCACTCTATACTACTCCATCAACTATACACAATTGGCATTACTCATATCCCCCTAGCCTGATTTCATTCCTACCTTTCTGGCCCCACTCAGTTTGTTCAGATTAAATCCTATTGTTCCAACTCCTCTCCAGTTACAACCGGTGTTCCCCAAGGCTCTGTCCTGGGACCCCTACTCTTTATCATTTACATTCTCCCCCTTGGCAATATATTCAGGAAATGTAACATTAATTTTCACTGCTATGCGGATGACACCCAGCTCTATCTTTCCTGTAAGACACACTCTTCACTCCCACCTCCTTCATTAATCTCCTGCTTAATCGAAATAAAATCCTGGTTCACCTCCAACTTTCTTAAATTGAATAACTCCTCCTAAATAAATAAATCCTCCAAGTGGGAACCAAATCTACGTTATCCAAAGCTGACAGTTTCTTCCTTTCATTTGACAACTCCGTAATCTCCCCCTCACCTCAGGTCAAGAGTCTGGGTGTCATCCTTGATAGTACCTTGTCCTTCTCCTCTCACATTAACAACATTACTCGCTCTTCTTACTTTCACTTACGCAATATCAATCCCCTTCGCCCCTCTCTCTTCCCTGGTTCCACCTGCACTCTTGTTCATAGTCTGGTCACTTCCCGCATCGATTACTGTAACTCTCTTCTTTTCAGTCTTCCTCAAAAATCCCTTCACCAGCTTCAGGCAGTGCAAAACTCAGCAGCTCGCATCATTTCTAGAACCCCCTCTTTCCATCACATCACCCCAGTCCTGCAGCAGCTCCACTGGCTACCTGTCAAGTTCAGAATTCAGTTCAAAATCCTCCTACTTGCTTTTAAAGTTATTCACAATCTCTCCCCTCCATATCTCTCTGATTTACTTCAAATTTCAACTCCCTCTCGCATACTTAGATCTTCTTCTACCACTCACCTCGTTGTTCCTTCTGCCCGTCCTAACACCATGGGGAGCAGAGCTTTTTCTCGGTCTGCGCCCACATTCTGGAATTCACTCCCCCTGACATCTGCAATACCGAGTCTTTACCCTTGTTCAAATCAAAACTTAAAACCCACATGTTCAAGATTGCCTTTTCATTATGATTTTCTGTTACTTTCCTATGAGTAGTTTGTGTTGTTTCTTTTAATTATGACAATGTTGCTTTTACCACTTATTGTTTTTACCTGTACAGTTTTGAAAGACGCTTGAAATAAAATGTATTATTATTATTATTATTATTATTATTATTATTATTATTATTAAAGCCTAAATAAATTATACTTTAACAAATTGTCTTCACAGAACACCTAAATAACAAGTAGAGCCTTTGTGTGTAATTTAAATCTCAGTATAAACACAGCTGTTCTTTTCTGTTTGTGTGGTGATAATGTTAATTTTTGACCGTAATCAGATAAGAAATTTGCAGCAGACATGCAGCAATGTTCTTCAGGTCAGAGGCCGTGCCCTAGACGGCTGTAAGGATGAGAGCTGTTGCATATTGGGCGAATGCTCTACAACTACGCCATATGCCACACCATGCACATCTGTCCCATGGGAATTGTTGAAGAAACATTGACAATCAAACAGCACCATGCAGACCACCAACTGTGCATCTTAACTAATAGGCTAGGCAAGGAGGGAAATAATGTTGAGGTCTAAAATATCTTGTAGGAGCCGATGAGGTCAACAGCTCAGGATAACACCTTTTGGTTGTGAACTCTATTAATCTGATCTTTATAGTGGCAAGAAGAAAGTCATATTTAAGAGAAAGCCCAACAAAGGTCCTGTTTACAGTGTACCACAGCAAACCTATGGAGAGAGATGCCCTGCCTATATGAGACCAAAGTTGATGTTCCTGGCCTGTTTTCATATGAGTATGTGTGGCGGAAATCCAACACCATACTTCACCTTGAATGCATCATCTCCCCAGTGAAACGTGGTGGCGGCAGCATTGCGCTGTGGTTATGTTTTTCTCTTTTCTTCAGCAGTGACAGGGAAGCTGGTTAGAGCTTACAGGAAGATACTCTAGAAACTCTACAAAGAAAACCTTTTAGAGGCTGCAGAAGTGTTTAGACTTGGGCTGTCGAATTGCTGACAATCAAATTGAGAATCTGTGGCAAGACTTGAAAACTGACGGTTGCAGATGCTCTTTATCCAGTCTGACTGAAGCTCAGCTAATTTGCAAATGCAACGGTTGGAAATGTTGTATCTGATGTGGTTCAACTGCGTTTACAGACCTGCATCCTGCAGTCGCGTTGATTCTCCATCTCATAATTCTTCTGACAGCTGATTTTACATAGAAATGAGCTTAACCAATCATGCTTAACTGATTTTGATCGCTGTGTTTTTAATGTTTCAGTTCTGTTGTTGGTGTCTGCATGCGGCCTGTCCTGTCAGCCACTGTCTGAGGCAAGGGCCCTGTCAGTCAGATACCGCAAGTCTATATAACATCACTCACTGATGTCATCAAGTAAATGGAGCCTTTGCAGGGAAGTGAAAGGGACAGAATTGAAGATCTTTGATGTGGTGTAATGAATCGTGGAGATAGAACCCAAATGTGAGCCAGACACGGAGCTGAGTGTTGAAAAAGGGGTTTAATAACAAAATCCAGGAGGCAAAAAAGGGAAACATACGGGATTCAAACAGGACCAGACATAAGCTAAACTAACTCAAAAAACAGGAGGGCAAAGAACAGATCAGACACGGATTAGCAGACGGGCAGGTAAAATAACAGAGGTTAGGAAGTGCTTACCGCAAGCTGACGGGAGGGAACTACACAAGACATTCTGGCAACAGACAAATAACTAAGGTGGGCTTAAATAGGTGACGGAACAGGGGAGCAGGGCGGGACTAATTAATAAAAACAGGTGGAAGTGATAAAAGGAGCACACTGACTGATGGACAAAAACCCTAAGGTAGAAAATAAGACCAAATAGACACCAACAAAACGAGGATCCAAACAAGACAGAATCTCAAAACAACCAGACAATCAAAAAGAGGAGAGAGGAGGAAAACTAAAAATAATAACATAAGCCAGAACTAAAACCGGAATATTACATGTGGTATGGCTTTAGCGTTGACAAGGATGTTGTTGACATATTAGTTGTTGACATAAGTTTATTTTCTAGAAGATTAGATGCAGAAAGCCGGAGACGGGATTTTCTAAGAAGTTCAGATTTCATCAAGCAGAGTAGTTTTACAGTGGCAGTCATATTTATTTTCTTCCATATTTAAAGAACACAGCGTCAGCATCAATCAACAAGCCTAAATATGCTGCACAAACACAAACTATGTCTCTCAGCTAGTTTTAACAATGTTTTTGTTCTTTCTGTGATGTTATTGTTAGTATTATGGATGTCTCATACATCATGGTTGTAAGAACCGTCAAAAGGTTTACAAAGATTGATCCAATTAGTAGAATCCATTAAACAGATCACGTGAGTGAGCCTTTCACATTTTTTCTTAATATGTTCATATATCTTCTTATGGGACAGAACTGAGGATATGTCACTTTCACAGTTTACAAATTAGTCAGTGTACAGCATGTATACCAGTGTAAGTTTGCTGTCCCCTCAAAACATCTCAAGATTCAGCCAATGATGTCTAAACCGCTGGCAACAAAAGCAAGTACACCCCTAAGAGAAAATGATAAATTATGTCCAATTAGCCATTTTCCCTCAGGGTGTCATGTGACTCGTTGGTGTTACAAGCTCTCAGGTGTGAACTGATTCTGATCCACACCACCCGCATCTACCGCAGGGACAATAGAATACCATTCGGGCTTGAAAAACGCACCCGGATGGTGAAAAGAGAGGGAAGGAAACCCACATGGAGGGAATTGTAACAGATGCTGAGGAGCGTTATAAGTACCTTGGAATACCACAGGCAGACGGTGGACGAAGCCTCAAGGAAGGCGGCAACAGCCAAATTCCTGCTACAAGTAAAGCAACTTCTGACAAATCAGCTTAATGGTAAGAACAAGGTCCAGGAATTCAGCAGCTATCCCCTGCCAGTTATCAGATGCACAGCTGGTTGAATAGGTTGGCCAAAGGATGAAATTCAGACCGCAGATGAAAAAGCACAGGTACTGGTACCATGTATGGTCAATCCAGTATCCACAGATTATACACCAAGCACACTGCAGGGGGCAGAGGACTAGTGCACAACTGACAGACATATAGGATTAGGTTTTATGTACGGATTTTGAGCTAATCAGTTTTCACCACCTGGGTGCTACCTTTGTTTCTTCATCGTCAGATCCTTCTGTTTTTACTTGTATCTCTGTGGTTTTTTACTTTAATGCCTTGCCGTAATAAGGTCCTGGATTTCAATCCCGGTCAAGATCCTTTCTGTATGCCATTTGACTGTTCAGCCCGTGTATGCATAAGTTCTCTGGGGTACTCCAGCTTCCTCCCACTGTCAAAAAATATGCATGTTAGGTTGATTGGCCTCCTAAAATTGCTTTTAGATCTGAGGGTGTGCTTTCATGGTCGTTCATCCTGTGTTGCCATGCAATGAACTGGTGACTTCTCCAGGGTATGCCTACCTCTGCTCTGACTGCTGGAAATAGGCACCAGCTTCCCTGTGACTCAGAGTGATTAGGCGGGTATGAAAAATGGATATTATAAAAGTCTCAAATACAATAACTCAAAATACAATCTCAATGTTGTTTCAGTTCAGGTGTGCATGTTTACCTAGGAATTAAAATGCTGTGAGTCTCCATCAAATTAAAATTAGATATGTATAAATGAAACTCACAGAGCTTAAGGGCTATCCCATGAAACCTTAGCTCATAGTTTTAGACAAGAGACGTACAAAACCAACGTGTCTCAATGAGCTACAACCACCAAGATATGTATTCTCTCCCCTGAGACTGCAGATTTTGTCTTCCCTCCATATTACCCACTCAGGTTGAAATATTGCCTCACCGTATGTCCAGCCTTAGAGAAAAACCTTCATTACATTAACACAACTTATTTCCTTTCACCATTCCTTTCGCCAGCTGGGTTACATCCACACTCAGCCAGGCAAGCGAAACAGACACCTCTTCCAAACTCATTATGACTGCACAGCTGTTCCAGTGGGAACGCTCCAAAATCAGCAGTCACTTTCTGGACAGCATTTGACAGTCATTGCTGGCTTGGGTAACACTGTCAAAGAGACTCTGGTGCTGCCATTTTAAAACCTTAACTGATCGGCGTTTGGCATGCCAAGGTTGGTGTCTGCCCGTTAGGAGACCATATACAGAGCTGGCGAGTCATAATGTTTGGAAAGCAAAAGTGAAGGGAAGAAGTCTTCACAGCAAATTAAGCTAAGGAGGTCAGCGATTTGTGTTGGAGATTCTTTCTGACTCCACCTGTGCAGAAAGTAACACAAATGAACACCTATCCATCAACTGGTGCATGTTGCATCCTACTGAGAAACAGCAGAATAATTGTAATTCACACTATGGTGATATGCCATGAATCCTATAGAGGGCTCAAAGCACCACAATGCCCCCCCAAAAAAACAAATATTTATCAAATATTTATATATGTCATAGTTTAAAAACTTGTTGGAAATGTGTTAAATATTAAAACACGTACTAATGTGAATTTAAATGTGCCATTAATTGATTAAATAGAAAAGATGAATTTGTAATTGAACAATTATTTTATTTTATGGTTAAAAAAATGATAATGTATTGAATTATTTCATACATCCTGTCATAAATAAATCTAAACTATTAGTATGTCTCATCAAATAGATCCTAATATTTGATTGACTAACAATATCAATAGTCTTGGCCCTTCCACATTGATCTTTGAAATAAGTGAATGAATACTGAAATAATGTAACACTATTAAAGTAAGTAGGCACACATTTGAACATAATTAATTCAGGTTTGAGCTAAGGATTTCCACATTCAATGCTTTGTGTTTTTATAATCTATATAAATGTGTAAATAATCTAATCGTAAATCCAATATATGTCAAATAGAGCAAATTAAAAAAAACTACATAAAAGACAAAATGTATTTATTGGATGCATTTCCAATGCTATTTAAACAATCCCATACAGTGGCTCTTTTCGCCATTTCATCACAAAGTTTATCGAGGCTTTATTTGTCTGAGAGTTAGACCTAAGTAGGAGAGATAAAGTTCAGTCTGTCGGGCTGGAGTGATGCGAGATAAAAGAGAAATGGGAGTCTGTGTCCTGGCAGAAGCTTATCACTTCAAATGTTCATGTCGGCCAAGACAGCAAAGCCAACAGCGGTATGGGAGATGTGGTGTGGTCAGTCCCCAGCGGACGAACGTATGTGTGCACAGATGTTCAGCTCCAGTCAGGAAAAGGACCGGTACCAGACTGACAGACAGCTTTACTTCTGCATAGTCTGGACAGAGTGTGTCTTAATGAGGTCTCCGTGCACATTTGCTTGTGCATGTCTACTGCATAAGTTGGCTTTTTCTTTAAACATGGACCATCTGTGACAGGATTGGGAATTATTTAATGATTAAACAGCACCATCAGGTCAGTCCATGAATTTCAATGGAGTTTATCTGTCAAAGAAACACCACTGACTTGCATTTTTTTTTTTTTTTTTACAAAAGCAGTGCTTCACTACATTGATAGACACTCATAGAATTCAAACCATGAACTATATTTTCCCCTTTAAAGCATCTAATATAATTATTAGCAGTAGTGCTAATGAATAAAAACACAATACAAAGAATATTGCATTTGCCATTGAGATGGATGGTAAATATTTTGTTTTTCATTCACAAATATTTTTAATTGCTGTTTACTCTGAATTTGCATGATTCCTCAAACCATGTGTTATGAAATACACCATGAAGCACATTTAAGCATTTCACAGTTTGACAGCTCATTCTTTTATGAAGTGAATGTGATCTAATTGACATGCACAGTAGACTCTGTTGTTTATGTGCCTACCAATTACGGCCTATAATAAAACAAATAAATTAAGTTGTTTACGTCCATAAACTTCAGGGGTGTACCTCTGCTCCCCAGTTCTACAACCTTTGTTTAATTGTTGCTTCCTTATTGTAAACAACATAATGTGACATTATGCAAATGTACGCTTATGAATGCATTTGTGCTGCGATGGTGTCAGGGGCTCCTGAATTTGAGCAGTCAAGAAGGAAATGCCAACAGATTTATCAGTATGCAGGAAGAGGGCTCGGTCTCAGGGGGAGGGAAGCGGTGTTTTCCTCATTTCTGGCCCATTTACAGAAACTAAAACCCTCTCTCGCTTTGGTTTTAATGAGGACATGGTGAGCCTCTTAATACAACCACTGACACATAAATCTTTCAGAGAACGATTCCTGAATTTAATTATTGAAAGTGCTGTAATCCCAATCAAATTTGAGTTTAAAGTAGCTATTTTGAGTTATAGTAAAAACAGTAACAATACTTTGCTGCTGACAAAAAAATAAAACATTATACTCAATAGTTGTTTGTAGCTATTCAGATAGATGAAAACTTTAATTTACAAGAAATAAATGTCTTTGAACATATAATTACCACAGAGTACAGAAAATTCTGAAAGAAATAATGAATTTTTCCAAAAAGAATTTCCTTATGTGGCAACTTCATTTTTCCTCTGGGTCGGATTTTTGTGTTTAGTGAAACATTTTTGTGTTAAGCTATATGTATGTTCTAGAATATTATGCTTTTAAGGACCCCCTAACAACAAATTTTTAGTTTACTGGGAGAGGTCACTAGATTTTTATTTAATCAAATGAAATTCCAAATGAGCCCATGAAGTCATCAAGACTAACAATATTCCCACAGCATCACCGATGTTGGATCATAGTTTACAGAGAGCATAGAGCGCTTTTCTGCACTCATGATTTGTTTTACACCAGACCCAGTAAAAGTGTATGCTGCTGAAAAGCTCAGTGTTTGTATCTAACCAAAGGCACAATAGTCCCCTCAAAACATCTCAAGATTCAGTAAAGTCAGAGTGTAGAGTTTAGCAAACTCCACACTTTTAAGTTTGTGGATGTAGAGCAGGAAGGTGCCTGTGCACATTTTCAGTTATCCAGGGGGCAACTGTATTTTCATTGCATTGGTACATCCCATTAAATCCTAAAATGTAACACTAAGTTAAAGGGATTTGAATACTTCTGCAAGCATCTGATTGTGTCCAGTGGTTGTTATGGATACTTGGAGTCTGCAAGATATGTGCCCCCCCCCCCCATGCCATGTCCTGGCCACCTCACTCGCCAGTGTAAATTGTACTAGCATCAGTTTAGAATTTCAGCCCATTATGCACAGCCAGCAAGGGAGCCGCTCTTCCTGACCTTCTATTGCTCTTTTATTTGTATCTGCCAGTATTTACTTTCCCCTAGTAACTGTTTTGTTTTCCAAAAAAATAATAAATGTAAATCTTATTCTAAATATAATTACAGAATAAAGAGGAATGGTTGTTCAACTCAAAATGTTAACTATGCTGTTATTGGTCTATGCACATTAGATCATCAGTAACATTACAAATCAAACAATAAACCAAAATATATTATTAGGCATTTACTTAAGTCTTTAAGATAGTTTTCTACATGCAGCTTTACTACAACAGTAGAATAAAATCCTGAAATTACAACTTTTAGTTTCAGTGCCACCCCAAGAGTTTAAGTAGCTCCATCTGGCCACCACTACGAAATATTTCTAGAGGCGCCACTGACCCAAGCGCAGAGCATGGTATAGACAAAAAAAGGTTTATGGACAAAAAGAAAACATACAAATATTTCTCTCTCAATGGGATACGCCAGGAATCACAGGAAAGGGGCATTGAAGAGGGTGACGACAAAACCGGAGGCAGGACACCAAACTGAAGAAAACAGCAATGAGTGATTAAAAACCAATGATTATAAATACAGGGAGGTGTGGAGAAAAGTAAGGTAGAATAGAGGTGAAAGCAATCAGGAGGAGATGAGGAACAGGTGAGACTAATGAAACAGATGACCTGAGGAGAAGAGTGCAATGGACAGAAACTGAAGGAAAACACGTGGAGGAATCTAACAGGGATTATTTAAAAAAATGTATGTAGAATGAACTAAGGACAAAATCCACTGACTACTCCACAAAAGAATGAACTAAAATGGGAGCAACTAGAAAATATAAAAGGAAAAAAAACAGGAACCTGAAAACAATCAAACTCCCAAGTTGTTTTGTTGTTTAGGCCGTGTGTCCAAATGGCTCTGGAATTTTGGGAGACCGTAATACAATTAATTTTGAAAAAGGGTCCCAGAGTGGATAAATTTCAAAACACCAGTATGATATTTATTTTATGTGTACATGACAATGACGTCATAGCTTCGCCCCTCTCCATAACCTGCATGTGCCTCACTCTCACAAATAGCAAAGAGTTACATCCTCAGGCTCTTACTTTCTAACGAGCCTGCTCTACATGCCGTGTCCTCTGCCAACCCACATAAGGGTCACGTTGAACATGCGTACTTGTTTGTGTCTGATTGCCCACCATGTTGCTCTGTTTGCTTCACCTGAGTTGTCTGCGCATGCCCAGTTTTTGTTTTCTTTCTATGCATGTTTCTGTGACAATGTCACAGCGCCACCAATGGGCCTGGCATACCTACTACAACATTTTCAGTGGAGCTTCATCTCTTCATGTGGACACACATTTTTTCCTAATCGCCTATGAAAATGTATCGTGTCCATATTCATTTGGACAGGGACTAAGTCGGTTTAAACTTTTTAATTGTGGCTCTTACCAACAGAAAATTTCAACAATCAGTAATCATATCTCAATTACTTGACTAGTGATGACCAACACATCTGCCTTATTTGAATTGCATATTGTCTTGTCTTTTCCATTTTGAAGAGTGGTTCAAAGAAATGGTTTGAGTTTCTTTATTTTATGAATTGTTCAGGGGTGCCCATTAATATGGAAGTTTCTACACGAGTCTACAAATAATATTTGTTTGTGATTCTTTTATACTAAACTTTTGTGGCAATAACTGTAGCTACCTCACTACAGGTGGTTAAAGATTACCTTCATTACCTGCTGGCCTCTAAAGTGGCTCCTAGATTAAAATGTCAAACTTTGCATATTTGTCCAAGCAAAAATAACACATGATGATATTTATTAAAAAAAATGGCAAAATCAAAAAAGAAGGCTAGAAAGAGTTCCTTAATGCATTAACTGCCTTCAACTATATATTTGCAAATGGATGAAAGTTGTTTAATTATGAAAATGTTGGATGAAATACTTGATTAACAGAAGTAATGGTAGATTTAGTGTTTTTAAGCAAAACAGAATTCGACAAAAGGATGGAGTGACACACAGTACTTTGCCAAATTATATACAATCAGCAGCTGTTATGAATATTTAGGATGAATAAGGGAGTTTTCTGTCAACCAGCTAGAGTATCCACTTCTCCAGTGTTTCCAGAAGTAAGCTTCTGCTGAGGCAACATTTTGGGTTGATTTTTAAGATTGTGGTCACTTACGATTCATACACTGACTCACCAACAAATGTGCACACAGGGTGCACATGTTTACATAAACAGAATCATTTAAAAAAGATTTTCACTATCAGCCGATGAGCGAGATAAACATTACCTGTGCCAGCCAAGCCTGCAGGGTTATTGGAATATCAAGGACAGATAATTAATTGGATATTGGCTGATAAAACTGCAATCACAACATTTACTCTCACATTTTTTGCAGAAGTACACAAAATACGTGACAGCATTTATCTATCTCATCTAACATTGGAGAACTGGGGCGCTTTGCCTCCCCTGACTGAATCCTTTGTGTGAATGTGTGCATGTGTGTGTGTGTGTCTGTCCATTTTGTGTGGAGCCTTGGATGGTAAACCCTGTATCTGACAGTGGAGTCCATTAAGATTCAGCTCAGCACTCCGAGGTTTCACTTGAGGGTGGAAGGGGTTTTCTCAGGCTTTACCTAGTCTCCGTTTCTCTCTTCTCTCCACCTTTCTCCTCCATTCTCTCCCTGCTCTCTCACTTTAGACAGCCCTGGTCATACCCACACACATTTATGGACTCCCTGGTGAATCTGCTAACATTCTCCCTGCTCAAATACTTCTACTTTCTTTTCTTTCTGCCATTGGCTTCTTTCTTTCAGTTGTAAACAGTTTTGTATGTGGCGCTGCAAAGGAACATCAACGCAGTCCATTTAAAAACACAACTTACCCCGTAGGAGGGTACCTAGACCCCCATGAAACCTCTCCACATAACAACACTGGTCAGATAGAATTCAGGAGGTGGCTCTGTGGTGAAATAAGAAGAATAGATGAGGCTGCACGGTAATAAACTCTCAACCCCTTTCCTTAAGCCAGCAGATCAGGAGAATCATGGTTTTTCCTTTATCATGTCAGAGACAATTTTCTTTCCACGGCCCTGTTGGAGCTCTGGTGTGAATTGAGTTTTGAAGGCGTACCAACCAGGATGACAGCTGTTTGTGATATTACTGGGAACCAAATCAACATGGGCAAAAAGCTTTTGTTTCTGGCTGAATTCATACTTCCATCAATTTTTAGCTTTGTATTACCAAGAAAAGATTAGATGCAACATCTCAAAACAAGTACCCTGTTGTGGAAGTAGGAGATTTAGCTGCAAGATTTCAGGGTCATGCTGCGATTCCCTTCATAAAGTCTACCAGTCTTTCCAGCCTCCTTTACTCTGACCCATTAACACATTATGGGATGTCTTATTTGACTTGGAGCTCAGAATATCAGTGAGAATATTTTACTGCACATATAAGACTAGGGAGGCTGAAGGAGCCTTTCTAATTCTAAAATATTTATACACAGAAGAAGCCTTTGTGTATCAATGACTAGGTTCTAAGTACTTCCGTCTATTATTAGAATGAATCAGTCATTTCATTATATATTTTTTTTTACCTGTATTAGTGATCCAGGGAAGTCAAGAGAAGACATGCTTAGAGTTTAATTTAATGACGTTATCTTCAAAAGACGAGTACCTGATAACAAAACCTATTTAGAAGGAGTTAATTAGGGTGTAGGGGTTACATTATACGTTACAATATTATGATATAGTAAAGTCTTTTTCCGCATGATCAAGGATTTAAATCAAGAATTTCCCAATCTTATCTCAAATATGTCTGAGTGAATGGGTGAATGTAGTGTAAAGTGCTTTGGGGTTCTCAGGACTTGTTAAAGCGCTATACAAGTACAACCCATTTACTATAAATGTGGGGCATCTTCCTATACAGTCATTGGTACGTGAGTTCCTAAGGAGACTCGACTTTAGATACCCGTTGTTTGTCTATTAATTGTGATGTTGTCAGCCCCCAGAAAGTTGTTGCTGGTGCTCTTTATGTGGCAGATTTTATATATATATATAATCAGGCAACAGGGTGTCTGAAGTGGGAAAAGGATGCCTGCCTCTCTGAGAAAAATATAGAGACTCTGTTGGCTGCATGATTTTTAAGGAACAAGATCAAAGGACAAGAGTGAAGGATATTGAGAACAGACATATTTATGGAGCGATGCATGGTGGAAAGTCTGCTCAACTTAATTTAGGCATGTCTTATGTGCTGCAAAAAAAGTATTTGGCCCCTTATAGGATGATTCTGTTTTTGTTTTTTGTCTCACTTATGCTTTAGATCACCAAATAAATTGTAGCAGCACACAGTCTAAGGCAGGGGTCACCAACATGGTGCCCGCGGGCCCCCAAGGACCATATGTGGTGCCCTCAAGCCTGTTCAAAGAAATAGCACAACCTTACAGTTAGCTGCATTTTAAATGCTATTTTATTCAGTTGCTCTTCCTTTTTAATCATACTTGTATTTACATAGATTTAAAAATGACAAAAACATTTAAAACATACTTATATTACGTAAAGTTAAGGTGAGCTTGGACTCTTGTAGTTCAAAGGTCAGTACAGGTAGCCCTTTGTATGACATAGTACAGATGAAATAGTTCTCAGTTTCAAAAAGGTTGGTGACCCCTGATGTTAGGCATCCTCAAGATCTAGTATCCTGCAGCCTTTAGATGCATTCCTTCTTCAGCACAACTGAATGAAATGAATGGCTCATTACCGGGCCTCTGATGAGCTGAATGACTGATGAGGGAATTCAGTCATTAGGTTCAGGTGTGTTAAGCCGGGCGTACACTGTACGAGTTTTTCAGTCGTGGTACTTATATACATCTCAAACTGTGCGACGGAACCGCGGGTTTTAAAAAGTTCACCGCTCACGATCTGTGCGGCGCGGCGCTTGGACGCGACCGGACTGCTCACACTGTACGTCGTGCCCCCTCTGGGACCGCTCGCTGTGATGGCAGAGGCAGGCGAGCGACGGTAGGTGACAGGGACCCAGAGCAGGGGTTCGAGCCCAGCTCTGGCGAGGCCCGCAGGAGGCACCGGGCGTCGGGGGAACGGAGGGGAGAGAGGAGGGACGAGACGCACCGGCAGCCGCTCGGCACGGCAGGTCGCCCAGCCCGCACCCCCCCGCGAGCGGAGGAGTGCCGAAACAGGCGGCGGACCGCGGAGGAGTGCCGAAACAGGCGGCGGACCGCGGAGGAGTGCCGAAACAGGCGGCGGACCGCGGAGGAGTGCCGAAACAGGCGGCCAGCGCGGACCGCGGAGGAGTGCCGAAACAGGCGGCCAGCGCGGACCGCGGAGGAGTGCCGAAACAGGCGGCCAGCGCGTTGCCGCCCTCCCCAACGCCCCCGCGAGCGGGCCAGGCGGAGGTCGCTTCAGGGACGCCCGCTCCCCTCCCTCCCCTGGCGGGGACGGAGAGGAGGGGAGGGCGCCCCCTCGTAGCTCTGCTTGAACAGCAGGATGCGCTCACGAAAACCTCACGACAGCCGACTGATTTTCAAACATGTTTGATTTTCACCGATCGTCCGATTCCTGATCGGGAGGTAGTCGTGAGAAGCCAGTCCCCCCTCCTCCCCCCCTCTACGATCAAGCTGAAATTCACCCCGATTCAAAAATGCCCGCACGACTGAAGAATCGGCCCGAAAAGGGGAAAAACTCGTACAGTGTACGCCCGGCTTTAGAGAAGAGATCCATTTAAAGTTGCAGGATGGTAGCTCTGGAGGACTGGAGTCGGGCACCCTAGTCCTAGATGTATAAACGTCACTGGTGTAGCTACCTGAAATTGACCTACATTTTGTTTTTCTAGAGTTATTATTTTCATCATAGCATTTTAATTTCATCCTCTTTTATAAAGATGCATAAACATGATTACGTAAGTCTTTCTCAGGGAGGCATTGCTTGAATATAATTTATTTTATGCGTCGCCTATTCCTCTGTTTCCAACAGTGTTATGAAGAAAAATATAGAAGTTATTAAAACAGATAAAGACCCACATGGTGCCTCATAGGACCTACTTGGTAATCCTGAGAGAAACTTTTGTCATTATGATTACTCTTGGATCTAGGAGAGAAAAAATGTCACAGGGAAATAAATAAAATGTTGTTATTTAGATTTAAAAAGAGGAAGCAATTGGTGCCATTATGAATTTATAGTTGTAAATAACTATATAAAATGTAATAGTACATTTTTTGGCCACTTGCATTTAACATCAAACAGGACTGAGAAGGGTTCTGTGTCCCAGACATTAACTTCTTTTTAGAGTGAAATGTGCCTATAAACCTCAAAATAAAAGAAAGACACAATGGGAAGATGCTAGATTAAGCTAGTAAAACACTATCGGTTTTCACAGTGAAGTAAGCCCTGTACTGACATGGGCTGAAAGGTTGCTCAGACAGGAAAACGCCATTACTCCAAAAGCAATATAAAAACCTGATTAATAGTTTTATTATATCGGTGTCTGAGGGATGAAAAACTTAATCTTTGGAGACTTAGAACTAAAACTGAAGTGTTTGGCCAGAAAGACCATTGACATTTTAAGGAAAAAAGGGAGAAGGCTACAAGCCTGAGAACACTATTCCAACTGTGAAGTATGGACAGGGGTGGACCCATCATACAGTGCAGCTTTTTTTCCTACAGAAAGGACTGGTGCACTTCACAAAATATGAGGCATCTTGAAGAAAGAACATTATGTGGAAATATTGAAGTAACATTTTGAGACAGGAAGGGCGCAAAAGATGCTTCCAAATGGACAATGACATTACAAGTTAGCTACAGTAAATACGTACTGTGTAATGACGTAGCAGTAGTTACAAATTCAATGTTTGGGAGCTCTTGTCACCAGGCCCTGATCTCAGTTCTGTAGAAAATTTGCTGTCAGGGGTATAATTTTGTTTGCAAGCTTAACAGCCTACAGACTTGCCTCAGTTACACCAGGTGTGACCGGAGTAAGAGGTCAAAACTTTAGCAAGTTTAAACTTAATGGATTCCCTATATTTTTTGTAGAATCGCATTTCAAACTGATTGACTTGGTTAAAACATTGAATTTTCTTCGACAAAGAACCCAATATTCAAGCCGGACACAGTGTCGCGTTTTAAAAGGTTCATTGATAAAGAGACCTGGTGCAGGCAGGAAAAACATCCGCAGAAGTGAGTGGAGGTCCAGTGAGTCTTGGAGCGGGTTGCTCACACCAGGAGGCGACCAGCAAGGAAGGCAGAGGCTGAAGAGAGGTCCATGAGTCAGGCTAGGGTTATGTACAGTGAGGCAGGCAGAAGATCACTGACAGGTCTGATGGGCTTGGCGAATATCATGGTCTAGGTCGACGTCCAGGAAACAGAAAGCAAATGAGGTCTCCAACAGGGACAAGGCAAGAGAATCCAGAAAACAAAAACTTGATCAAAACCTGGCAAGGCAGGCAAGGAACACTGGACATCGACTCACTCTGGTTTTCAAAAATCTCACAACCAGCTGCTGTGAGGCTCCTGGATATAACGGAGCAGGAACGGGTGTTTGGAATGAGGCTGAGGAGAGGCAGTGTGTGAGACACAATCAGTCGGCCAGAATCACAACAACACTGTTATATGCCGGAACGCAATTATTATTTAATGTCATACAGTAAGAAACAAAGATTTTGTGTTATTTGATACATTTTATACATCAGTGGGTAATGGTATCATGTGGTATCATGTCTTGGAAATGATAATCTAAATAGATATCATTCGTCTTGTGTATATATCAATAAGTAAGATTTTAATAGTTACTTTAATTTATACTAAGTCACTATGAAGTGAAGTAGCCAAAATAAATAATAAACAAAGTCTGCTATTGATTGACCAAACAACATTGTCCAATTGTCCAAAGCCAATATTTTCCTTAGATTGAGCCATCTGTTACATGTGCAATGAGAAGGTAATTAGGACGTAAAGCTCTCAGATGGTTATCATCTATTGAAGGAGACTCACTGTCCTCTGGATGTACTTGAACGTAAAATCAATGACTCATATAATTAACTGTCCACATTCACACCATAGAGAAAAAAATCACATTTAGTGAGGACTCAAACAAACAGCCGCATTTACAAGTTGTTTGGCCTACCATACAGAAAACAGATGCATTCCTGTGCATCTCATTCTGTCTCATTTTAGCAGTCAATCAAAAGCTAAATATGCCTGGGGGTTGCATTTGTTTTCTGGTGTCTTCACTTCAGTGTGTTAACATGGCTGCATTTTGCTTTCTGTGCACATATTTTCTGTGTAAAATCTTCTCCACATGATTGTTTTTTAATGATCTAAGGATTTTAGCAAGTCTGCTGCACCATAAATATGGCGACGTACAGTGTCTTGCAAAGGTGTTCTTACCCCTAAAACTGTGTTGCTTTGTCAAAACAATTTTCCTCAGTTTGTTTCAGTGGGATTTCATATGATAAACCAGAGCAAATTAAATAAGTGCATAGTTTTCATTACAATGGAATAAAATGCATAGTTTTAAATTTTTCACTGATAAATCTTAAAAGTGAGGCATTCATCTTGAAACTACTGTTTGCTGCATAGTACAACAGTCTTTTGGGTTATGTCTCTACTAGCTTTGCACATCTCGGTTTAGGGACATTTTGCCTATTCTTGTTTGCAAAACAGATTGGAAGGAGTCTTGCCACTGACTGTCAATTAGATTCTGGTCTGGATTTTGACTAGGCCACTTTAACAGCTGAAAAGGTTTGGATCTTAACCACGCCATTGTAGCTTAGTCTGTATATTAGGGAATTGGCATCTGTGGCGTCTTTCCTGCTGGAATTTCTCTAACAAGTTTCTTCCTGTATTTTCCATGCATTTACCTCATTCCACCTTCCCATTAACTCTGAACAGCTTTGCTGTCCATGCAGAAGAAAAACATCCATACAGCATGATGCAGCCATTGTCATGTTCGACTGAGGGGATGGGGATGTTTAGAGTGACGTGCAATTCTAGCTTTGCCCTCACACAACGCATTTTGCATTTATACCAACAAGTTTTGGACTCATCTGACCAGAGCACCTTTTTCCTCATGATTGCTTTGTTTCCTGCATGGGCTAAGATATACTTTAAACTGGGTTTATCATTGCTTTCTTGCAACAATGGCTTTCTTCTTGTCACTTTTGATGGAGGATAAAATTATGGAGTGTAGTACAGATATATTTCCTCCCAACTCTTTTCCCACCTGAGATGTGGATCCTTGCAGCTACCTCGTAGTTATCATGGGCCGTTGACTGCTTCTCTGATTAATGCTTTTGCCGGGTCTGTCAGGTAGGAAGCCAGGTCTTACATATTTGCTGATGTACCATATCCTTTCTATTTTTTGATTATAAATTAGGCAGTGTGTAGTATTGTTTTATAACCAATTCTTACTTTAAACGTCTCCACAACTTTATCCTTGATCTGTGTACTGTTTTACATGACCTTTTTATTATGCTTTTTGGCAAAAAAAATGTTCCCTAACAAATGTGTAAGGCCTTCATAGTATACCGAGATTAAATTATATGCATTATTTATATATATATATAATATATATATATATATACAGGACTGTCTCAGAAAATTAGAATATCGTGAAAAAGTATACTAGTACGCTATTCAACTAATCACTTGAATCGTCTAATTAACTCAAAACACCTGCAAGGGTTTTCTGAGCCTTGAAAAACACTCAGCTTGGTTCAGTAAACTAAATCACAAGTATGGGGAAGACTGCTGATCTGACTGCTGTCCAGAAGACCATCATTGACACCCTCCATCAGGAGGGTAAGACACAAAAAGAAATTTCTAAAAGAGCAGGCTGTTCAGAGTGCAGTTTCAAACCACATTCACAAAAAGTGTGTTGGAAGGGGGGAATGTGGCAGGAAACGCTGCACAACCAAGATCTGGCACCTGCCCACAGTGCCAAAACCACCAGTAACTGGTGTACTGACCATGGCATTACTGTCCTTGATTGGCCTGCCAATTCCCCTGACCTGAACCCCATGGAGAATTTGTGGGGTATTGTGAAGAAGAAGCTGAAAGACACCAGACCCAACAATGCAAATGAGCTAAAGGCCGCTATTGAAGCATCCTGGGCATCCATAACACCTCAGCAATGCCACAGGCTGATTGCCATGCCACGCCGCATTGATGCAGTAATCTGTGCAAAAGGATTCCCAACCAAGTACTGAGTGCATTAATGGACATTTTCAAATGTTTGATTTTGTTTTGCTGTTATAATTTTTTTTTTTACTTGGTCTGAGGAAATATTCTAATATTTTGAGATAGGATTTTTGAGTTTTCTTCAGCTGTACGCCATAATCAGCGATATTAAAACAATAAAAGGCTTGCGATATTTCAGTTGATTTGTAATGAATCCAGAATGTATGACATTTCATGTTTTTTAATTGCATTACAAAAAATAAAGAACTTTATCACAATATTCTAATTTTCTGAGACAGTCCTGTATATATTATATATTATTATATACTTTCACATGGCACAGTATTTAAGAAATGTAATTTAAAAACTGTTAAATATTGTTGCTGCATACTGTGACAGAAATAAACATTCTGTTATAAAGAATATCTCAAATGTCTTAAAATTCTTCCCGCAACATAATTAATTGCAAATGAATGTCTGGTAATGAGGTTACATTACCATTACTGTTACTATTGTTGAAATAATAGAGGAGCTCTTAATGTTTTGATGCCAATTCAAGTAAAAAGCATTGAAACAAATTAGAAAAAGAAGAAAAATGAAGAGTAATGGGATGCATTTTTGTAACAATGGCAGTAGCGATGTGAGGTATTGTCTAACATATCAACTACAGCAATATTATGCAGATTTAATTAGGTTCACTCCTGAACACAAACCAGCAGCTCAACTGTGAAATAGACACAAACATCTTAATTCTAATTTGAATTAACTCTTTGGGTGCAGTTCATTCATATAGTTAAAAAAAAACAAATGTAATCTCATGTTTTTGTCACCACCCATGGCTCGTGAGAAAAAAAGGAAGGTCAGAGAAGGACGGGTTGAGCTTGGAGTTTCCGCGAGCTGGTAGACGCATGTTTTCTACAAGAAAGAACACTATTTGGACTGACAAATGCCTCCCAGATGATAGCGATCGCAATGGTAGATCTGAGTGGTAAATATTCTGAAAACGTCAGAAAGTGGTTATATTATTAGTGTTAACTGTTGCAGTAAAAACAACAGTATGTTGATTTATGCGGTAGCTTTCCTTCTTGTGGACTTTCAAATGTGCCAAAAAGTGTCTGGAAGGCAAGAAAACAGAGTTAGACTGCTCTATGTGTGAGAACTTGGATACAAAGTTTTAACTGGGCAGGGTTACACATCAGTTGTTAAAAATCCATCATCTTTATGCGATTTGCACTTAAATTAGCTCTAAAAAACATTTAGTTTTCCACTTTGGTAAAGATAAGCACCTAAACCATCTGTTTAGACTGACCTCACCAGCTGGAAAGAAACGTCCAAATGAAATATGCAACTTTTGCAAATTTGTGGTGGGTGGAAAATGCATATTTTGTGTCCGAAAATACACACACTACACTAATATATGTTTAGTTTTCAGTACAATTGTTTTGGTCTTGCACGCATCTAAACCTGCACAATGTTTTTGTTCTGAAATAAAGTGCACAACTGTTCATTCCTTGTACAACTCAAAGCTATTGACAGTGTGTGGGAAAATTACAATTAGTCGCTCAGTTACAGCGATGATGGATAAAGAGGCGTGGACTCTGTGGATGTAGGCTTCCTCAGATCCCTCTGACTCTTCATATAATCCCAGAAACACTCTGTGATGTTGGAATCGGGTCTCTTTTGGGGCCACGCAATCCCTTCCAGGACTTCTTGTTCTGTACGCTGTAGATAATTCCCAACCTTGGCTGTATGCTTGAGGCCTGTTGTCCTGCTGCAGAATAAATCTGGGACCCCTCATAAACCTCCCTGATGGTTTTGCATGATGAATAAGTATCTACCTGTATTTCTCAGCATTGAGAACAAAACTAATCCTGACCAAATCTCCATTTGCAGAAATGCTGACCCCAAACTTGCCAGGAGCCACCACCATGCTTCACTGTTGCCTGCAGACGCTCACTATTGTACTCATTATTCTACCGCTCTCCAGCTGCTTTCTGCTAGCCCAAAGATTTTGACTCATCTGTCCAGAGCACCTGCTGCCATTTACTGCACCACAGTTTGCATGTTTTAATGCATAGTTGAGACACTTGGCCTTGTTTCCATGTCACACGTTTGGCTTTCTGGCTGCATCTCTTCCATCAAAAACACGTCTGGCCAGATTTCTCCGGAAATAAGACGAGTGAACCTGGATCCCACACATTTCTGCCAGTTGGGAGCTGATGGGATTTCTGGATATCTTCCGATTTAGAAGTGAAATACGCTTGATGTGTTTTTCATCTGCTTTTTCCTTGGCCCACCACTGTATCTGCGATCCTTAAAGCTCCTCGTTTCTTTTTGCTTCTTCAAAAAAGCTTGAAAAGCAAATCTTGAAACGCCAGTCTGCTTTGAAATATCTGTTTAGGAGAGACCTTGCTGATTCAGTGTCTTGTTGCTGTGCCTTGTCTTGACATAATTTATGACTCATGACATGAAACTGTTTTCCACAAGCTCACCTTGGTAGCGGAGTTTGACTGTTCATCACCCAGCTTTAAGCCTCGTACGCGGCTGTCTCTGTTTCAGTTAACGACTGCTTCAACCTACGTGTGGCATTGATGGGCATTAGCCACCTGCTTGGTATTGTTGGTTAATCACCTGACTGAAACCCTACAGAATCTCTGACTTTTTCCAAGAATCCAAACTGTTTTGAGGGCAGAGGCAGTATTTATATGAATTCAATTTTTTTTCACCTACTTTGCTTTTTAATAAATGAATAAAATAAAATAAAAAGTATTCAAATATTCTAGTAGTTGTATTCTTAGTTTAAAGCATCTTTTCATCCCTGCAAAATAGTGAATTAGGTAAATTTGGACCCAAACATGGCTATTTGGTATATTATTCAATTCTAGATTTTGTGCTTTATCTTTTCATTCTCTGACGTAGGTTTAACTACAGCCGTTGTGAGAAAAGCTTTCTCCTGTTTTTTTTTTTTTTCTTATTAACAAGGTACTCAGGTCAGGTGTAAGTTCTTTAAGGAAGGTGTCCTGCTGACTGGATTGACTCCACCAACAGGAAATGAGAGGTTGTCAGTTACATTACAGGACTGTCTCTTTAAAATTTGTGCTGATTCATTATGATCTGTTTTGACACATTGCTAAAGGCTAATCCTGACATACG